>CATIWC010000841.1:0-353708 GCA_948472305.1 Vicia faba | reverse complement strand
ACTTGGATGCAGAGAGAGTGAGAGAGAAAGCTTCTGAATTAAAGTTAAAAAGAGACAAAGGGTAATAAGTGTAGACACATGTAGCTCATGAATTAGTTAGATGTGGGATAAATTGTATTGTTTATGAAGAGACAAAAATGACTTTTTTGAAGTGTAAATTATTTTGAAGCAATGGGCATTTATGATAGAATGGGAGCATCTTATTTTAGTGGAAAGACAAGGCATATTGATACACTTATCTAAAATATCTTTTATTTTTTTATTATATATATATATATATATATATATATATATATATATATATATATATATATATATATATATAATATATATATATATATATATATATATATATTATATATATATATATATATATATATATATATATATATATATATATAATATATAATATATATATATATATATATATATATATATATATATATATGTTTCATTTGGGAAGTTCTCAGATTTATATTTGCAGTGAGAATATGGGCAGAAGATCTATAATTTTTGTAAATTTATCTATTAACATAAATTTAAAGGAAATTATGACATTGTTTATTTTAGAAATATATCTTAAAATATTAACTAAGGAAGAGAAATAAAATATATTTTAAGATTGTAGAAATAAAAAAGTCGAAAAAATAGTTAGATAATCAACAAAAGATGTAGGGGATCCGTTATGGAGGGTGGTGGTCAACGGTTATTCGGAGGAGCCCAACCATCCAACGGCAAGAGGCATTATGGGTTTGGTGGCAGTTCGGGTCATGGATAACGAGTGTGATTGTTTCGATTCCCAAATTCATTTATTAATGTTATAATATTATAAATATCTCTTATATTAATTTAGAGGTACTCTAAGATACATAGAGATACTTTAAAATACTTTGAATTAACGTAGATGTATTATTGATTACAATACTTGTTCAGCTGCCTTCTCTCTTTCTGATTTTCTCTGCAGCAGCCTCATTTTGTGAGCCTCCAATGAAGCTTGAAGTTATTCCAACTTCATCTCAGATAGATTCTTGGCCTCTTCAATTGTTACAACAAAGTAATCAAAATCTGCAATTAAGGATCTCAATATTTTTTCTATCATTTGCAGATTCGTAAGCGCTTCACCAAACGCCTTCATCTAGTTTGTTAGCGTCACCATTCTTGAGAAATATGCAGAAATATATTCATCCTCTTTCATCTGAAGCATCTCGTACTGCTTTCTCAGAGTCTGCAACTTCACCTTCTTCAGTTTCTCATCTCCACCATACAAGGATTTCAGCTTTTACCAAGCTCCTTTTGTTGTTTCTTCTTCAATATCTTCTCGAATATGTCACAATCCACACACTGGTGAATCAAGAACAGCGTCTTGCCACCTTTCTTCCTCTGATCTTTGTGCGCAACTTTCTGGGCTTCCGTAGCATCTACATGCAGTTGTGATATTTCATCATTCAAGATTTCTACAACATCTTGAAATCTGAAAATAACTTTCATTTGTGCCACCCACCGTTGATAGTTTTGACTTTTGAAAACCGGTAGATTCGCTGGAAACTGTGTTGATGTTGTTGATCCGTTTGCCATTAGATTCTCTTTGAATCGCAAACAAGCTCTTGATACCAATTTGTTTGAACAAAGAATTCAAGAAAGATGATATTGTGAAAAACAAAAAGTAGAAGAAGAAGAAGAAGAAGAGAGAGAGAGAGAGAGAGAGAGAGAGAGAGAGAGAGAGAGAGAGAGAGAGAGAGGAGAGAGAGAGAGAGTGAGAGAGAGAGAGAGAGAGAGAGAGAGAGAGAATGATGAGTTAGTTATACGTAACTAACTATCTAACTAATTTGTATTATTGTTGCTACTTCTTACAAACATAATGACAATTTTATATAAGCAAAATACTCAGATCTAAATACATGTTAAAAGCTCAAAAAACTATATAACAATAATTAACCAACCGATATATATATTCTCTTTGAGTTGTTGAACCAAAAGAGGAAAAGACATTGATTTAGGCATTAATTAAGGATGATATAATGTTTTTTCTCCATGGGTTAAATTATTCTTTAATGAAGTGCAAGCTTTTGTAGTTTGTACAATCAAAAAATTTCTTACTTATATGTGCAAGAAGAAAAACTTTGATTTTTTCTTTTCTGAATTTCGAATTGACCTATACTTTTACAAATGGCATATTGACTGTCTTTAAATAACAAGACACATTGATAGACTTACCTAAAAGATCTTTTTATTTTATAGATATAAATTATATAAACTTTTATGAAGTTTTAAGATTTATGTTTGCTTAGAAGATCTGTTACGAAGACTTAAAATTTGTTTGAGTTTATCTAATAATAAATTTTATTAATTTTTTAAAAAATAATTCATGACGTTGCTCGTATATTATTTCTATTTTTTATAAATTTTTTAAAATAGTTTAAGAAAAATTAAATAGTTTATACAAAAACTATTTAATATTTTTTATAATAAAATATAACTTATGAAAAATATTATTCGTTGTTGTGTTATAAATAAAAAATAGCACTATAACAAATAACGTTTTTTATGATAAAGTTTTCATGTCATCTAAAAAAAATTGAGATTTTATTTTAAGGTGTCCCATATTTTATTTTATTTAAAAAATAATAATTTCTTCTTTCAATTATTTTAAAAACCGAGGTGATATATATCATTTTGAACATGTTTAGAATTTCAGCTACTGGACTTTATGTTTTTTATTTGATTACAAGTGTAAAATAAATGATCTAACTCTTTGGTTTCTTTGAAAACCGGAGGGATAAAATAATCAAATTTTACTCTAAAAATATTCGTTGAACAGATTTCACCCTAATGCTATCTTATTTGTAGCCGCTCCACCGTCGAATGCATCATTTTTTGATGGATTGCAAAATTGAAAAAAATATATTCTTCTACCTTGAACAATATATTTTTTCAGCTTTTGCAATCCATCTCAAATAATGGTGTTGATGTTGTTGTTGTTGAAGGGGTTTTGAACAACTATAATTTATTCCTAAAAGTCTTTACTGATAGATTGCAAGTGCATAAAAAAATATTTTCCAAATTTTGAAATAAAACATCTTATTAGAAGTTGAATGCATGCACATTGTATACACTAGTGAAGGCAATGATAATGATAACATCAACAATTAATCTTGGATGCAAAATTCTGACATTCAAGCATCAACACTTATATGATAGATCGCAAGTGCAGAAAAATCATTGAAGAGATTTGTTGTAAACAATTTATTTTAATATTATGTGTAGACAATGTAATAATTAATAATAATAATAATAATAATAATAATAATAATAATAATAATAATAATAATAATAATAATAATAATAATAATATAATAATAATAATAATAATAATAATAATAATAATAATAATAATAAGAGTATGAAAAACTATTTATTCTCATATTGACAAATTATTGGCCAATGTGGATTGGTTCCATCTGTTCAGTAATATGACTCTGCACATTTTCCTCCTAATATTTCTGACCATGCCTTACTTCTTTTGACTGATAATGTGTCCAATCAGCCTAGAAAAACTTCAGGGAATTTCAAATTCAACAACTATCTAACTGAGATAAGGGTTTTGAGAAAGTTGTAAAGAAGAATTGGAGCAAACCTATGAGGGGTACCCCATATGCAAGTTCTGTGGTAGAAGCTGCAAAGACTTAAACATGTGCTAAAGAAGTTGAATCATCATACAAATGACATTAAGAAGAAGATCACAGAAACTAGGCAGAGAAACTTCTCTCAGCTCAAAGGGATCTTGTGCTTAACAGATTTGATAGCCAAAAAATTGATGAGGTAAAGAAGCTGACAGAGGAAATTGTTAATTGGAACCAGATGGAGGAAAAGCAGATGCAGCAAAAAACAAAAATTGATTTGTTGAATATGGTGGGTGAAAATAATACTTTTTTTCATGCCTATCTTAAAACCAAGCAAAACAAAAGATGTATGAGATTCCTTCAGAAAACAGATGGCACTATTCTCTTTCATCAAAAAGAAATTGAATAAGAGGTAAAGGAATTCTATAGCAATCTTATGCGGACTAGTAGTCAGAATTTGACTCATGTTGACATTGATGCAATGAGAAAAGGCGATCAAATTAGCACGGAAAAGAGGGATTTCTTGAATAGTAAAGTGACTATTAAGGAAATTGAAAAAGCTTTTGCATGGTATTGGTGATCTTAAATCCCCTGGTGCAGATGGTTATGGTGCAAAATTCTTCAAATCCGCTGGCCCATAATTCATATTGATGCCATTGCAGTTGTTATGGAATTTTTTTATAAATGTAGAATTTTTAACCCTTTCAACAAAACTATAGTTACCTTGATTCCCAAACATGATCAAGCTAAGGGTGTAAAGGATTATAGGCCCATAGCGGGGTTGCAGCACTTTCTACAAAATGATATCTCGCGTTCTCACTACTAGACTAGGTATGGTTCTACAGGGGACTGTTAGTATAAGTCAAGCTGCCTTTATTCCATGCCAGAATATTCATAGTCATATTATGTTAGCTTGTGAGCTTATAAAAGGGTATACTAGGAATAATGGGACCCCTAGATGTATGTTGCATCTTGACCTCCAGAAAGCTTATGACATGGTTGACTAGAGGACTTTGGAAGTTATAATGAGTGAGTTAGGTTTGTCTACAAAACTCATTAGTTGGGTTATGATTGCAGTCAAGACTGTTACTTATGAGTTCAATATTAATGGAGATTTAACTGAGACTATGCAGGCTTGCAGAGAGTCAGACAAGGGGATCCGTTACCCCTGTTGCTTTTTGTGGTTATCATGGAGTATCTCAATAGATTGTTGGACAAAATGCAGAAGAACCATAATTTTAACCACTGTGCCAAATGTGAAAAGTTAGGGCTCACAAACCTAACATTTGTTGATGATGTCCTATTATTTTGTAGAGGTGATGTTAAGTCTGTGGAAATGTTAATGGAGACTGTCCAAATTTTCTCTGCCTCTACTGGCTTGATTATCAACCCTGACAAGTGTAAGATTTTCTTAGGTGGTATGAAGGCTAGTTTAATGCTTGAGTTGTAAGAGCTTACCAATTTTGAAGAGGGGAGTCTGCCTGTTAGGTATTTAGGAGTTCCCCCTCACTAGCAAGAAATTATCTATTACCCATTATTTGCCTTTGATTGACATGATTATTTGTAGGGTGAGACATTAGACTTATAAACTGTTGAGTTATGCAGGGAGGATCCAACTTGTCAAGAGCATATCTTTTGCTATAACTTAGTATTGGCCGCAATTCCCGCCTCTTCCAAAGTTTATGATTAACAAAATTGATGTTGTGTGCATATCCTTTATTTGGACAGGAGCTCATGAGATTAAGAGGAAAAGTCTTGTAGCATGGAAAAAAGTTTGCAGCCTTAGTTATCAAGGTGGCTTGAATATTATCAACTTGAATATTTGGAACATGGTAGCTATGCTCAAGTATCTCTGGAACTTGTGCCAAAAAGCTGATAATTTATGGGTTAAGTGGATCCACATGTATTACTTGAAGGATAATAATGTGATGGATGTGAAAGAAGGGACTAATTGGTCTTGGGTGATAAAAAGTATCCTGAGTCAAAGAGAAATTATAATACTGGACCCTATAATCTGGAACAATATGCTGATGGACAATAATTTCTCTATGAGTGTTATGTATCGAAATTTGATTGATGATGGTCATAAAGTCCCTTGGAAATACTTGATCTACAAGAATAAAACAAGGTCTAGAGCTATTTTAAACTTGTGGTTGGTTTATCATGGTAGCGTGGCAACTAAGGAGATATTAAAAAGGTTTGGGTTAATTCAAAATAGCATTTGTAGTCTTTGCCAGGTTGCTGAAGAAACAATTAGCCACTCATTCTTTGACTTTAGCAGGATTGTCTCAGTTTGAAAGAATGTTCTTAGATGGATGGACTTTCATCACAATCCTCTTCCTTGGCATGGTGAATTAACTTGGGTTACAAATCAAACTAAGAAGAAGGGGTGGAAAGGAGTCCTGCTAAAGCTTGCTTTCACCGAATTTGTTTATGGGATTTGGCTTTATAGGAATGATACAGTGTTTAATAAGTCAGATCATAGGGATATAGGAGATAGTATTATACATAATATCATGTATAGAGGATGGTGTACTCCTAAGTTGAGAAAGCATATAGCAAAGCTAATGCTTTAGTTTTTTTCCTTTCGTTTTGCTGGATCTTTGGATCGCATTGTACCTTGACTATTTTTGAGTGAATTATTATTTTCTTCGATGATGATGATAATAATAATAATAATAATAATAATAATAATAATAATAATAATAATAATAATAATAATAATAATAATAATAATAATAATAATAATAATAATAATAATAATAATAATAATAATAATAATAATAATCACTTCATTTTTAAACCTTAAGCGAGGTGATAGTTTAAAAAAATAATAAATAATACTCACTTCGTTTCAAAATGAGTGTTGTTTTAGTAAATAAAATTTATTTCAAAATGAATGTCATTTTCACTTTTCAATGTATAAATGATTGTTACTTTTTCAACTGTGTCTTTTAATTATTACACTTTATACTACTTTCAACACATTTCTAAGGTTAATTTAGTAAATATACAATATCTTATGACAACATTATCATATTCCTTAAATGACACTCATTTTAAAACTGAGAGAGTAATAACTATCACCTCGATTTTATAAACCTTAACTGAGGTGATAGTTAAAAGAATAATAAATAATAATGTTACCTCGATTTTATAAATAAATCGAGGGGTATAATAGTCAGATTTTACTATAAAAATAATCGTTAGATTTATCCTAATCCATACTAATATGAAGTCGTCCCAAACTCGCATCATTATTTAGGATAGATTGCAAGACAGAAAAATTCTTCAATGTTCTTCTCTCTAGAATAAAATATTATTTTTGTCCTTGTAATTTATCTCACAAAATGGTGTTGTATTTTTTATTATTTAAGAAATGTTGTTGTATTTTTGTTCATTTGATATATTACAAGTGCAGAAAATCATTTTTTCTTGAAGTTAAATAAAGAAGGGAGCTCAATCTTTGAAAGTTTAAACAAAAAGGGAGCTTAACTTTTCAAAAGATGGATATCAGTGAAAAATAAAAATTCTCATAGAGAAACAGATCTCTAGCATCTTGTACGGGACCTGAACATGCTGTATTTTTAATATTTTGGGTAAACAATCTTGATATTTTGCGAAGATTTGTTGCACACAATGTATTTTAATATTATGGGTAAACAATATACCATTTTTGTAAAAATAAATAAATTAATCTAACCTCTCAATTTTATTCCAAAATCGAGAGGATAATTAAATGTCATTTTTCACTATTTTCAACGGTCTTAAATAAATCTTTATCGTCCATTTAAAGGCTATCAACGCTCAAGAATCTGTCATTAGTGATTCGCGTGAAATCTAAGGGACATCCATTATATAAATTCTCTTACGATATTGAAAATCTAACCTAAATAAAACATATGAAACACTTGAAACCTAAAGACACTTAGAAAAATCATCTATGTTAGATTGCAAGAACATAAAATTATATGGGTTAAAGTTTTGTTTTATTAAACTTTTGTTTCTACCTTGATTATTGATATTAATTATCTTATTATTTTTTTCACCAGAAACAAATGTATGTAAGTTCCGTAGAAAATATTCTTGCATCCAACATTTGATCTTCATTTATATTCAGTAATTCAAAGATCTAAAGTCTATATCTTGAGGGATTTTTATCTAGATCCCTAGTGAATTTGTTTTTTACTTTAATTTTAATATTCTGGGTAAACAATATAATATTTTGGGTAAAGAATGTAATGATTTTTTTTTAAAAATAAATAGTCATATCCCTCAATTATTTTGATAAACCGAGATAAAAGATATGTTAGTTTTGAAAATAATAAAATTTGTTACGGTTGGGGTTCGAACCCATCACTAAATTTGTTACGCTAAATGTAGTGTCGGTCGTAATAAACGCTAAATCGGCACTAACTTATGGACTGCCCCTCAACAAATAAGTTTTACACGTCAACACTAACGTCAATTAAGAGCAACGCTAGCTAGTATCACATCATCATGTAGCATAGGCTATGGTTGACGCTACTATGTGTCACGTGTTCCCATATGATTGGTTAGCTCACAAATAAAATTATTTACCTGTCAAGCTTTAGTGTTAGTTTTAAGTGACGCTATCTTATGACATGTCATCATTAGCGTCTCCTCTGATCGACGCTAATATTGTTACTTTTTATATAGCAACAACTTTAGTTGATGTTAATTTTTTTTAATTTTTTTAATTTGTTTTAGGTTATAGTAAAAATCTACTTTTTTAATCTGTTTAAACTAAAACCTACTTTTAGGTATAAAAGTGTATATAAATAAATTGATATACATTCAAAATTGGTATAAAATTGTATACAAAACCTGTTTAATCCAAACTGATATAAACCATTCAAAACAGGTATATAAAGCCTGTTTAATCCAAACTGGTACAAAATCAAGTGGTATAATTTAAAACCTCTTTGATTCAAAATGAAACTAGTACAAACAGATATTATTCAAACTAATGCCATTCAATCCAAATTGGTACAAAAAATCAAACTTGTTTAATTCAAAATGAGCAATGGTGAGAATCAACAATAGTAATGCAGCAAAAGCAGAGATAAATGATCCCCATCGATTAAAAAAAATGCCTCATTTCCACCAATGTAACACATACTAAGAAACAGGACCACATAACCAAAAATAGTTGACAAAATCACAACTGACTCAGTTATAAGTTTTGGGCAGTGATGATGTATTTGTGCTGTAACATATGGGTCACTGTTAGACTAAGAAACAATTTATTTTAATTAACCTTCTAGTAGTAGTTACATTTAAAACTTATAAGACTTTATGATAATTTTCAAAAACTTGAAAGACGTGTGTAATATTTAATGTACCTCCCATGGATCAACCATTATGAATTCTGAACTTTTACAGGCTAAGTGACATAGTTGTATTCAATGGTCAGCAGATATTAAGTTCTGAGTCAACATATAAGTGAAAGATGATTAGAAAAATAGAAGTCGTGAAGTTTAATGTATTGTTTGATATTATTAGATATAAAACCAATTGTGTGCTTTCATTTAATAGCTGAATTTCTTAGATAGTTGGTTCATGATATGGTATCAGAGTCTATGAGCAATTGATCTACTCTAGAGTTCAACCAATTGTGTGCTTATTTATGAAGTGAGAAAGTGTCCAACATTCAATTATATAGGTTCACATATTGGCTACTATGGAAAATGTATTTCTAATAAAACTTCTCCAACGACACACCACAAAAGGTATAAATGCAAAGGATATACAAATCTCAATGTAAATCCTAGTCACTCTCCATGGGGCTTCTTATATATAACGACCTTCATATACCTCTATTGGTAACAATGGATTTAGTATCCCTGAATTTAACAACTTTCTTATACTTTCATTAAACTGAAATGAAAAAAGAAAAGTAAAAAAGAAAATTCACAAACTTGAGAGCAAGTTGATGAATGAAGAGGCTTCAGATTTGTAAACCTCAACGTGTTACCAAGAATGAAACTTTTGAGTTGCAACCGATGAAGAGATATAACAAAGATGGCTTCTGGATAGCCGCGATAATTCCAACAACGAAGAAGACAGTAAGATAATCCTAACGATACATCTTTTGTGTTTGAGAGAGATTAGGGTTCAATTTTGAGAGAATGAGAGACTAAGAGAATGATGCGGAAGTTTTTTTTCTTTCGTTTTTTAACTAGCTTTATTTTAGTTATAATTTTATAATTTTATTTAGTTTTATTTTATAAAATAAGTTTTAATTCAATTTTTATTTTATTTTATTATTTTATTTAATTTAATTAAAATATGATTTTCATTTTATTTTATAAATTAAATTTTATTCAATTTTAATTTAATTTCATTCAATTTTAATTTATTCAATTAATTTAGTTAAAATTTTATTTTATTTTATTAATTTATAACATGATTTTTATTATATAAATTTGAATTTAATATATTTTTGGCTTTACTTTATTAATTTCTAAGTTTTATTTTATAAATTTTGTTTTAGTTATAATTAATAGTTTTATTTAATTAATTTATAATATTGATTTATTTTTTAAATTTGAGTTTTAATGTAGTTTTGTTTTAGTTTATTAATTTTTAAATTTTATTTTATAAATTAAGTTTTAATTTTAATTTATAGTTTTATATAATTTCTTTAATTTATAGTAAAAAAAGTAATTAAGTAACATTTTTATAAAAAAAACGAAGGGAAGGAAAATTAGTAGGCACCAAAAGAGTCATCGCTAACAAAAAAATAATTATTTGAACCAATAAATAAAAAGGAGTAGCAGCGTCTATTAGAACCGTCGCTAATATAAAAGATAATTTTGAAACAATAAATGAAAAGGAGGCAAATAAAATTAGTGGGAGAAAATGAAATTATCTCATATACAGTAGTATCAGCCTAAACCGTCGCTAATATATTATTAATTATTTAATTCAATAATTAAAAAGGAGGCAAATGAAATTAGTGGATGCGATTGAAATTTTTCGCACGAGCGTTAGCGTCGGTCAAATCTGATGCTATAATTAATGGCCTAATTAAAAATAAAATAAATGATTTAACCAGTTAGCGTCGGTTATTTGGGACGTATTGGCAATACTATTAACATTGGTGTTGGTGTCTGGATCGACGCTAAAAATTCGCAGCTAAAACATTAATTTCTTGTAGTGTCATGTGCTAATAAAATTTTAAATCGGTGTTTAAAACACCAAGGTGATAAGTCTTTACTTTTTATAACGACCTTATTTACTTCGCTCGCATCTAGTTGTGAATTACCCCCTGTCCCATATTATAAGAGAAATTCACTTTTTAAATTCATTGAATTATTAATATATCTAATTTATATATAGACCAAATATATTAATTATTCAATGAATCTAAAAAGTGAATTTCTCTTCTAATATGGGACAGAGGGAGTATTTATTTAGATATTAATATAAGAATAAATGTCATACTCTTTTCACATGTTAATTTATTTATTTTTAACATTTTTTTGTCGAGTAGTTTAATAATGCAATTGTTTTTGTAAAGGTGAACAGATAATATGATGCAGACTCAAACAGAAGTTCTTATATTTAATATCTTTGCATATCTATTAATTGAGTTGATTTAAGGAATTATTTTTAATATTTTTTTTTACATAAAGTTATTCTTTAAAATTAAATATTAAAAATATAATTGAATAATTCAATTAATATGTATCAGTTGAGTTAGGTGACGGTAAATAATAGTTCAAATAAAATAAAGTATATGATACTAAAATTTAAACTAAAGCAAAATAATTAGAGTATATGATATGTTAAAATTTCAGCAACATAATCATGTAAATATAGTTCAGTATACAATTATAAAGTCGTTAATAAACATAAATCTATATTTAAAATTGAGATTCTTTATTTCTTTATTCTTAAATCAACTACTAAACAACTTGATATAAAAATCAGTAACTTCACATAAAAAATGAAAGACAAATTCATAAATAACAATGAGAATATAAATACTAAATTTGTGTAATATTTGTCAACGACTTTTTCACAACGGCTTCTAATTTACTGACAATAACATGTATATGGCAACAATTAATTTAAGTCATTGTAATTAGTTATTTTTTCTCGACAGTCTTATTATTGTTAGAAAAAGTGATTTGTTCCAGGTCGGTCATAAGGCCCTATAGTCGTTGCTCAGAGAACGTAATAATCCATCAAATAACTTGTGGAGCATGAGTATTATCCTGAGTTAGAGTATAGGAGATCAACATCCAGAATCTATTCAACGGATCCATGTATCCCTCGCTTGAAATTTAGCAGGTTGTTATAACCGATCTACTATATAAAGAGGAAGCACACCATTTTCCATGAATATTCCAATTCAAACTTCAGTCAGTCATCTTACTCACATACTGACTTGAGCGTTGGAGTACTAACCTTGCAGGTCAATCTCATTCTCACTGTTTTGAAGCTCAAGTCAGTTGTTGCGATCTACAACATCTGTTGTCTGATCAAATCAGGTTCCTTAATGGAACAGTGGCACCACCTATGAGAATCAATATTTGATTCTCGCATTTCCTATGTTCAAATATTCATCTCTCGATTCATCTAACCGAAGCTTCTTCAGCCTCGCAATTCAGATTCCTCACGATTACAAATAATATATTTCATGACAAAGCTTTCACCTTACCCAACAAAAAATCGAGGAATAATGTCAAGGCGCACCATGTTTTATTTTTTAAAAAATAAATACCAAATATTCCCCCGGTTTGTGAATATATTCGAGGGAAAAAATAATTCAGGACATGCTTCAAACCCCAACAAAAGGAGTTTATGTTTTTATTTCTTTAAAATTGGTGTCTTTCTTTTTATTTGTAAATTAAATTATCTTTTTCTTAGCTTTCTGAAATAACTGAGAGATTAGATAATCAAATTTTATTCCAAAAGCATTTGCTAATCAGATTTTACCCTAAACCTAACTTATATGTAGCTGCTCTAAACTCTTAAGCATCATTCTTTAGGATAGATTGAAAGACATAAAAATCTATAATGATTTGTGTTGTATGCTATTCTTCTATCTTGAAGAAAACATTTTTTTTACCCTTTCAATCTATATCACATAATGGTGTTGATGTAGTTGTTGTATTTTTGGAACAACCTTCCTATGTTGTCACTCAAAGAAAACACTCCATAATTTATTGTTTTCCTCGGTTGACTATATTGAGAAATTTATTCCTAAACATGTTGTAAATTGGAAGCAATTGCAACACAAGAAAAAATGGTGAATGATAAAAAATAGTTGAAATAGAAACAAGACATGTTACTTTTAATTTTTTTATCATTCACCATTTTTTGTAAGTAATATATCACCTCGGTTGTTTTATAAAAGTGAGAGGAAAGTCATTATTATATTTTATTTTTTAATTTAAAAAGAAAAACCTTTCCTCTCAATTTTAAAAAAGAACTGAGGAGTTTAGTTACTCAGGTACAACAATGAATATATATCTTACATTCATAAAGTAACAACGCTCAAGATATTGTCAACACATCAATTCACAAGAAACTCTCTACATCCACTATTATATATCATTTCAAGTGCGGATCTCTTTCATAAAGTTATCTTTCTTATAAAAGCAATTTTTCAAGATAATGAAATCTTAGAACAAATCTTTGGGATGGATTGCAAGTATAGGAAACAAATTCCCATGGTTGAAACATATAACTTATCAAAAGTTGGATGTATGCAATCCATTGAACTTGAAAAGAATGTGCACAAAGAGTATACAACAAAATCTGGATAGCAACAAATATATGTTATTCTCCAAGAATAACAGAAATGATGATGAATCAGATTTGTCAAAATCAAGATTTATAGTAAACAATGTATTTAATACTCTGTGCAAACAATGCATTTTAACAAAAATATTATTCCCCTTGATTTTTAAATGAAACCAAGAGGTATGTGACCCTTGAGATAGAACATATTTTATTGTATTTTTTATTTAAAAGGAAATATATTTTACCTCGATTTTGATTCTTCATTACGGAAAAATATAAGCGTGTTAATTGAGTTTCTTCACCATCCTTACACAAATCATTGTTGTTTATTTAATGAGTATCAACAATCAATAATTGTTAATAGTAATCTGCGTGAAACCTAAAAGACGTTCATTATAAAATCATTATGAATATTAAAAATTAATAATGAAATATTTGACATGAAAACTTTGAAACTTAAAGAAGCTTGGAAAATCATTTAGAATCAAGGTTTGTGTTCTTAATTAATCATATAAATGAATATTTATTTTATTTATCTAACCCTTTTTTGTTATATATCAGAAACAAATACAAGCAACATTCAACATTTTATCTTCTCCAAGATTCAATGATTCGAAGATCCAACATATGATCTTTACTGACAGTGATGATGATGAGTCAGATTCAAAACTTGTTAGATATTTTTACTTTAATATTCTCTGTAAATAGTGTAATAATATGTGTAAACAATGTAGTTTGTAAATAAACTAATTTATTAATATTCTATGTAAACAATATAATTTGTATTTTAAAATATATATAATTTATTTTTCCCCTCGGTTTGGTCATAAACCGAGAGACATGTGGCGCTAATTTTGAAAAAAATTAAAAAGCTATTGTTGGGGACCAAACCAATGACCATTTCAACTATTCCCTGTGTTATTCTAAAAACGAGGGGTAAAGTGATAAGTTTTCATAAAGTCTTTCGGTACCCGCCTCTATAACTGAGGTTAAATTAATTTTGCGCCCGAGGTTATATGTGTTTTTTATAGTAGTGCCTTGACATCGAGCACCAGATCTATTTTATCAATCTATTCCAATCATAGTTTGACTTTGATTATCAGTTTCTCAGGTATGTGATTTCCAGATCTTACAACAATGGGAGGTTTCAGAGCCACTCGTTTTACTGCATTGCATGAGGTTGTCACCTCTGCTCAAGCCGCGATAAATCCACTGACTCTTCCTCAAAACAGAGGCGATCAAGCCATCACAAGAACTCTGTTATGTCAAGATCGTGTTCTACCTCCAACGATCTTAAGTTCTACTACAAAACTCTAACAAGGAGAGCTTTTGTTTAGACCTTCAGCACTACCAATAATATCAGGACTATAATCACTTCCTAGATTACAGTTGTTGCAAGATACCCTTGGCGTGCAAGGCGCGAACAAACTGTTAAATAACATGTATAACATGGTTCGACAAAAAACTCACATGTGATGAAGGAGAGGTTACTTCGTATTGAAGAAAAAATGTATAACAACAATCCAAGAGGCAATAAAGTGCAGGAAGTCACATCTCAGAGAAGTCGTACCATCATTCTTTAGTCGGCCATATATCTTCGAGATGAAGCCCTAAGATCTACGAACCTCCAAAGAATCCAGAGGCATCAGACTCCTCCCCGTAGTCTCGAAGAATGTCATGGTAGGTTTGCTCCCTTGAGGAACAAGTGGAGAAACCCCGAACAAAAAATCAACAGAAGAACCCTACAAATCTATCCATAATCAGAATATTACACATACTTTTGAGCCATTACCCAAGTGTTTGAGTCATTGTTCAAATAATCTTTCCATTTATGGCACAAAGGCACCATTGCCATTTACATAAAGCATGCTTTAATCACAATGTCAACTCCTTGAGCCTCTCAATGGTTTCTTCTGCACATACACAATGTTAAAGCAAGAAGAAATCATCTACAACCTGCAAAACACCCCTAAAATCAGGCCATGCCCATATTGGAACTATGGAATGGCCATAAACTTTCACTTACAATCCGACCAAGCCAAAACTCCATAATTTGTAAACCTGATTAGCTCTTATCCTCAAATCTTTTCTCTATAAATAGAAAGGTTATTTGCAAGCCAAGGGGACACAAGTTCACAAGCCCTCTAACCCTCTCAAACTATCCCAAGTCAGAATTATACACAAAACCTCCATTTTTGAGCTTTGAAGTCCAAATCTTCGAATCTCTCAAACCTTACAACTTTTATCTAAACCAATCATCCAAACACTTAATATAAATCATATATAACTCATCCATACTCCTGTTTACTCACTGTAACATCATCTTCATCATCCACAATTTTCACTTTCCATCATTGCAACTTGACTTGGTTGGGAAGATTCAAACATTTTCAGCACAAAGTAAGGATTGGAATAGCTTTGGTGAGGTCCAAGAGGGATTAATCAATCATAATATTACACCTGGAACAACTAGGAGAGGCTTCAGACTTTTCTCCAAAAGAGGTAAAAAAACTTAAACTGTGATATCCTTATCCATACATCATTTGTTTCGTTTTCAAAAAATAAAACAGGACAGATCGGGGCAGAAGAGTGCTAAAATTCAAAATTTCAAAAAAAAATGTTGCAGGAGTCCTGACACGGGTGGTCGCGTCACCTAAAACGGGTCGTGTCAGGAAGAAGACTTGGCAAGGAGGCAAGGCAGAAGTTGACACGGACGCCCGTGTCACAGGACACGGTCCGTGTCAACTCAGCTAGGACTGAAAACGTGCAAAAGGCAATAAACAGATTCTGACACGGGTGCCTGTGTCCGATGACACGGCCCGTGTCAACTTAGGCACTAGAAATCCTTTTTTTTTGAAATTTTTGCTATTAGTTTTGGATCATTAAGGGTACATTGGACATTTTGTATTGATGGGAGATGACCTAACACTATAAAACTTTTTTCTAAATAAAACACCAAAATATTTTCTAAAATATTCTGATTTCTTTAGGTTTTACTTAATTAATTTAATTTTCATAAATAAAATTAATTAATTACACTTTGTTTTAATTTAAACAATTAATTTGTAAATAAAATTAGAATTAGGTCTAACTTTTTCTTTCACACTTCAAAATATTTTTTCTAAACAAAAACAATGAAAATATTTTTTTAACACTTAGAGATATTTTTAGGGTTTCTTAAACATTCTCCCTTTTTTTACCATCTTCGCGTATTTTATCTTTCGCCTTTATTTCCCAATTATTGTAATTGCTCAACACTTGTAATAGAAAAATTAGGGTTTATTGATTTCCTCCCCCATTCATAATCTTGTACCCCCATTCCCGAAGCATTGTAATAGCGTAGGTCATTTAATTTCCACAATTTACCGCTTTCCTTATTATTGTTCGTATTTGGGTTTGTATGAAAAGATTAAAATCAATTATTAGAAAACCTAATCACAAGACAAATACTTGAAATCAAAACACTTCGCACACGCACACCTCTAGCATAACCTCACTTGTTGCCTCAGATTAAAACAGTCATGTCCCTCGAACGTGAGATGCTTTAGCAAAGACCCTCGATTAAAATATTGTAGTCCTTCGATGATCCTTCGATGTTGCCTTATGTAAACAATCTTAGTCCCTTACAAAAATTGCTAAAGCATCCTTACAAGTTGCCTTCTATGACTGTACAATGACCCACGTCTGTCTCTCACATCCAATGATATAGCTTCCTACTAAGTAATGGTAGGATAGTACTATCTAAAGGAGGAGGAAAAGACTAAAGACTTTTTGAGTAGGTAGATCGCTCGTAATCGCTTGATCACAAATTAAAACAATCTCCGCACCTACACTTTCAAAACAACTGCTTCTCAAAACGCTTTATAAACACTCTTGAGGACTGATACAAGGGTTATTATAAAGAAAACTGCCTTACATTGGCATTTTAAAACATTTTCTAAAACAACACTTTCTTTCACAAATATTTTCAAAACAAACATTTTGTATACATTCTCAATGATACAAGAATACAAAATTGCCGCACATAGGCGTTTTCAAAATATTTTCAAACATACACAAACACGAAGCATTATTTTCAAAGTGAGCTAGCAGTTAAGAGCCCGTAGATAACTACGGATGAAAAAGGTGCTAACACCTTCCCTTTTCATAACCCGCCTCCCGAACTCAAGAAAATTCTCAAAGGTCTTTCCTGTTCTTTTCACCATTTCTTTTATTGGATAAAAGAAAAGTCAGTGGTGACTCTTGCTATCCGCAACATTTGCGATAAAACAAAAAACTTCAAGTCAGTTCTCCCACTGTATTACAGCCGTGGATTTAGAGATGTCACAACGGTGTTGGAAGAACCATCGTGAATTGGACGTTGTTGTTTACGCGTTTTGTAGTAGTGTTCTATAGTAAGGAGAGTATATTAGATAGAGAAAAGGAAAACAATTTGAGGAAGAGGAAGACCCAGAAAGATTATAAGAGAAGTTATTAAAAAAGATTTTGAGATTAATGATTTAATTATAAGCATGATTCTTAGATAGAATATTATGGTAAAAGTTGATCCATCTAGTCAATCCCGCCTAGTGTAATGAGGCTTAGTTGTTGTAGAATTTGTTTTAGTTTTTGTGTTTATTGTACATATTAAATGTTAATCATCACATTAGTTTTCTACAAAATTTAATTATTTTCATAATAAAAATATATAGATTATTTAAATAATTTTTTAAGAGTAAATATTATTATCCATATGAAAATTTACTTTAGACTAATTATATATTTTAGTTCAAAATTAATTTTATTTTATAATTTTATTAATTAAAAATAAACTGAAGATCCTAATATTTTTATTTTGTTTGTAACAAGATCCTACTCCTTTCAAGTGAGAGAGAAAAAAAACTGAAACATTCCTTCCTCTTAACCCTACTTGTAGATACCATATCTTTAAAAAAAAATATGTTTAAATGCACTTTTGATTCTCCTAGTTTGGAGTTTTTACAAAAGTAGTTCCCCTATTAAAAAATCAGCGAATTTTGTCCCTTTATTTAGCATGTCTTGGCATCTACTTGATCCCCCACCCATTTCAGATGATGTATAATATATTTTAATGAAGTGACATTATAACACTCAATCCATGTCACTGTTACTGTATATTTTATGAATTAATCCAATAGTTTAATTAAAATCATGTTATTAATTGAAAACAACATTATTTTAATTGAAATTAAAATTAAAATAGTTTCAGGTTCTTTATAAAAAAACATTTCATTCGCCTATGTGCCCTAATCATCGTTTTCACTCACTTTCACCCTCAAGTTCAGAAGTTTCCTTTGCAAACTGAAACGTGATCCAACGAAGATGACGATCGATAATATTAAGTATTATCTGAGGTATGTTTTTTTGTCTCCTTTGCTATTACCAGTGATCCCCTTTTGTGTTTGGTGTGTTTATTTGTTTGTGGTCCCGACTGATAGAGTATTGTTTATACATTAATGTGGTCTCATGTGTTTGTTTGTGTTTGTTTATGTTTGTGTTTGTCTTTTTGTTGAATATTTATCAAGCGTGCTAAGAAAACTAAAGTTAGGTTGAGGATACACCATAGAGGAAAACTAGTTCATCAACCTGTTAAGTGGTATGTTAATGGACAAGTTACTGAGATGGAATGGGCTTGAGATGTAGACTACATGTCATACATGAAAATTGAAAGTATGATTAAGAGTGAGGGTTATGCAAATATTAAGTGCATGTAGTATTAGAACCCTGCGTATAGCTTCGCCCATGGTCTTATACCATTGAACAATGATTCAGATGTTCTGCAATTCTCAAAAGATGTGGTAGGATATGATGTAGTTGACATGTATGTGGAGCATCAAGTGGAAATTCATGAAATTATTAATGAGAGTGAGTTATATGTTATCGTTGAGGATGATGATGATGTGCAATGCACTGGTTTCAAAAATGAAAATAGTGATGATGCTAACATTGAGGCTGGAGTAGGTAATGATGTCAAAGAAGATAACATTGATGATGCTTACATTGCTAAGAATGTTCATGCTGAATTAGGTAATGATGTTGAAGAAGATAACATTTATGAGGATTATGTTGCAAATGAGAGTAGTTTTAAGGATATGAGTTCCAATTTAGTGAATAATCTTATGTGAGTGAGATGAACTGGACAAAGTTTCTTCCCCAAGAGACATTAGGTGAAGTTTCTAGCTCCTAAAACCTGAAAGTTCATAATGAGATGGTACATGAAGAAAGTGAGGACTAAAATCATTTATACACACTCCCTGGGAGTGATGATGAGGATTAGGAGGGTATGAAGTATCCTACTTATAAATCAGGTGAGGGGATGAAATTTCAAATAGGTATGATGTTTATTAACAAAGACGTGATTAAGGATGCAGTGAAAGACTACGGTATGGAAAATCAAAAGAATGTATACATTCTCAAAATGACTCCAAAAGGGTTATGGTGAAATTCATTGATGGCTGTATGTTCTACATGAGGTTCAGTAAGAGAATTGGTCACCAATTTTGGCAAGTTGTAAGATTGACTGATGAACATGAATGACATAGGACTCCTGCCAACATGAGTGCAAAGACAAAGTGGCTTGCTAAAAGATTTTCCACAAATCTTAGACATAGTCCCCAGATGAAACCTGCAGGCCTTATAGCTGAAGCTATTGAGAGGTGGGGAGTTAAACTATCTCGTGACCAGGCATATAGAGCCAAGAGGAAAGCAATGGAGTTGGTTAAAGGGGTTGGTATTAAGCAATTATCTCATTTGAGATCTTATGGACAACGGGTATTGAAATTCAATCCCAATAGTACTATTGTAATACAATGTGCTGATAATAATGGGTTGCATGTGTTTGAAAGGATTTATATTTGTTTAAAGGCTTGTAAGGCATATTTTGCACAGACATGTAGACCACTGATTAGTTTAGATGCATGCTTCCTAAAAGGAGATTATGGTGGACAGTTGATGGCAGCTGTGATACGGTGGGAGAACTGACTTGGGTTTTGCGTTTGTATTCGCAAATGTTGCGGTTAGCAAGAGTCGCCACCGACTTTTTATTTTATCCTAAGGAAAGGTTAAAAAGCACAGCAAAAACCTTTTGAGATGTTTTCTTGGGTTCGGGGAGTAGATTATAGAAAGGGAAGGTATTAGCACCCTTTCTATCCATGGTTATCCATGGGCTCTTAGTTACTTGCTTAGATCACTTGCCTTTTGTTTTCAATTTGTTTGAAATGGTGCTTTGTGTGTGGGTTTTGAAAATGTTTTGAAAAGATGCCAATGTGGTGGCAACCTTTGTAATGATCCATGTGAGGATGTATACAAAGATGTATGTCTTTTGAAAAAGTTTTCATTTGTTTTTGAAAGTTGTTTTGAAAGTGTAGTGATGTGTGATTTTGAAATTAGGCAAGTGTTTTGTTTTGCAAGTTTGATTCAAGCAACTAAGAGGTTATCTACTCCTAAATTTCTCAAAAGATTATTGCTATGTTTTAACCCTTTTAACAAGTTTGTTCCACCATTGAATTTGGTGGACAACCTTATGTTAGGATGTGAAAGGGACAGGCGCGGGTCATCGTTTAGACCATAATTGCAACGATGTTAAATGTCTTTGGGCAATTTTCTTTAAGGGACTTGATCATTTGTTTTTGTTTGTTTTGAAAAGTTTTGTCGAGGGACTATGATCATTCAAATTGTTTGCTTTGCCCAAAGAAGTTCAACATACAATATGGCCCATTTATTTGAAGGCAACAAGTGGAATACCCTAGGGGTGCAAGTGTGATTTGTGTGTCCATTTTCATGCTTATTTATCTTGAGATTAGGTCATAACTATCTTTTTATCGTTTTTTCGCATACAAACCCTAATTCTAACATGTTATCATTAGAAAGCAATAAAGTGCGAAATTAAATTTACTAAGCTATTACAAAACCAAATATGGGAAGGGGGTACAAATGTTCAAATGGGGATATTGACAAGAATTTAAATCTAAATTATTACATCATTTTGAATATTTGCAATGTAAATAATGTACAAAAATTAAATAAGAATGCAAGATGCAAAAAGAAATGTTTTGTATATGTATGAAAAAAAATATTATTTATGTAAAAGAGAAAAGAAAATAAAAATATATTATTTTTTGGAGTATTTTGAATTTAGGGCAAAAACCCTAATTTTAAAGAAAACATGTATTATTATCTAATTTAATACAAATATTTATTTATTATTTATGAAAATAAAATAAAATGAAGTATATGATGAAAAAAAAGTATTTTTGTATCAAATATTAATAAAAATGGAAAATTCAAGTATTTTTATATTTTAGCTTAAATATATTAATAAACATATATCTATATATATATATATTAATTTCTTAAATATGCATTATGTGCAAAATATTTAATATTTAATAAAATAAATAAAAAGGTATTTTTTATGTGGAATATTTTCAGAAGGTAAATAAAAAATAAAAGGTATTTACACTATTTTCCTATATTTATTCTAATAATAGTATATATATATAATATTTATGTTCAAACAAGAGAAATAAACAAATAAATATGCAATAAATACAAAAAATGATGGAAAAAATATTTTCAAAATTTTAATGTGCTGGGAAAAAATAAACAAGTCAAACAAAAAAGGAAAAAGTCAAAAATGTTAAAAAATGAACAAATGGGCTCAGGGGGTGTGAATCAAAGAAAGTGGTGTGAAGAGAAATAATTCAAAAGCCCAGCCCAAGAAGACACTGTCTTCAACCTTTGGCCAAGACTGAGTTCAAAAACGCGCGCTTCTTGCTTCAACATCAAGGTCCTGATTCTTTGATCCTTTGAACAAACTTCCAACACAAAACATGTAAAGCATAATCTCACGATTTTATACATATAAAGAACATGAACTAACTCTCAGAAATGAGAGAGAATTTCTTCTCTCCCAAATTTTAACCTAATTTTTGTTCAAAGTTCAGGCATCAAATTCTTGCAACACACACAATATAAATAAAATCTACTTATATGGGCATGTTCAGGGCAATGATTATGACATGTTCTCTTCACAAACCTAAAGCTAACAATGCCTTATAAGAGAGATACGAATTCAAAAACTTACCTGTTCAGTTGAAGTTCAAACTGGAAATGCAGGAACCTTCAGTGCAAGGTGATGATTGGAAAAGCTTCCTTGAGGTCCAGGGATGCTGTTTCAATGCTTACTTTGCCTTGAGAGCTTCTGAATCAAGCTATAGAACTTCAACTGCAAAAGGAAAAAATGAAAATGGTGGAAACTGTTAGAGGGATTACAGATCAGGTTTTAGGTCATGGTTAGCTTGCATAGGTTTTAAGGAAGGTAGAGGAACAGGTTTGGACCAAAATGCTCGAAGGGATTGAGAGATAGCACTCAATCTGCAGGGGTTGCTCTGTTTGAGCAGTTTCAAGATGATTATGGCAATGAGAGTGTTTTAGAGGGCAAGGGCTCGTGTGTTAGCTTAGATATGTTATGTGTAATGTGTTTGATAACTTCTTTCTTGTGTGCTTAAGCTGAAGAGAGATATGGTACAAGTTATGGACTTTTCTTGAACTTGAAGCAAACAAAAGCAAGTTGGCTTTCTAGGTCAGTAGAGGACCCCCTAATGTGCTGCATAATCCTCTCTTGATCAGTGTGTTATGCACATAATCTTGTGCCAAGCAGATTTTCCATGTACTTTCTTGATTTGCAATTGGACATAAAGTTAATCTTTTCAAAAATGGAAAGTCCACTTTATCTAGTTTAGGATTAATCTTGCATACAATGCTTGCACTCAAAGAACAACACTCTAACACATTGAATATGCATTAAATTATTGAGTATGGAATGGTTCAAGGACCTGTAATCAAGCATAAAGCAAGCTGAGTTCAAATTTGCAAAGTTATGAACATGTTTTGATGAAGAACAAAAGTGAATTTTTGCCAACTTGTGAAATTCGAATCTCTCAAGTTATGAGGTTGTTTGATGAGTTCTTGGACATTTTGGAAAGCTTGGAATGTGTACTAAAATCCATCTTTGAAATGCAAATTAAAATTCCAAGTGGAAGGGTATGAAAAGTGGCCTTGAAGTGGGGTAGAAAACCTTGTCAAAATAGGTTGAAATTTCACTAAGTTAAAAATGGTTTAGTGCCCTTATTCAAAAAATTGTAACTTGAGATACAAGCTTCAAATGAGAAAACTTTGTGAATCAAAGTTGTAGATTATGCAACAAGCTACAACTTTCATGTTTTGACTTTTGTTTGAATCCAAATGGATCTTGATGGAAAGATGGGGCAAAGTTGGGAAAAAATTAGGGTTTTTCATAACTTAGAAAAATTCTAAGTTATGAAAAATTCCATTTTCTAACCCTAATTTGCATTTTGTGATTTCTTGGTGAACAAGTTTCATGATTTGGCAAGTTTTGGTGAAAAATGAATCTTGACTCTTGATTTTGACCAAAAAGTCAAAGTTTGACTTTTCAGTGTACAGTCAAAATTGATCAATTGACTGGGAAATTCAACTGTCAATCTTGTGTACTTGGGATCTCTTGAGCTTGATGAATGTGTCAAGACCATTTCATTGAGTCCTTGAGTCCATATGTGAACTTGATTTGCCATTGGCTAGGTCAAAACAGTCAAAAATTGCCTTTGTGCAGTCAAAACCCTAAAAATGACCATTTTGCCCTTTTGGTGATCTGGTCAAATTTCTTGTGGAATTGTGATCCAAACTTGATCAAATGGTCCATATGAGTTCAATGTGTTGATGTGGGTCAAATTTCATGAGATTTGACTGTCAATTGGCCACAGTTGACTTTTTCCCCAATACAGCTGATTTCTAGGTCAACTGTCCAATTGACTGGGCAAAACTTGGAATCAAGACTTGAAACTTGGTATAGGTAAACTTGGGAGTCCAATATGAAGCATGAAAGTCATCTTAGGCATTTTAGGTCAAAACATCCTTGGGCAAACACAAACCCTAATTTGAGTCCACAGTGCAAGGAGAAGTCTTGAGCAGAGGAAACCCTAACTGGATCTTGATCTTCAAAGGTCTTGTGATGAGAAAATGTTGAGGAAAGGGGAGGGCAAATTTTGGGGTACAACAGTTGCCCCTGTTCAATCTTCTTGAACCTGAAGAGTTAGATTGGCAAGTTTGCCTTTCGTGACTCGAGGGTAAAAGGAGATTGGACACCAGAGTGCCCGGAAATTTGCACTCGCATGCTGGAGTCTCAACAATGTGGCGTCGGGAATGGGCTTATAGATGCCATTTGGAGAGGTGGTGGATAGGGAGATGGGCTTATAGATGCCATCTGGAGATGTGACGGAACCTTGTCGGGAATGGGCTTATAGATGCCATTTGGAAGTGTCGATCGCATAAGAGATTCCTTAGCGAGAACTTGTGTATTTGAGAAAGACGGATGTTTTCCTGGCTTGTTACAGGTGTTTGATCTTCAGTCTCCTTATGCAGACATGCCCTGGCTAGATACAGGAATCGAGTCTACAACTGGTTGCTCACAGATCTGCCCTGGCCGGATACAGGAGTCAAATCTGGAAATAGTCGTTAATAGACGTGCCCTGGCTGGATACAGGAATCGAATATTCGGACTCTTCAGACGTGCCCTGGCTAGATACAGGAATCGAGTCTGGAAACGTGGTCAACAGATATGCCCTGGCTGGATACAGGAATCGAATGTGGAGATGTTATAGTTGATAGATGTGCCCTGGCTGGATACAGGAATCGAGTCTAGAAATGTTGTAGTTGACAGATGTGCCCTGGCTGGATACAGGAATCGAATCTAGAAATGTTGTAGTTGACAGATGTGCCCTGGCTGGATACAGGAATCGAATCTTCGAACTCTTCAGACGTGCCCTGGCTAGATACAGGAATCGAGTCTGGAAACTGATCACTCTCAGATGTGCCCTGGCTAGATACAGGTATCGAATCTGGAATTGCGACAGTTGAAGGTAATTGTTTTTTGGGATTGTCTTTTTCCTGAAAAGGCAAAAACTTAAGTTGTATGCAATGTCATGATGTATGATATGCATGGTGTTATGATGTTCAATCATGAGATAGTGTTGTATGCACTTCATCATGTATGTAAGCAAGATGTATGAAAACGTGAAATGTTTATGAATGCAATTTCGCCTTAGGAAAATAAATCCTTGCCGAACGGCCGGGGAGTTGCTCTGTGGAAGAGATACTTGGCCGAAGTTTTGATAAGAGGCCCGTTGAGGGCTTTAATGATGGATTCCGCTGGGGATTGAAGGAACTTTGCCGAGGGCGATCTTCCGTGGCAATTAGCTGAGGATAACCCAGTTATAAGCCCTTGTGAGGAAATAACTCTAAATAAAACTCGGGAGAGACGTCCGTACTCTGCAGGGGATAAGCTTCCAGAATCTACTGGGGATGAGTTTTAAGACCTGCCGGGAAATGCTGTGCTTTTTCAGGATCGACGGGGAATCAACTCCGCTTGGGGAAAGTATTGCCGAATCTTGTTTTACTCTGCGGGGCGTTGAGATGATTTGGTCACATTCTTCAGTCGAATCTACCTTGGTACCTTGGCGGATAAAACAACCAGGCTGCATTAGACAACTCCACAGTGCCCCTGTCTCCGATGTCACCTGTAATCAATCTCTTGTTTCATATGTAAACATTTATGAATCAGCAATTTAATGTCAAATGCATATATCAAAAGATGAACATTGGACGTTCTTCGCAAGACAAAACAGAAAAAAGGAAAACAATTGGCACTTTTAACTGAAAAGTATATTTGTATTGATTTAAACTTTTCCTGTGAATAGGCGTTTTTTGTACAAGAAGCTGACATCCTAGTAAGAGGACATCGCCAAATAGTATAGAGTTTACAATTTGAAAAAGGAAACAAAACAGCTGTGTGAACAATCCCACTGGGTCCCAACTCTGCTATCGCCTTTATGTCTTCGAACGTCTCATCGCTTTGCTACCTAGTTGAAGATGAAGCTGATTGGTCAGTGCCGAAATCTGGAGCCAGATAGTTGATGCCGAATTCCGGATGCGAAATGATCCAATGAGACATAGTGTTACGCTTTCATCCCTAACTTTTGCCTGGACCGCCCTTTCGGGTTTTCAGTCCACCGGGATACCCTTTTTTGCCCAAGCCGCCCTTTCAGGTTTTCGACTTGCCGGGTGTACAGATTTTTATTCATTTCATCCCTTACTTTTGCCCGAACCCTTTTGGTTCGCCGGGAAGCCCTTATTTTTGCCTAGGTATGTCAACCTAGCGGGTCTTTTATTTATGCGTAGTATTTTTTCACTATGTCTGCATTGGCGGGGTGAGGAAGGTCGTCACCATCCATGGTGGTTAGGATCATGGCTCCTCCTGAGAACACACGTTTAACCACAAATGGCCCTTCGTACGTAGGGGTCCATTTGCCCCGGGGATCACTTTGAGGAAGGATGATGCGTTTGATTACCAAGTCCCCAACTTGATACTCTTGCGGTCTGACTTTCTTGTTAAATGCCCTGATCATTAGTTTCTGATACGTTTGACCATGACAGATAGCAGTGAGCCTCTTTTCGTCAATCAGATTTAACTGATCAAGTCGAGTCTGGATCCAATCATCTTCATTCAAGTCTGCATCCTTCATTATCCGGAGAGAGGGTATCTGGACTTCAATTGGCAAGACTGCTTCCATGCCATAGACCAAGGAGAAGGGAGTTGCCCCGGTTGACGTCCTTGCTGAGGTGCGGTACCCATGAAGAGCGAACGGTAACATCTCGTGCCAATCCTTATAGGTCACTGTCATCTTTTGCACAATTTTCTTGATATTCTTATTGGCTGCCTCTACAGCCCCATTCATCTTCAGCCGGTAGGGAGAAGAATTGTGGTGCTGTATCTTGAATTGTTCACAGAGTTCAGTGATCATTTTGTTATTGAGATTGGTACCATTGTCCGTAATGATTCTTTCCGGGACGCCGTACCGACAGATCAGATTATGCCGGATGAAACGTGCCACGACGCTCTTGGTTACTGTGGCGTAGGAAGCTGCCTCAACCCACTTCGTGAAGTAATCGATTGCCACCAAGATGAAGCGATGCCCATTGGACGCCGTCGGTCGGATCTCGCCGATCATATCGATGCCCCATATTGCGAAAGGCCAAGGTGCCGTCAGGACATTCAAAGGAACCGGAGGGATATGCACCTTGTCAGCATAGATCTGGCATTTATGACAAGTTCGAGAGTGTTGGTAACAATCAGCTTCCATTGTGGACCAGAAATATCCTGCCCGTAGGATTTTCTTTGCCATGGTATGTCCACTGGAATGTGTTCCGAATGTACCTTCATGCAGTTCTATCATGATCTTCTCTGCTTCAGCCTTATCCACACAACGTAGTAGAGTTGAATCAGGATTCCGTTTGTAGAGGATGCCGTTGCTGAGGAAGAATTTTGCCGCAAACCTCCTCATGAACTTCTTGTCATTGACAGATGCACCTTCAGGGTATTCCTGAGCTTCTAAGTACCTTTTCACCTCATGATACCAGGGTTTTTCAGTTGCCTTCTCGGCCTCGAGGTCGCAGCAGTATGCCGGTTCATCCAACTTCCAGATAATGATTCGGGGAGCCTCATTGTCCCATTTAACTTTGAACATTGAAGACATCGTAGCTAGGGCGTCCGCTAGCTGATTCTCCTCTCTAGGGAAGTGTTCGAAAGTTATCTCTTCAAAGTGGGGAAGCAAGGTCAACACATACTCCTTGTAAGGAATAAGATTCGGGTGTTTCGTATCCCACTCGCCTTTGATCTGATTGATCACGAGAGCGGAATCTCCGAAGACACTTAGAAATTTGATCCTTAAGTCGATTGCAGCTTGTAAACCCATGATACATGCCTCATATTCTGCCATGTTGTTGGTGCAGTTGAAACATAATCGGGCGGTGAGGGGAGTATGAGTTCCTTTGGGAGATATGATTACAGCGCCGACGCCATTACCCAGAGCATTAGAGGCTCCATCAAAATGCATAGACCATCGGGATCCTTCCTCAGGTCCTTCATCCGGTCCAGGTACTTCACAGTCAGTTACCACCATGATATCTTCATCCGGAAAATCAAAGTTCAATGATTGGTAATCGTCCACATGTTGGTGTGCCAAATGATCGGCCAGTACACTTCCTTTAATTGCTTTCTGAGTTGTATACTGGATATCATATTCTGTTAAGATCATTTGCCATCTCGCTATTCTTCCAGACAGAGCGGGCTTTTCAAATATGTACTTGATGGGATCCATTTTCGAAATCAATAAAGTAGTGTGAGTCAGCATATACTGTCTCAGCCGGCGAGCAGCCCATACAAGAGCGCAGCAAGTTTTCTCAAGCAGTGAGTAACGAGACTCACAGTCGGTAAACTTTTTGCTCAAGTAATAAATAACGTGCTCTTTTCGGCCAGACTCGTCATGCTGCCCCAGCACACACCCCATTGAATTATCAAGCACTGTCAAGTATAGTATCAGAGGTCTTCCTTCCACCGGTGGCATAAGAATGGGTGGCTCTTGGAGGTATTCCTTTATTCTTTCAAAGGCAGCCTGACATTCATCGTTCCAGCGTACTACTTGATCTTTCTTCAGTAATTTGAAGATTGGCTCACAAGTAGCAGTTAGATGTGAGATGAATCGGGCAATGTAATTTAGTCGTCCCAGGAAGCCTCTGACTTCTTTCTCTGTTTTTGGAGTCGGCATCTCTTGTATGGCTTTTACCTTGGCATGGTCCACCTGAATACCTTTATCACTTACAATGAAACCTAGCAATTTTCCGGATCTTACCCCAAAGGTGCATTTGTTGGGATTCAACCTCAGCTTGTATAACTTGAGTCGGTCAAACAACTTCCTCAGATGGTCAAGGTGCTCCTCCTCAGTTTGAGACCTTGCAATCATGTCATCAACGTATACCTCAATCTCATGATGGATCATATCATGAAATAAAGCAACCATGGCACGTTGATAGGTTGCCCCAGCATTTTTCAATCCGAATGGCATGACCTTATAACAGAAGGTGCCCCACTGAGTCACAAATGTAGTCTTCTCCATATCCTCTGGAGCCATCTTGATCTGATTATACCCTGAAAAACCATCCATGAAGGAGAACACCTTGTGTTGAGCTGTATTGTCGACAAGGACATCAATGTGAGGTAGGGGGAAGTCATCCTTGGGGCTGGCCCTGTTCAGATCCCTGTAGTCAACACACATTCTGACTTTACCGTCCTTTTTCGGCACTGGCACCACATTGGCAACCCACTGAGGGTAAGAGGTCACTGCAAGGAAACCGGCATCAAACTGTTTCATAACCTCGGCCTTGATCTTTTCAGACATCTCTGGTCGCATCCGTCGGACTTTTTGCTTTACCGGAGGGCAATCTTCCTTGGTTGGTAGGTGGTGAACTACAATGTCGGCATCCAAACCAGGCATATCTTCATAGGACCAAGCAAAATTTCCACGTAATCTTGTAGCATCTGGATCAATCGTTGCTTCACGCTGAGCTCTAGATTGGCACCAATCTTGACCTCTTTCCTATCTGTCTCAGTACCCAGATTAATTGTTTCCACAGGCTCTTCGTGTGGTTGAATAGCTCTCTCTTCCTGGAGTAGCAGTCTCGCAAGTTCACCAGGCACTTCGCAATCATCTTCACCTTCGTCTTCGGCCAAGTTGATCGGATTTTCGAAGTCATAACTGGCGGTAGCAGAGCTGTTACCAGTGAGATCCAGAGTGGATTGAAACCTGTATAAGTGAGTGTGTGTAAATATAGCTGTTTTGCAATATATATAACACAGAAAGGAAAAGAGCACAAGATTTGAAATGCAACAAACGTCCAATGTTTTGATTGATGATATATGAAAATGTCATACAAAAAGCCCTCACAAATGGAGCTACGATGCCCCGGGTAGGACACCGAGCCAACAAAGTTTTAACATATTGTTTGTTACAAATTGGAAATCAAAAGAAATTAATTACTGCGTGACAAATGTGATAGGGGTAAAATCCTTTGCCGTCCAGTTGCTTGGTCCGTTGCTGGTAGTCGGGTAGATCCAACTGTCAAACTCTGCTTCCTCCACATCCTCCTCGATAGCATTCACCCTTGAGCTGGAAATAAACACCGGAGCCTTTCTGATCTTCTCTTTGCGTACAGCCCTCTGAGCCTCTGCAGTAAAGCCCAGCCCAAACTTGTCGTTCTTCTGAGTAAAATCAGGAAGCTGACCCCAGTTTGCACAATTGCCTTTCTGAACCACAGCCCGGGCATCCCTTAGGGAAGCCATCTTCAAGGAATCATTCTCTTCGGCTATTGTCTCTGCAGCTGCTGAAATTGGATGCACCTCCTCGAAATGCTGAAAGGGGGTTTCAATAAACTCCCCGTCCATCTCAATGTATCTGAAGGAATTCAAATGACTCACCATATACTCCTCTTCTCCTTGCACAGTGACGATCTTCCCTCTGACAGGGTACTTAAGTTTCTGGTGCAAGGTAGAGGTCACTACCCCAGCTTTATGGATCCAAGGTCGACCCAGTAGACAAGAGTACGATGGACGTATATCCATCACATAAAACGTAGAGTCGAACACCTGAGAGCCCACACGAATAGGGATGTTAACCTCTCCATGAACCATCCTTTTTGAACCGTCAAAGGCCCTGACGATGATATTGCTGGGCTTCAATTCCAGGCCTTCATAATCCAGACGGTCTAAAGCCTTTTTTGGTAGGACATTCAAGGAAGAACCAGTGTCCACCAATACATGCGCCAGGGTAGTGCCCCTGCATTCGATAGAGACATGCAGGGCATCATTGTGGTCTCTTCCTTTCGCGGTCAGGTCAGCATCTGAAAAACCCAAGCCATTGTCTGCTGTCAGATTTGCTATGCAATCAGTGAAATGGACTGCAGACGTCTCCTGCGGCACATGGGCCGTCTTGAGAAATGAGATCAAGGCCTTAGCATGGGCCTCGGAGCATAGCAATAAGGAGAGCATGGAGATTTTGGAGGGCGTATGCCCCAGCTGCTCCACAACATTGAAATCACTTTTCTTTATTATTTTCAGGATCTCCTCCATTTCTTGTTGGGAGGCTTCAGCATTTATGGGTATTGGTGCCTCCATCCGGGCAGGCTCTTCTTCAATCCCTTTGCCCCGAGCATTAGATGACTCGGCGGCAGGGGAAACAACTTGATCAGCAACAGTAACAGGTACACTTGTAGGTGTTATAAGGAGGGGTTTTCGAATAGCGGGCGGCGCAATGTCAGGCGAGAAGAGCCTGCCACTGCGGGTGACCTTGGCTGGACCAGTGATATCGCAGATACTGGCGCCAGTGTCGAATTCTTGTTTGATTCCATTTACATACACGTCTGCCCCATAATGCCAGGGGACAGCTTTATCAGACACGTAGGGGAGAGGCCCCGGGACAGTAATAATCACAGGTGCAACAGTCATGATTTGAACAGGCTTCTTCGGGGAAGCCTTGATTGGATTTTTGAAGATGGTAACCACAAAAACTTCTTTTATCGGAACCAACTGGACAGCAGACTTCTTGAATAGAATCTCCTTGTTATCCATTAGGCTTTGGACGCCTAACCTCAACAAGGGACAACCAGATAGGGAAACAGCACAGAACAGGCAACCTTCATTGCAACCCGGAAATAAACCGGCCCGCAGTAGGTTCTTCTTAACGGTCTTCAGAGGGGTGACAACTTCATTTACCGAAACAGCGTACATTTCTTCCTCAATGGCATTTACTCTATGCTGGGCATAGGAGCAGTTACAACATTTGGTCTTTCCGGTGCTTCGAACTGAATTTCCTTTGCGTCGATCAGATCTTGCACCTTGTTTCTCAAGGCCCAGCAATCATCAGTAGTGTGCCCGGGACTATCAGAATGATAAGCACACCGGGCATTTGGGTTATACTTAGGAGACGCAGTGTTGACGACTTTAGGAGCTTCTTTGAAGGTCACCAGGTTGGTGGATAACAGTTGGGGTAAAATTTGAGATAAGGTCATACTCAGTCGAGTATACTGCCTCTTGGGCCTTTCGCTTCTTTGTTGATTGTACTGCTGAGGAGCAGCAACAGGTTTTGAGATGACCAAAGCATTGACGGCTTGGCGACTTTCAGGCTTGACTTGTCTTCTAGGACCATAGACGGCACTTGCTTCTTTCTTAAACAGCCTTTTCTCAGCACTGGGGGAGGCAGCCTTTTGTATCTTGCCTGACCTGATGCCAGCTTCAATTCTTTCTCCCGTCAATATCAAATCTGTAAACCCGGCGGAGGAGTTACCAACCAAATGATTGAAAAACGGACCAGACAACGTCCCTAGAAACATATCAACCAGCTCTCGATCAGTCAATGGAGGCTGCACCCTGCCAGCTAGATCTCTCCATTTTTGAGCGTACTCTTTGAACCCTTCACCCGTTCCTAGAGACATTCCCTGAAGTTGGGTACGCGTAGGAGCGAGATCAGAATTGTATTGGTATTGTCTGTAGAATGCGGTTGCCAAATCTTCCCAGTGTCGGATGCTAGCTCCATCCAATTGGTAGAACCATTCAAGCTGTGACCCCGAGAGACTATCTTGGAAGAAGTGAATCCAGAGGTTCTTATCCGCCGTATAAGGTTGGATCTTCCTTACGTACGACCTTAGATGCAGCTTTGGGCAGGAGACCCCATCATACTTGGCGAAGGCAGGCGCCTTAAACTTGTGTGGAATTACTACCCCAGAAGATAACCCCAAATCTCCGAAATCCAGCCCTGGCACATTCTGAATTTCCATGGCGCTCAAGCGGTCCTCCAATTGCTTGTATCTGTCAGCAGCAGGTGGGTATTGTTCGTCGTTATAGTCCGTCTCGTTGTCGGAGACTGCGGGACTAGGAGCTCCTCCCCCTTGGGGACTGTTTTTCTCAGCAGAAGAAGTAGTTGGATCAGCTTCATTATGGAGTGTGTTCCCAAATCTGCGCCCGGTGTTGAACAACGCAGTCCTCTTTTTCTTCTTCTTCTTCAGGAGTAGAGTCTTCAACTCTTGCTGTCCTTGGGCTAGGCTTAGGACCATCTCTTGAAACTGTGCATTTTGGGCCTGAAGGGCCTTGATTGCTTGCTCACTGGAGGAGTCTGGATTCATGATGACTGTTCACACAAACAGCGAAGAAAATTAAGCAACTTGTGAAATAGGGTACCTGCTATGCATATGGTGCAATGGAATGCGTATGTATGCAATGCATTCAAGGATTCAGAACATTCAAAATTTGTTGTAGACAAAAAAGAACGCACATCATATTAATAAGGAGAAATTCGTTAGTACATAAATGCCCCATGGGCCAAATATTACAAAATGACTCCTTAAGGTAAAAAAACATTGCGCATCCTCTTTGGTGCGATGTAGGTGTTGAGATTCCTTTCCTCGTGCAGTAGGCGGGTGAGCTCCAGGACCTTCTTTTCGCTAGCATGTAGACTGGTCTCAAGAGAATTCCGTTCTTCCTTAAACTGGACCCAGCTCTTCTGCATTTCTTCCCAGGAGGTGGGCATGTCGGGATGTTGAATGGTGCAGGACACCTCTCCTTCCAAGACTGGTTCTTTGATCACAGGAAGCATATGAGGATAAGGCATCACTAACTTCTGGGAGCGGGCTCGTACCCACTTGAGATAAGGTTCCAACAGGATGGAGTTCTTGTGCCCCAGTGTCTTGCTGTCTATCCTACTTGGCATCCTCCAAGCTTTGATAAATCTCTGACGAAGTCCTTGAGTATCGTTGTCGAAGTCAAAAACTATGTTAGGAATTAACATGTCATGAGGGTCATCCCTCCGAGCATAACCGAACTGTCTCCAAGCCAGGCATGGGTTGTAAGTAATACCTCCTTTGATTCCAAATAAAGGAACATTAGGGTACTCCCCGCAACGATCAATGATAGTGACGTCTTCCCTGGACCTAGGGTACCAATGTATATCTGCATGCGTAAGAGTCATTAACCGTTGTGACCATCTCAAACCCCGCTCGTTCTTCAAAACTGATTGTGGAAGGTGCAAAATAAACCACCTTCCCAGGAGAGGAGTGCAACACATAAGGACACCCCTTCTTCTCATGGTTCGAGTGTAACATGAGTGAAGGATGTCCCCCAGCAACGTAGGTATAGGATTCTTGGTCATGAAGATCTGGACAGCACTGATATCAATAAGCTGATCTGGGTTAGGGAATAACACCAAACCATAGACAAGGAGGGCCATAACTTCTTCAAAAGCTTGTAGGCCAAGGGAGTTCCAACATTCTTGGGCCTTCTCGAACATAAACCTAGCTAAGAACCCCTTGATACCGCTTCTAACTTCCCAATGTCCCTTGAGGTCAGATGACTGTAGGTGCAAGGCTTTAGCAATCTCGTCAAGCTTGGGCTCCTCTTCCGTACCGTTGTAGGGTAGTTGATCAAGGATAGGGACCTTCAGGAGTCGGGAGAACTCTTCCAATGTAGGCACCAATTGATAATCCGGAAAAGTGAAACAGTGATGCAGAGGGTCAAAGAACTGGAACAGGACTTTTATCAAATCCTCCTCAATGTTGGTGTTAACCAAGCTAATGAGTCTTCCATGTCTCTCACTGAATGAAGAACCCTCGGGAATTCTGGACATAAGTTCCTTAAGCTGAGGAGGGATCTTTACAAGGTTAATCTGAATTGTCTTTCTGCGAGCAGTTTCCATGTCCTATAAAACAAGAACAAAGATGAAGATTCGAAACCCTTGAAATGGTTAGTCAATGCTCATGATGTTGTATGATGTCATGATGTTATGATTAAATACACCACAAATGTACACAAAGGCAAACATGGTAAGGCACACAAGTCACACAAGACAAACCCTTAGAGTTTAGGCCTGCATGGGGTCTGGGTATTACCCTCTTGAAGTTTGGTGGGCTCAACCTGTCCTATTAGAAGTAACCGGGTTCTAAAGGTCCCAATATCACTGGATTACTTTCATTGTTCATCGTTTCGATTTAGCCACTGAACTGGCGACCGAAATATCCCAGGAAAGCAACCCTCAATTGAGTGTAGTATCGAGTATCAACCAACCTCGGACTGCACCAAAGTCAGTTATCTCACTACCCTAAAAAGGCCAAGATGGTTCAATTAAGGTTCCTAAGGTCAGTTGATGCTTCACGACACCACGCGGCGGCCCCGTACTCTCCTTGACTGAACTCAAGGGTTACCGGTACACACCAAAGTGCCACATCAACGTAGCAGACTGCTTCAACCATGTCGGTATACCCCGCACAGTTCCCTCACAGCCTTGTTGCTACTTTCTAAGAAGGTATCCCCAGATCCGGTTTAGGATCTATAAAACTCCGATACAAGGCCCACAAATGTAAAAGCAAACAAGACAATCAATTGAAAACAAAGGTGATCTAAGCCCTAAGGTTACTCCACTTTTATTATAGTCCCCAGCAGAGTCGCCAGTTCTGGCGATACGGTGGGAGAACTGACTTGGGTTTTGCGTTTGTATTCGCAAATGTTGCGGTTAGCAAGAGTCGCCACCGACTTTTTATTTTATTCTAAGGAAAGGTTAAAAAGCACAGCAAAAACCTTTTGAGATGTTTTCTTGGGTTCGGGGAGTAGATTATAGAAAGGGAAGGTATTAGCACCCTTTCTATCCATGGTTATCCATGGGCTCTTAGTTACTTGCTTAGATCACTTGCCTTTTGTTTTCAATTTGTTTGAAATGGTGCTTTGTGTGTGGGTTTTGAAAATGTTTTGAAAAGATGCCAATGTGGTGGCAACCTTTGTAATGATCCATGTGGGGATGTATACAAAGATGTATGTCTTTTGAAAAAGTTTTCATTTGTTTTTGAAAGTTGTTTTGAAAGTGTAGTGATGTGTGATTTTGAAATTAGGCAAGTGTTTTGTTTTGCAAGTTTGATTCAAGCAACTAAGAGGTTATCTACTCCTAAATTTCTCAAAATATTATTGCTATGTTTTAACCCTTTTAACAAGTTTGTTCCACCATTGAATTTGGTGGACAACCTTATGTTAGGATGTGAAAGGGACAGGCGCGGGTCATCGTTTAGACCATAATTGCAACGGCGTTAAATGTCTTTGGGCAATTTTCTTTAAGGGACTTGATCATTTGTTTTTGTTTGTTTTGAAAAGTTTTGTCGAGGGACTATGATCATTCAAATTGTTTGCTTTGCCCAAAGAAGTTCAACATACAATATGGCCCATTTATTTGAAGGCAACAAGTGGAATACCCTAGGGGTGCAAGTGTGATTTGTGTGTCCATTTTCATGCTTATTTATCTTGAGATTAGGTCATAACTATCTTTTTATCGTTTTTTCGCATACAAACCCTAATTCTAACATGTTATCATTAGAAAGCAATAAAGTGCGAAATTAAATTTACTAAGCTATTATAAAACCAAGTATGGGAAGGGGGGTACAAATGTTCAAATGGGGATATTGACAAGAATTTAAATCTAAATTATTACATCATTTTGAATATTTGCAATGTAAATAATGTACAAAAATTAAATAAGAATGCAAGATGCAAAAAGAAATGTTTTGTATATGTATGAAAAAAAATATTATTTATGTAAAAGAGAAAAGAAAATAAAAATATATTATTTTTTGGAGTATTTTGAATTTAGGGCAAAAACCCTAATTTTAAAGAAAACATGTATTATTATCTAATTTAATACAAATATTTATTTATTATTTATGAAAATAAAATAAAATGAAGTATATGATGAAAAAAAAGTATTTTTGTATCAAATATTAATAAAAATGGAAAATTCAAGTATTTTTATATTTTAGCTTAAATATATTAATAAACATATATCTATATATATATATTAATTTCTTAAATATGCATTATGTGCAAAATATTTAATATTTAATAAAATAAATAAAAAGGTATTTTTTATGTGGAATATTTTCAGAAGGTAAATAAAAAATAAAAGGTATTTACACTATTTTCCTATATTTATTCTAATAATAGTATATATATATATATAATATTTATGTTCAAACAAGAGAAATAAACAAATAAATATGCAATAAATACAAAAAATGATGGAAAAAATATTTTCAAAATTTTAATGTGCTGGGAAAAAATAAACAAGTCAAACAAAAAAGGAAAAAGTCAAAAATGTTAAAAAATGAACAAATGGGCTCAGGGGGTGTGAATCAAAGAAAGTGGTGTGAAGAGAAATAATTCAAAAGCCCAGCCCAAGAAGACACTGTCTTCAACCTTTGGCCAAGACTGAGTTCAAAAACGCGCGCTTCTTGCTTCAACATCAAGGTCCTGATTCTTTGATCCTTTGAACAAACTTCCAACACAAAACATGTAAAGCATAATCTCACGATTTTATACATATAAAGAACATGAACTAACTCTCAGAAATGAGAGAGAATTTCTTCTCTCCCAAATTTTAACCTAATTTTTGTTCAAAGTTCAGGCATCAAATTCTTGCAACACACACAATATAAATAAAATCTACTTATATGGGCATGTTCAGGGCAATGATTATGACATGTTCTCTTCACAAACCTAAAGCTAACAATGCCTTATAAGAGAGATACGAATTCAAAAACTTACCTGTTCAGTTGAAGTTCAAACTGGAAATGCAGGAACCTTCAGTGCAAGGTGATGATTGGAAAAGCTTCCTTGAGGTCCAGGGATGCTGTTTCAATGCTTACTTTGCCTTGAGAGCTTCTGAATCAAGCTATAGAACTTCAACTGCAAAAGGAAAAAATGAAAATGGTGGAAACTGTTAGAGGGATTACAGATCAAGTTTTAGGTCATGGTTAGCTTGCATAGGTTGTAAGGAAGGTAGAGGAACAGGTTTGGACCAAAATGCTCGAAGGAATTGAGAGATAGCACTCAATCTGCAGGGGTTGCTCTGTTTGAGCAGTTTCAAGATGATTATGGCAATGAGAGTGTTTTAGAGGGCAAGGGCTCGTGTGTTATCTTAGATATGTTATGTGTAATGTGTTTGATAACTTCTTTCTTGTGTGCTTAAGCTGAAGAGAGATATGGTACAAGTTATGGACTTTTCTTGAACTTGAAGCAAACAAAAGCAAGTTGGCTTTCTAGGTCAGTAGAGGACCCCCTAATGTGCTGCATAACCCTCTCTTGATCAGTGTGTTATGCACATAATCTTGTGCCAAGCAGATTTTCCATGTACTTTCTTGATTTGCAATTGGACATAAAGTTAATCTTTTCAAAAATGGAAAGTTCACTTTATCTAGTTTAGGATTAATCTTGCATACAATGCTTGCACTCAAAGAACAACACTCTAACACATTGAATATGCATTAAATTATTGAGTATGGAATGGTTCAAGGACCTGTAATCAAGCATAAAGCAAGCTGAGTTCAAATTTGCAAAGTTATGAACATGTTTTGATGAAGAACAAAAGTGAATTTTTGGCAACTTGTGAAATTCGAATCTCTCAAGTTATGAGGTTGTTTGATGAGTTCTTGGACATTTTGGAAAGCTTGGAATGTGTACTAAAATCCATCTTTGAAATGCAAATTAAAATTCCAAGTGGAAGGGTATGAAAAGTGGCCTTGAAGTGGTGTAGAAAACCTTGTCAAAATAGGTTGAAATTTCACTAAGTTAAAAATGGTTTAGTGCCCTTATTCAAAAAATTGTAACTTGAGATACAAGCTTCAAATGAGAAAACTTTGTGAATCAAAGTTGTAGATTATGCAACAAGCTACAACTTTCATGTTTTGACCTTTGTTTGAATCCAAATGGATCTTGATGAAAAGATGGGGCAAAGTTGGGAAAAAATTAGGGTTTTTCATAACTTAGAAAAATTCTAAGTTATGAAAAATTCCATTTTCTAACCCTAATTTGCATTTTGTGATTTCTTGGTGAACAAGTTTCATGATTTGGCAAGTTTTGGTGAAAAATGAATCTTGACTCTTGATTTTGACCAAAAAGTCAAAGTTTGACTTTTCAGTGTACAGTCAAAATTGATCAATTGACTGGGAAATTCAACTGTCAATCTTGTGTACTTGGGATCTCTTGAGCTTGATGAATGTGTCAAGACCATTTCATTGAGTCCTTGAGTCCATATGTGAACTTGATTTGCCATTGGCTAGGTCAAAACAGTCAAAAATTGCCTTTGTGCAGTCAAAACCCTAAAAATGACCATTTTGCCCTTTTGGTGATCTGGTCAAATTTCTTGTGGAATTGTGATCCAAACTTGATCAAATGGTCCATATGAGTTCAATGTGTTGATGTGGGTCAAATTTCATGAGATTTGACTGTCAATTGGCCACAGTTGACTTTTTCCCCAATACAGCTGATTTCTAGGTCAACTGTCCAATTGACTGGGCAAAACTTGGAATCAAGACTTGAAACTTGGTATAGGTAAACTTGGGAGTCCAATATGAAGCATGAAAGTCATCTTAGGCATTTTAGGTCAAAACATCCTTGGGCAAACACAAACCCTAATTTGAGTCCACAGTGCAAGGAGAAGTCTTGAGCAGAGGAAACTCTAACTGGATCTTGATCTTCAAAGGTCTTGTGATGAGAAAATGTTGAGGAAAGGGGAGGGCAAATTTTGGGGTACAACAGCAGCAGTAGGGAGGGATGGTAATAACCAGATTTTCCAATAACATATGTTGTAGTAGAAGATGAAACAAAGGACTCATGGCAAGGGAGAAGCCTATTATCACCCTGTTGGAAGGCATCAACATTACACCACAAAGACTATTGCAAGTCAAGGAGATGATTCAGGACTACATAGGGGCAATATATCCTAAAATCCAGCTGGTAATTGAGAAACATAAGAAGGAAGAACAAGGTTGGGTCCTACATGGCATGATGATGATGACATGTTCATATTTGGTGTGACAAATGGAAATGACACTAACTGTGTTGATCTTAAGAATGAAACTTGCTCATGTAGGGTGTGCGAATTGACTAGCATACCTTACAACCATGTAATTGCATGCATTTGGAACATCAAGAAAAAGCATGAGGATTATGTTGTTGGATGTTATAGGTTTGACTGTTAACTGCATTTTATAGTGTGTTAACTGCATTTTATAGTGTGTTAACTGTTAACTGTTGATTGTTATTGTTTGTAACATGAAATCAACTTTTATAGAGACATACTCCCACATTGTGTATCCAACTAATGGACCATAATTATGGCTTGTGGATGACCAGAATAAAGTGGAACCCCCAGTTATGAGAAGAGCAATAGGAAGGGAAAAAACAGAGGAACAAAACAAATGACGAACCTAGGAATCCATACATACTGCCAAAGAGGTTTTCCACTGTCACTTATGCAAAATGCCGTACTATGGGACATAACAAGAGGAGTTGTAAAGGTAAAAGGGTTGTAGATAGGGCAATTACAAAGGGTGGGAATAAGGCTAAGAAGGTAGATAAGTCTAAGAAATTTATCCATGAGAAGCAAGTAGAAATTGGTCAAAGTTCACAAGCTCCTCAATCCATTCAAAAGTAGTGTATTTTAGGTCTAAGTGTATTTTGACTCAAGTTGTGTCTTGAGTGTTATTTTGGTTGTACTAGGTATATGAAAACAAGTGTATGAAAACAAGTCTTATTCTGGTTGCACTCTATTAATAACTTATGATATTATGGTTGTACTCTATTTTGGTTGTCACATTACAGGTCAAAAACAAATTTTTGTATTAATCTGGTTGTACTCTATTAATGTGTTATGATACTATGGTATGAATATTAGTGTTATTATATTGGTTACAATATTCTATTATAAGGATGAATACTAGTGTTATCATATTGATTACAATATTCTGTTATAAGGCACATTGCTGACAAAATGGAGTCAAGTTACAGATACACAAATTATGTCAAATAGGAGTCAAATTATAAAGCACATTACTGTCAAAAGACCTAACCATTACACCATGACACAACAACAGACTTAATCATTACACTGTTACACAACAACAAATCTAACCATTACACCTTTACACAATAACAGACCTAACTATTACACCATTACACAAAATAAAACCTACTGAAATATACCATATTTCATCAATGTTGTTCTAACAAATGCAAATAACATGACAAAAAAACAATATCTAATTAATCTTCAATTGCTTCTTCATAATCTTAACCTTCATCTTCAATTCGTCCTCCTTTGCTTTGTAGGTGTTGACCATCTCCTTCTCCTCATTCAAGTTCTTTAATAGTGCATATGTTAACTCTTTTGTCCTAGGATTCATCTCCTCGTCCAACCAGACAAAATGTGTGCATTTTTTGTTTCCATGTATCTGTTCAGACCAACGAAGACAAAGATGAATGAATATTCAGGCCAATTACAAGGGAAGAATAACAAAATGATTCATACCTTATACATGCCACATCCATAGAAACGGCGACCTGAATTCGCATTCGTCCATGCCGTCATCAACGGAGCATCGAGACCACACTTACAGACATACCGCGAACGACTTAAAGATCTGCTGCCTTGGCTGAAGTCAGACTGATGCGACATACGAGAATGTAGGATTCGTGAGGAAGACAGTGAACAGTGACTTCGATTGAGAGGAAGTCGATGAACAAGATTATTCGCTTCCCTCATATATTTATATTAATTTTAATTCAATTAAAATAATGTTATTTTCAATTAAAATAATATTGTTTTCAATTAATAACATGATTTTAATTAAACTATTGAATTAATTCATAAAATATACACTGACATTGACATGGATTGAGTGTTATAATATCTGATCATTAAAATATATAACACATCATTTAAAATGTGTAGGAGATCAAGTAGATATCAAAATATACTAAATAAATAGATAAAATTCGCTGATTTTTTAATAGAAACAAAAAAAAAATACATTTAAACCAAACAAAATATTCAGACAGTGGAGCATTAGAATATTCCGAAAACGATTGTGTTTAAGCAAATTCTAAAGCCTAACAAAAAATTTGGCTAAAAAGATTAACTGGGTGGTTGAAAATTGTCCAAATGAATCGTTAAATTGCAACAATTTTACTTTCATTATACACACCTAAGATATTTAATATTGATATGTACTACTTTTGAAGTGTATGGTAGGAGCTCATGACATGATAGAAATATACTGTATATATGGTTACCAAATTAATTAGGTTTGTGAATGAAGTTGTTATCAGATTAATTAGGTTTAAGATGTAATTAGTCACACTTGTTTTTTGTTCCTTAATCACGTATGTACAATAAATTATTATTATAGGTAAAATAAGGGTGCTTCAATCACTTCGCACAAATATCTTCAAAGCAAAGATATAAAGAATTTATATTCTTGGTGGTGGAAGTCATGATTTCATAAAATAGGAATTTAACTTTTATCTTATAGAAACATGATTGTTTATTTTCATTTTTTTAGGCATTTAATTGTTTAAAATGTAAAATGAAATAATGTATAACATTTATATCAATGGCAAAATCAAATTTTAACAATTTTTTTGGGAAAATTTTTAACAATATTTTTAATTGTTGACAAAAGCATCTCGTAACAACTATAGAACTTTAATAAAAATTCTACAATCGTTGTGTTCTATCGTGTAAAACAGTATATAAAAATTGTTGAGAAAATTGTTGTGTTCTATATATATATATGAGTTTTGGCAACAAAAAAAATTGTTGAGAAAAATACAATTGCTCTAAAATGTGTTTTTTACAACGAAAGATATTTTGTTATATGTCGTTGGTATATATAATATTTCCAAGTTAAATTTTCAAAGACTAGGTAAAACTCAAGGTACAATAAATTTATTTTTACATGTTTGTATGATTTTTTAGGAATTTTATCATTATCTATTGTTAGTCTACTTAAATATTTATTTTATGTAAATGTGATTAATTAAATGTGTGTTTGGATTGACGGTAGACAGAATTGATTCTAACAGAATTAAGTTTGATATAATTGATTTTAATATAATTTAGTTTGGTAAAATTGATTTATATTTGAACACATTTATATAAAAGTGAATTGAACAATAAATTTTAATTTAAAAAACATTCGGAATCAATTCAGGAGAAGTTATAAATTCTAAATTCAAATAGAATTAATTATAGAGAACGAATCAATTCTACTTTAATAGAATCAAACATGATAACATTATTGCAGAATCAATTTTACACTTTGAAAATGTTTTTTTTTTTTTTTTTAGAATTGAAACCAAACATACACTATATTATCTCACATGTGAATAAACTATTTTAAAATACAAGAAAAATACTCATATTTTAGATCACCTGAGAGGAGTTCAAAGACTCTTTGGTCAAATATTTATGAAATCAAATTTGATAATGAACATTTAAAACTATTTTTAATGTTATTTTTATTTGAGTTTTAGAACCCATTTTGTGTTTTTATTACAAATTCATTTTCTAATTGAATTAATTCTTTACAAATAGATATGGTTGGTTTTTTTTAGTGAAGAGATAAAAAATAATTCATATTGTTCGTCATCTAAATCTAAGATACTTGTCATTGAAAATAGAAAAAAAAATCAAATAAAACGAAAGAATGGTGGTAGTGAGAAGAGCATAAATAAGGTCGAGCCTATTATAATAATGTGGAGTCTCATTATTTTTACATAGCAAATACAAAATAATGTTTTAGTATGAAGATGATGATTGTGTTAATACTGTTATTAGTGATGCTCTTATTTGTTTTGTGTGGACATGACTCATTTAATATGGTATTAGATGAGAGGAGTAGATATTTGACATTGATATTTATGTGGCTGATTGCAATTAAGAATCCGAACATTGGCAGACGTGTGGCACGTGTCTCAAAATTTGGTTCATACTTTAATTGTTTTTGCATTTTGTTGAGATGGAGAAGTTTTCTACAAAGGAAAGTTAAGAGAGATAAGAAGATTATTCTCTCTTGAAAATAATTTTGTGTTGAACTAGTTTTTCTATAGAGATAAGTAAGTTTAAAAAAAATTGATTTGATTTATCAGTGTGGAAATAATTTATTTCACACACATTTGTTTTAGATTTAGATTAGATAAGATTTTATTTAAGTATAAAATAAATAAATTTGATTTAGTTCCAAAATAATTATTTTGGACTTTTATATTTTTTGAGATTTGACTTAAGGAACAAGTTAATCTAAAATTATAAATAGAGAGAGTAACTTTTATTTTTGTAGTCAAGTTAATTAAGTTATATTCACTGTATTTGAAGTTGCAAGTGAATAAGAAAATTTTCCACAGTTTATGGACAGAGAGAAACTCTGTGAAAAATAGTTGTCTTCTCTATTTTCTTTCATTCATATTTTTCATTGTCATTTGTGTGATAATATCAATCTTATTTATCAAAACTAGTAGAAATGCATCATAAATTTTGAGAGATTTCCAACATTCTTAGTGTTCTTCATTAAGAATTTGGTTGTTCTTTTGATATATTCTAATGTTTTGTTTACGAGTTTAGAGAAGAGGAAAAGAAAATAATTTTAAAATATAAAAAAATATTTGATATTTTTTGAAATTTTTTTTTTGTATATAATGATAAAAGAATATTTATCATTATTATATTTTTAATTTTTAGAATATTATAATAACATAAAAGATATTTAAAAAATTTATGTAAGTCCTCACATATTAAAAGATTTTTGATGTTATGAATAAAAACAAACCTTCTAAAATCCTCTTAACCAAATTTTTTTCACTCTTTCCATTCAATTATTCTCTTTTTTCAAAATCCTTCTATCTTTTTTCCTTCAAACTCACAAATAGACTTTAAAGGTTGTAAAAAACATTTCTAAATATTTTAAGGTCGAGTGATTTATGTATTGAAAAGAAGAGAGTTTGAATTCCACATATAGATAGAAATAGTAAGCGTTCATGTGAATTTGTTAAGATAATTTCTTGTAATTTTATTATAATTTATTGATTAAAAATCTAGATTGGTAATAGATCGGAGAGTTGTTGTCTCTTTCAAAATAGATCATTTCTATCCAATCAGATATTTTTGCTTGCTCTATTTAGTTGGTAAATTATAATTGCTTGAGAGTCTTTAATGTGCTCATCATTATTCTGTCTCAAGCATCGTATATTTCTTGATATGTTTGAGAACTTTTGATCTTAAATTTTATAACTAATAATGCCTAATGCAAAGTAAAGGGTCTAAGTTTACAAATGATCACCATAAATTTTAAATAGTATATTGAAGAAATTTCCAAAGACAACAATTTTAAAATTTAAATTGTTAAAAATAAAGATGCAACCAATTTTGATTTAACTTACAACTTTAACAAGTAACATTACATTATGAAAACAAATTATAGCAAGATGCAAATTTGATATTATGACTAAATAATGAAGTCATGAGCATACATGAAGAATACAATGAAGAAACAAATGAATCAAGTAAAAATGAAACTTCAATTGAGAAGGTAATCCCAAGAGAGTGGTCTAAAGAAATGAGGAGCATGATCTTCCATGAATTGCAAATGTCCCTTAGGAAGATGCATGTAGATCAACCAGTCACCATTCCTTTTAGGACTAGGCATTGGCATAACATATCCAGCACTTCCACCCCAAGGAAAATGATAAGATCCAAACACAGGCTTCCCCCATCCAAAATCTATCTTCGACTCCGGAAACCGCTGCCCGGAAGACACCACGAATGATGGTCCGTCTTCTCCGCTGGTGCCACCACAATAAATCCGTGCTAGCCCAGAAACCGGACGGTGCTCTTCAACCCAATCAATTAGTCCTAAGAAATGCTCCTCCGTCACCGCAGCCTCCAAAAACTCATGAACTTGGTTAGCCACCCAACTTAAGGGCTTTTCAACAAGCTCTTCTGCTGATCTACCACCGTAGGGAATTGAAAGCACGTTCCCGAAATATGTACTCATAGTCTCTTGTTTGTTTTTGTTATCATTGCTTAGTCTTTTTCTTCCATCAACAACCAACCCCATTTTTGCAACAATGTTCTTATTATCATTATCAGTTGAACTGGCTTCAGCAACCATCTTCCATAGGAAAGCAGAAAAGGACTCAAGTTTTGAGCGCTTAGTGTTACTATTATTGTTTGAGTTGGCTAGTGATTGCATGTTATTGAGTTGTTCACTTGTTACGTAGTATATCCGACTTATTATTGGGTCCGTTGGTTCGGATTCGAACTCGGCTTCGGGTGGAGGAGGTAGTTCGGAGACGGGGACATACATATCATAGAGTGAAGGATGGATTGAAGGTGGACGGCGCGGGGTCAAAAGGGAGCGACGAAAACAAGGTTGCGTCGTTGGAATCAAAGACTTGTTATCATGGGGTCGAGTTATCTCGGCCCATGATACAAGGAACATATTCGCAGAATAAGCGTCCGCGATGCGATGGTCAAATGTGCAGGCCACTATTAATCCACCACATTTCATCCAAGTAGTCTGTATAATCAAAAATAATAATTAAAACACATATAAACAACATTTATGTAATAGATAGTGACGAGAACGATTTTAATATTCTAATTATAAGAGAAAATTTACTTTTTTTTTTATATTATATTAATATTTTTTTTACCTGAACAGCAAGTATACCATGTTTTTTCGTTGGAACAAGCTTTCTTTCAACGGATTCATCTGGATTATACAAATCAAGAGATTGTAGCTCGACATCGGCAACAGCTTCAACAAAATCCACTCCTCTATTATTGCAAAGAATCTCAGGTTCACCCATGGAGTTAGCAACAACTTCACCAGCAAAGGCATAGTAAGAAACAAGAGCCTCAGCTAAGGAACGTTTCAAACACCCTACAATGTTATGGTGTGTGCCATTAGTACTAATCATAGGATTATTGTAGCAAAAGAACACACCAACATCAACAGGAGGAAGAATCAAATCAAGGTTTGATAGTGGCAGCCAATGCTCTTGCATTGGAAGTGCGGCAGCCACAACTTCCTCGTTTGTGACATTTACAATGAATTGTTTTTTTCCAAAACACATTTTTGTGATTAAATATGACTATGAGAATTAAGAACAATCTCAAGGGATAATTAATGTGTTTTGATATGATTAATTGTTTATTTGGTGATTAAGCTAGAAGGGTGGTATCCATGTATTTATAGAACAAATTAAAGAGCTTGAGAATTTGGTAGGTGGTATATTAATTTCTTTAGTTTTAAAATCCAAATCAAAGTCAATCTTGGTAAGATGTGAAGATTATTACTAGTGTATATGGGATATTTTGATGAGGTAAAAGGGTACATAGTCCCACAAATTGAATGGTTTTGGTTTAATTATTTTTTTAATCATGCCATAACGGAATAACATGCCATAACGGCTTTGATTTTTTTTTTGTCCGTATATAATAATGAAATTTTCGGCCTCTTTTTTTAGAAAAATTACTCCGCATTCGCTCTCATGATAGTAAAATCATAGTCTAAAATTATTTTTTAAATATTGAAATTTAGCTGAGATTTTTCATGTAAAATTAAAAATAGAGTTTGACTGTTAAATTTTTTGTTTCACAATATCTTTTATGTTTTGGCAGCATTAATTTTCTATATTTAAGAAAAAACAATTTATTATTTTTAATATATTAATTATTATTTAAAAAATATTATTTTTAATTCAAGTGACGTTAGTAGTCATTGATAGAGTTGGAAAAATGGATTAAACCATATATGTCAGTCCGTCTGATCCGAAAAATCATTGGATTTAAATTTTTAAATTAGAGTTCATATTTTTAAAAATATTTTTAATTCGAACCGGATCCTAAAAAGTCTGTAATCTATTAGGATTAACATATATAGATCGTGGGTAATTCATTAGATCCGCATAAGGATAAATTTTAAAAAAATTATATTAATTCTTATATTGTGTTACTCTAAAATAATATATTGATTTTTTTCACTTTTCTAAATTTTGTTTTTATTATATTCAATCTTTCTATTTTAAATATTATATATTAATATAATCAACACTATTTTTCTGTATTCTATTAAATTCTCTTATGTTAAATATTTGTATATTATTTTATATAACTTAGACATGTATTGTAGTTAAAAACACATTATATAGTATTTATAAAAGATAATAGAGTATTTAAAAATTATTATATTTAAAATAATTTAATTTTACTTTATTTATAATAAATATTATAAATTTTTTATTTTATTTTATATTATTAAAAAAATCCATTTAAAATCGGATGGTCCGAAACTCATCTAGAGTCGAGCTCGGATAATAATTTTCAGACCTAAATTACAACATATTTTTTTGGTCCGACTCTAAAAAGCCAAAATCCGTTTGAATCAGTCTGTTTAGAGTTGGTTAATCTATTTTAGCAACTCTAATTATTAGTATGAAAAAATCTATCGAATTCATAAATAAAGCAGCAAGAACACAAGACACTTACTCTAATTTAAATGGGTTACACTTGTTTTGCCCAATCATATTTAGAGGATTCGAATGGGTGGATCATTCTCGTTCCAGGGGCAGAACTAAGATAAAAAATTTGAGAGACCCATATAAGAGGAGAAAGTTATGATTGTGAGTAGTTAATAAATATTAGAAGTGGTGAAAATAAGTGATAAAAATATTAGTCATTCGTTTTAGAAGAGTGATTTATTTATAAAAAAAAAATTTGAAAATTAATATTACTTAATATCTTATTATTTGTATTTATAGTAGTGATGAATAAATCAATATTTAATAAAAATAATTTTGTAATTTTATTATTATTTTGAAATACTCAAATGTTTTTTTAGAAAGATTGATAATTGATAAATTAATATAATCTACTTATAGAATTTACTTATTAAAATGTGTCTAAAAAATTTGTCAATTGTATTTACTTGTTTTATAAATTACTACATTTGTTAAGACTACTTGAATACATCAGAAAAATTAAAAATATTAGTTATAATATTAAATTTATAGATAATAAATATTCTTTTTATTAATTTATCTCTAAGAAGAAAATTAATTAATATCTTTATAGTTTTATTTTATGAGTTATAAAAAAAATAACATGATTAAAAATATCATTGATAAATTAATTAATCTAGTAATTGAGTAATATACTTTTTTATATGAGTGAATTCTAAGTTTTATAATGAAATATAGACATACTAGATTGATAGAATAGGTAGTCTTTTGTATGATTTGAGGGTCATGACATTCCAACTAATAATTATGAATGATATTCCACATCTCAATATCTCAATACTATTATCAAAATTATAGGTATAAAAATAATGTATAACTTTTTTATTCACCCAGTATCATAAAAGCATTTTCTTAAAAAAATAATGGGGGTGGCCGTTGCCTTTCCCGGTCCACCCCTGGCTCCGCCACTACTCGTTTCTAGCATCGAAGATCATATATTTGACAAATATTTGGTTTTCAAGGAGTTTTAATCTTTTATTTTGAACAATTGTAAGAAATGTCAGATGTCAGAAGACCTTCACATTATAGTGTGACGCTTCTACTCCTTCTATTTTTTCATATTAAGTGTTCATCTATGACATGTTCATCTTCTTAGATTATGTGCCTGTTCATCTTCTTAGGTTAAGCAGTGTTAGAACCTTATTATAAATAATTATTCTAGAAGACTGACATCACTAATATTATTAAGCATGATGAGTAATCCATGCTATTAGGTTACTTTGTGTATAAGCTACAGCTGGATGACATAGTTAGTTAGGTAGAAAATAGTTTGTTATCAAAGTTAGTTAGATTATAACTAACTCTGAATCGTTATATATATTTAACATATTGTATTAATACATTTTAGTTGTGATAAATGCACATGTGGTTATCTCCTTCTTTACAACTCTAGTTATCTCTTTCTTTGTCAATGATGTATGCATAGTAATTTCACATGGTATCATCGACCTGTGGCTAGTCACCCATCACAATTTCGCTGCATTCTTCACGACTCATTCTTCTTTCTTTGCATTCTGCCTTTCATCTTCTTCATTCGTTCTTCTTTTCATCATGTCCACTGAGAATTCTCCCGCTTCTAGCCATGGCAACAACATGATTTCAAATGCAAACAAAGGTTATCAAAATGATACCCTTAATCCCTACTTCATGCATCCTAATGAGAATCCCGCTCTAGTTCTTGTTTCTCCTATCATGAACGCTAGTAACTACCATTCTTCGTCAAGGTCTATGACGATGGTGCTGCATTCCAAGAACAAATCATATTTCATCACTAGCTCATTACCTCGACCACCAGATGAAGATCGTGATTCCATCGCTTGGACAGATGCAACATGATAATAATGTCATGGTTGAATAAAAATGTTGAATCAGAAATCTCACGAAGCGTTTTATGGATGGAAACAAATTCAGGAATATGGAAAGAGCTCAAAGATCGTTTTTATCATGGAGATATATTCAGAATCTCTGAAATTCAAGAAGAGATTTGCACCCTTAGGCAAGGTGATTCTTCTATTTCCTCTTACTATACAAAACTAAAAATGTTGTGGCGAGAATTGGACAATTTTTGTCCAATCCCTACTTGTGAATATGATACTTCTTGTTTAGCTATTGATAAGATGCGTAGCTATCATGATTCTGATCAAGTGAAAGGTTTCTTAAAGATTTGAATGATACTTACTCTGCTGTTAGATCTCAAATCATGTTGATGGATCCCTTTCCTAATATTGCAAAGTTTATTCGTTGCTTGTACAACAAATAAGACAGTTCATCATTCCAGTTGATGAATCAAAGATTTTGGCTTTTCCTACTAATAAATCTCAAGGCAGAGGCAATAATACCTATCGCGGATGAGGCTTAAAAGGTGGCAGATCCATTAATGGTCGTGGCAGAAATATGAGGGTATGCACTCATTATGGTATGACCAATCAAACAATTGATACATGCTTCAAGAAGCATGGTTAGCAGTCTCATTGGCAGCAGCAACAAGGCCAGATCAATAATATTTCTACTGAAAATGAGAATGAAGATGAAGCTCAACATGATTCTTCTGAAGATCAACTTCATGATAATGCTTCCGGCATCACTAGTTTTACTCTTGCTCAATACAAGGCCCTCCTAGCATTACTCCAACAATCCTATATTTCTCACAGTGTTAATCATCTTGTTACTCATAATAAGTCCAGCTCAGGTATTATCTGCACCTTTCCAACTCAAGACACAGTTGAATTCTTTATTCTTGACATAGAAGCAATTGATCATGTCTGCTTCTCTAAAAGATTATTCCCATGTTTGAAAAGAACTCCTGAAATAACTGTTAAGTTGCCAAATGGATCCTTAGTTTCAACTAATTTTGCTGGCACCATTCATTTTGAGGATCATTTCATGTTGACCAATGTGTTATGTATGCCACACTTCACATTCAATCTCATTTATGTGCCTAAACTCACTTCTAGTTTGGATTGCCAACTAATTTTTGACAATTCTACTTGTTTCATACAGACCACTTACTCCAAGAAAATGATTGGTGCAGCTGAATTAAGAGGAGAATTGTACATTCTCAATCAACCTCCAGTTGTTATTCCATGTACTCCATAATCCTACATCAACTCCTTATCCTTACCATACAATTCTGAATTAGCCAATACTTCTGTAGCTTCTAAACAAAAATCTGATTGTAACATTTGGCATTGGAGACTTGGTCATCTTTCCAATGCCAAGTTGATTGAAATAAAGAAATTATTCCATTTTGTAACTATTGCATCTTCTAATATACCTTGTGATATTTATTTATATGCTAAAAGAACGATTTTTGTTTCCTGATAGTACTTATAAGTCCAAAGATATTTTTAATTTGGTCCACATGGACATATGGGGACCTCTTTCTATCCCTTCCATTAATGGTCATTGGTATTTCCTAACTGTTACGATAAGAGTCGTTTTACCTGGATTTTCCTCATGAAACATAAATCTGAAAATGGCAATCTAATAAAAGCCTTTGTCTCCATGGCCTTAACCCAACACAATAAATCCATTTAAATGTATCAGATCCGTTAATGGAAATGAGTTCTTAATGCAATATTACTACAAAACCAATGGCATTATACATCACACCTCATGTGTTGGTACTCCTTAACAAAATGGGATAGTTTAGAGGAAACACCAACACATCCTTGCCATCACCCGTGCCCTCTTACTCCAAGCCCACCTTCCCAAAATTTTCTGGTCTTATGCAGTAAGCCATGTCATCCATATAATAAAAAGACTTCCCACACCTTTCTTAAACCATAAGTCACCTTTTCAACTTCTCCATAATTGTCTTCCCAACATCAAATCACTTAGAGTCTTTGGCTATCTATGTTTTGCTTCTACACTACAAGCACATACAAAGAAACTTGATTCTAGATACAAAAAATGCCTTTATTTAGGTTTCAAACTTGGAGTCAAGGGCCATATACTATTTGACTTACACTCCAAGGAACTTTTTTTATCAAGGGATGTTGTCTTCTTTGAAACCATTTCCCCTATAAACAATCTTTAAGAACCTCCCCTATAACTTCTACTTTAACCAGTCACCCTTCCACTTCTGCTGATATACTTGACTTCCCTTACATTGTTGATTCTCACACACAACCTACTGACCATCAACAATTTTCTTCACCTGAAGCTACATCAACCTACAGTTCTGACAATGCTTATCATCATAATTCTCCTAACACTACTTCTTCTTCTCACACTATCCATATTCCTGACTTGTTACCTAATCCTTCTTCTCAAATAAGGAAATCTGTCAAACCTAGCAAACCACCTACCTACCTCCAAAATTATCATTTCAACCTGATTGCGAATACAATTTAGCTAAATACTTCAGTTTCCCCTCAATCATCTTCTCAAAGTAAGTATATGTTATCTCATTTTCTCTCTTATCACAATACTTCTTGTAATACCCTAAAAATCTAGATTAATTATTTAATTAATTTAGTGTGAATATTGGTGATTTTGGAGAATATATGAATTATTGTGTTTTGATGTGTCGGGATGAATTTGATGAGAGGTAGTTTCCTTATAAAATAAAGAAAATAAGGTGTTGGGGGTGTATGACTAAAAATGTAGAAACATAGAGGTGGAAGGAGAATGTTGGTTTAATATTAATATTATGTGAATTAAAATAACAATTATAGTTTTTATAATTATATTACTATTATTTTAATTAGAGAAGGGAAAAGTTGGAATATAGATTTAGGGGTCCAAGAGGTTAAGTGGTCATAGGAGGAAAATTAGAAGTTAGATCGTGACACTTTTCTGTGAACGAGAGAAGAGAAGCGAAGAATGAGAGAAGAGAAGCAAAGAACGAGAAAGAGAGAAGAAGAGGCAGTCGTTCGGAAAGGGAAGAATTCGTAGTAGAGGTTTGGGAATCTACAAACTAAGGTAAGGGTGGGGTTCCGACTCTCTAATAGGTGGTATAATGGCAGGGATGTAATGATATGTGTAATACGGTGGGAGAACTGACTTTTGGTTTTGTGTTTTATCGCAAATGGTACGGATAGAAAGAGTCGCCACCGAATTTTCTTTTATCCAATAAAGGAAAGGGTGTAAAGAATAGAAAAGACCTTTGAGAATTTTTCTGAGTAAGGGGGTAAGTTATGGAAAGGGAAGGTGTTAGCACCCTTTTCATTCGTAGTTATCTACGGGCTCTTAATTGCTAGCTAACTTTTGAAAATGCTTTGTGTGTTTGATTTAAAAATATTTTGAAAAAAATCCTAAGTGCGGCAATTTTATAATGATTCTCGTATCGTTGAGAATGCGCGTAAAATTATTTATTTTGAAAATATTTCAGAAAAGAAGTTTTTTGTGAAAATGTTTTGTTTTTGTGTGAGCAAGCAATTAACAGTTGTACCCTTACTCGAATGTCTTTCGTGTTATTTTCCTCCTTTCCTTTAGATAGTGCTATCTTACCATTAGTTAGTAGGAAGCTCTATCGTTGGATGTTTGAGGGATAAGCGCGGTTCATCGTACAGTCATAAAGGCAACTCGTAGGGCGCTTTAGCAATTCAAAGGGACTATCATCATGTATTCATAGGCAACATCGAGGGACAAGATCATTTATCGAAGGCAGCATCGATGGGTCATCGATGGACTATGATATTTATGATGATTTTTTAACTGAGGGTCTTTGTTAATGGTATCCCTATGTTCGAGGGACATGACTGTTTTATGAAGGCAACAAGTGGAGTCATCCTAGAGGTGCATGTGTGAAGTGTGTTCAGTTCAATTATATCATCTTGATTAGTTAGGAGTTATCTACTGATTGATTTTAAATCTTGACATACAAGCCTATTTACTAACAGTTATATATACAAGCATATAATTATAAGTGCAGAAAGTAAAGCGCGAGAAAGTAAAGGTCTACAACTATTACAGAACTTTGTTACAATTACATAATTAGGAAAAAGTGAAAGAATGTAAATCTAAGTTATTATATTTAAACTACACGACCTATACAATTTCTCTAGGAATTTTAAATAGCAAAAAAATAAATAAGAGAAAATGTTAGAAAATATTATTTTTTTGTATTTTTATGGAAAATAGTTTGATGTTAATTAAACAATTAAAACCTACTTATTTCTAATTAATTTTAATAAAGAAAAATGTTAATTAAATTTAATTAAAAGATGTCGAAATTGATTATTTATAAAAAGATTCAAACAACAAAATCAAACCAATCAGATCCAGTAATTTGGATCTTGTAAAACTCGTGGTGAGGTTAGTTTGGTCTAAAAGTGACAGCAACTATGGATCTGAAGCTTCATTAGAAACGGTTCCAAACGGTTCCAGACATCATTAGAAACACACACATATATATATATATATATATATATATATATATATATATATATATATATATATATATATATATATATATATATATATATATATATATATATATATATATATATATATATATATATATATATATATATATATATATATATGCTTAGCATTAATTTATATAGCATGGATGAAAAGTTTGAGATGGAAGAACATTACCAAGCCGTAGCCACTTGATTGACACGTCCTGGGATTGCTTGAGCGCGAGTAAGGATTGAAACAGGCTTCTGTAACCTTCAGGAGTGTGATGGAATACTTGGAACCACTTGAGAGTGGCCGAAAATAGGGGTTTGTGTTTGCCCTAGTTTAAACAAAATTTTAGAAATTTGGAGTGTGTTCTTGAGAGGCAAATTTCGTGTCTTTTGTACTTGAGTATTGCATATATTTATAGAGGAATGAAATGGAACAAGAACAAGACACAAATCTTGTACCATCATGTCACAATTCATTAGAAAAAAACACATTGGAATCTTTCCAAAATTGTTAAAAAAACATTCCAAACTTGAAGATTCTTGTTACCAACATGTTTTCACGGTTTTAGCATGTTTGTCATGTGTTCTTGAGCCTCCATGTGATTTAAATCAAAAGCACATGTGCCTTGGCCCAATGATTTTATATTTTATTTGATTTACTTGTATTTAAATGAATAAAAATTCAAATAAAAGAAATAAAAATCATAAAAAATATATGAATAGATTTAGAGGTCCTATAACACATTGTGAACATGTTTGAACATCAAAAGTTAGTCCCACTAGTTTAAAATTTCAAGTTTGCTCACTTTGCATTTCATGCATTTTCTCAAAATTCCCGAACTTGCACTGGTCACAACTCTCTCAATCTTCATCTTTTGAAGGTGATATTTTACTTTTTGGAAAGCTCAATATGTCCACTAAAATGTCTCCTTTTATCATTTTTGCATTTGGAGACTTTATCTTGATGTAAGTTGCCTTGATAAAAAGTGTCTTTTTGTTGACTTTTGAAATGACATGTAATGTATTGGCTCATATCTCTCAAATGAAGCACTTTTTGGACTTGAGCATACAGATTCAAAGTTGTAGATAATTGAATTTCCTTAAAAATGGTCTTTGGTTGGGGAAAAGTTGATGAATCATGTGAAAGTTATGCTTGGTCAAAGTTTAGTTTACTTCTCCTAAGGAAACCCTAATTTGGCAACTTTTGACTTTTGATGATTTGAGGGATTTTCTTGAGGAATCATAATCAACCCTTGATCAAATTATGAATATCACTTCAAAATGTTGATTTTGACCAAAACTCTTGAATTTTGACTGTATGTTGACCACAATTGACTTTTTTTTACCCAATACAGTTGATTTTCAATCATCTGAGCAATTGACTAAGCAAACTTGTGATGCAAGGCTTGAAACTTGACATGAGCATTATTGAATACCTATGGAGAACCATGGAAACAAATTTAGACCCTTGAAACCCATTCTTCCTTGTTCAAGATGAAACCCTAGTTATGGACCCATTTCCTATGAGGAGAACTTGTCTGATAAACTCTAGAGCATCCTTGAGCAAATGAGGATCTCATGAGAAAGTCATGAAGAAAAATGGGAGGGAAAATTTTGGGTTACAATAGCTGCCCCTGTTTAATATTCTTAAACCTGAAGAGTTAGATTCGCATGTCCACCATTCATGACTTAAAGGTAGAAGATGATTGAACACTTAAGTGTCCAGAAATTCGCACTCGTCTGTGCACGAAGTAATACTATCGGTTGATTATGACGGGAATGCTCTTAAAGATTCCATTTGGAGAGGTGATAGAGAGTCATTGGATATGTGTTTATGGATGCCATCCAGGATAACTGTTGGTAAGAAAATCAGACTAAATTTACGCCCGACTTTATCTTAGAAGATGTATTTGGAACGAGTCTATGCTCGACTTTGTCCAAAAGAATATCAGAATAAATCCATGCTCGATTTTATCTGAACCAGAAGATGTCTACGCCTTAATTCAACTAGAAAAGGTATTGGAATGAGTCTTCGAAGGAACTGTTTTTCAGAATTTAGTCTCTGAAGGAAATGCTTGTCAGATTAAATCTCTTAGGGAAATACTTTTCAGAATAAATTTCTGAGGTAAGTGATTTTCAGAATTTAGTCTCTGAGGAAGATGCTTTTCAGAATTTAGTTTCTGAGGAAATGCTTGTCGGAATTCAGTCTCCGAGGAAATGCTTGTCGGAATTCAGTCTCCGAGGAAATGCTTGTCAGAATTCAGTCTCTGAGGAAATGCTTGTCGAAATTCAGTCTCCGAGGAAATGCTTGTCGGAATTTAGTCTCTGAGAAAATGCTTGTCGGAATTCAGTCTCCAAGGAAATGCTTTTAGAAATTCAGTCTCCGAGGAAATGCTTGTCGAAATTCAGTCGCCGAGGAAACGCTTGTCGGAATTCTGTCTCCGAAGAAATGCTTGTCGGAGTTCAATCTCTGAGGAAATGCTTGTCGGAATTCAGTCTCCGAGGAAATGCTTGTCGGAATTCAGTCTCTGAGGAAATTCTTGTCAGAATTCAGTCTCCGAGGAAATGCTTATCGGAATTCAGTCTTCGAGGAAATGCTTGTCGGAATTCAGTCTCCGAGGAAATGCTTGTCGAAATTCAGTCTCCTAGGAAATGCTTGTCGGAATTCGTTCTCCTGTTGGAATTCGGTCTCCGAGGGAATGCTTGTCAGAATCCAGTCTCCAAGGAAATGCTTGTCAGAATTCAGTCTCCGAGGAAATGCTTGTCAGAATTCAGTCTCCGAGGAAATGCTTGTAAGAATTCAGTCTCCGAGGAAATGCATGTCAGAATTCAGTCTTTGAGGAAATGATTTTCGGAATTCAGTCTCCGAGGAAATGCTTGTCGGAATTCAGTCTTCGAGGAAATGCTTTTTAGGAGATATTTTTCAGATTAAATCTTTGAAGGAAGTCATTTGGTCATGCAAATAGTCGCCCCATCTTGTTTCGGGGATTGATCTATAATTCTCTTTCATTGGTAAATTCGTCCTGTTTCGGGAATTCATACCACCTAGTCTTTGATAGTTGCCCCAACTTATTTCAGGAATTAATCTTTGACCTGTTTGAAAATTGCTGATGATATTCGTCTTGTTTGTAGACTTTACCTGAAAATACAAAGTTAATCATTATGGAATGTCATGACGTATGTAATGCATTACGTAATGACGTTCTCAAAATAAATGAGAGTGTGCTATATGCATTTAATATGCATATTGTTGTACCCAAAAATTTTCCCTCTCATTTATCAAGATTTTTCTCACAAGACTTCTTGGACTCAAGACATGATTAGGGTTTGGTCAGCTCAAGACATCTCATCTTGCACTGATACCCCAAAATTAGGGTTTGAGTTTGCACAAGGATTTTTGGACCACCAATGCTTCATGTGACTTTCATACATCATCTTGGACCCCTAAGATTGCTCATGTTAAGTTTCAAGCCTTGAATCATATTTTTGATCAGTCAATTGGACAGTTGACCTAAAAATCAGTTGTATTGGGGAAAAAGTTAACCATGGCCAATTTACAGTAAAAATTCATAATTTTTTATCCACATCAACATTTTAGAATTATATGTACCATTTGATCAAGTTTGGATCACAACTCCTCAAGAAATTTGATCAAATCATCAAAAGGGCAAAATGGTCAAAATTAGGGTTTTGACTGAGAAAGGGCAATTTCTGATTGTTAACCTAGCCAATGACCAATTGGGTTCAAACATGATTTCAAGGGTCCAATGTCATCATCTTGACCTAATTACATGGTTCAAAAGATCTCAAGTTCATTGGATTGACAGATGAATTTTCCAATCAACTGATCAAAAGTCAATTGTACACTGAAAAGTCAAACTTTGACTTTTTGGTAAAAATCAAGTGCCAAGGGTCATAATTCATCAAGATATGTCAAAATATGAAACTTGTTCACCAAGAAAACCAATTTTGAAAATTAGGGTTTTGAATTTGAAAATTTTCATAACTTAGAATTTTTCCAAGTATGGAAATTTTCTTATTTTTCCCCAACTTTCCACCACTTTTTCACCATGATTCAATTTGATTCAAAGAAAACTTCCAACATGAAAGTTGTATTTCTCCATGAAATCTACAACTTTTCTTCACAAACTTTTCCCAAAAGATGCTTGGATCTCAAGTTATGAATTTGTGAATATAGGTCCATGAACTTCTTAACTTAGTGAAATTTTGCCCTAATTTAGGCAGGTTTTTGACCCAACTTCATGGACATTTTTCACCTAGTTACAAGAGGTATCTCAAAATGCATTTCAAATATGGATTATAGAGAATATTTCAAGCTTTCCAAGATGTCCAAGAACTCTCCAAGATCATTTTTGGTTAGGGAGAACCGAAGAAGAGAAGTTGGCATTTTATCACTTTTGTTCATGCCATTTTCACAAAGCATCAAGTTGCAAATCAGATATTTGATGTTAGAATCTTGCTTTACAGGTCCTAAAATCATTCTACACTCCATAATTAAATGCTAACTCAGAAGTTAAAGGCTTTATCTTGGCTTTTGGAGCATTGTACAAGAAATAATTTCATTTTAAGCATAAAGGTTACAATGCCATTTTCATAAAGATGAGATTTTGCAACTTTACAAATCTTGAGCCTTGGACCTGTACCTTTGGTACAAACAACTTCCACAGGTATCAAGCAATGCGTACCAACTCCTATCAGCTCACAAGCTATCCAGTACAAGCATGTTGCATAAGTCATTTCACTTTTCTTAAAATGCAAGAAAGGTTGCCAAAAGTGCTAGAACTTGTACAGCTAGTAAGAGTGGACTTTGTATCCATTCTATACATACTCACAAACTGGTTACAAACAAAAGACACGATTGACTTGCATCCAAAATACTCCAAAACTGAAAAACTCCAAAATTCTGCCAAACATACAGATTTCTGCAAAACCATAGCAAACTCATTTTTTGCTCGTGCGTTTTGTGGCTTGACACTTGAAACATCTTATACATATCAAAGTTATCCAAGCCCTTACCCTACATCTGTAAGCCCTGTTTCAGCCATTTCCATTTTCAAACTTGGAGCTTGCAGCTTGAAGAAGTCTCTCCAAAAGTAGCGGCGACCAAAGCGGTATCTTCGATTCCTAAGATCACAAGACCTCCGCCTCGGATGTCATCTCTAAAGGATGCATGAGCAGTAGTGGAAGAGGGGGATGTGCAATCTGGGGTTAGCTTCCAGACATTCCTTACAAATCAGACAAGTTTGGCTTGGGATTTACTTCGACTGGTCAAAGGGTTGTGCGCCACGCCCGTGCTAGGGGGCCACCTGTAAAGATTACCAACCAAAGTGTCAATGCAGTAGAAGATAATGAAGAGGAGGGCAACTTGGAAGATTGGATATTTCCTACCGTCAGCGGAGGACTGCGCAACTGGGAAACTAAAGACTTTGTTCCGATAACTTTCATATCTCAGTAATTTATCTTTTACATTTCTGTTGGACTGTAATAATTCACAAACAATTCGCACTTTAAAAACCTTGTGTCTTACCCGAGACACAATGGTCCATTTGTAAGGGTTTTTATTTCATCTACATATGTCATTCAATGAATCATGGACTCTTTTTCACATATAAACTTTTTATGCTCATTGTCTTTCTTTTACATTTTATTGTTTTAAGATGGCTATACCCTTACACACACCTACACTCACAAATGCAGGTACCCTTCCATTCCGGATCCCATGGGTAACGATACTGCTATAGCCTTCAGTGACTTTGAAGATCTGGTCTACCAAGCTGAATACGAAGGTGAGGAAGATTATGAGGTGCCAGGGGAATTGGCCAGATTATTACAGCAAGAGAAAAGAGAAATTCAGCCTCATGAGGGGCAGTTGGATACAATCAATTTGGGAACTGAGGATGATAAAAAGGAAATCAAAGTGGGTGCCAACTGTTGTACCCCAAAATTTGCCCTCTCTTTCTTCAGAAAATCATCCTGGATTCTCAGAGTCCCTCTGAAACAAATCCAAGTCCTGAATTATCATTTCTTCCCAAGCAAACCATTTACAAGAGCAAAATGATCACACAAGCTCTAAAGGCAACGCTTTTATCTGGAAAAAAAAATTAAATTCTAAACATTTGGAATTTTTCTCTAAAAATGGGTGTTTAAGAATAAAATAGCACTTCAGAACTTCTGGACCAAACTCCAGACAGAAACGGTCAGAAGTTGCAAGCTTGGCTCAACGCAGTCAGAAGTTGGCTCTTCAGCAGCTACATCAACTCAGTCAGAAGTTGCAAACGTGGTTCAACACGTAAGCCTCAAACAGAACATGGCTCTTTCAGCAGTTACACAAGTTCAGCCAGAGTTTGCTAGAGGAATGCAAAGGAAGCAAGGAAGTTTGAAGGCTCCTTCAGAACATGCTGAAATCAGAAGATGAAAGGGTCAGAAGAGTGGGTGTTACAACTTATACAGAATCTCTAAGTCCAGGATTTCCAGAAGCAAATCCAAGGAACGTGTCAGAAAGTCAGGAGAATCCCCAGAATTTGCTGAGACAACAAGAGGCCAAGACCAGAGCATGGTTTACGCTGCTTTTGGTAAAGCAGAACTGCTGGTTCAAGTTTTTCTCCTATTACCAGAATTTTGATGTTGATAAGTCTCATCACCATTTAATGCTCATTAATGCTCCCAACCACTCCTGAACATTCATCCAAGGGGTCTCTTCATGTGTGGCTTGGTAAACGCCTTTATGCAGGCTTAGGCATGGGTCTACGCGCCACCGTCCACCTAGAGGTCACTTCTCCCCAATCCTTGCCTGCTGTTCCAGCCTAGGCTGAAAGGCTATCCATTATCACAACTTCCCAGGAACTTCTTTCAAAAAACAATTCAACCTCTATTGGCGCCTTTAATGTTCAAGAATCCACAAGAGCTTTGCCTATAAATAGAGCACCATTGTCCTCTGAAAAACCCCGGTCCAAAAAACCAGAGAAAAATTGCTAGAAGAGAAACATAAATTTTTAGCAAGAAAATACCTTGAAACTCTGCCAAAATCCCTAGTGTTTCATAACTTTGAATATCCTACCTCTAAACTTCATCAATACCCAGCTTTCTTTGTGACTTAAGAACACCCTTTCAGCCTCTGACCATACATACACATACACCTTCATCTGCCCCTTTCAAAAAAGAACCCGTCCAGAACACCATCAGAGCTAAAAGCTAGCTCTCATTCACAAACTTTTCCAACATCCAGGTAAGCACCCGCTGACCTTCATCACGCTGCTAAGCATCATCAGCTTTGCATGCTCAAATAAACATAATGTAAATATCATGTTGCTGCTGTTTGCATTATGAGGACTTTCATACCTCAGAATGTTTAAATAGGAAGTGAGTCAGCGTAGAACCTGCTGGTGCCCTTGTTGGTTCTGTCTCCTGAAACACTTTGACATTTGCTGAAGCTGTTCCAAACATGTTTTCTATTTTGTGGAAAAATAACAAAATTGCAGATGTTCTGACTAGCACAGGGAGAAGCCAAGTGCTGACTTTGACGTTAGCACATCTGAAGCCTGTTTTACTGTCAATAATATCAGAACTTCTGAGAATTATTGTATTTCCAGTAGGATCATAACTTCTGATATCCCCACTAACAAACTTTTATCTTGCAGCGCATGGGGGTCAGAACTTCTGATCTTCCCACTAACAGGTTTCTGTTTTGTAGGTGCCAGGGTCAGAAGTTCTGACTCATACAGTTTAACCAAAAGGTTGACAATCTGGCAGCGGGCCCGAGTCAGAACTTCTGATGACCTCTCAGCAGCGCGCTGGCTCCCTCTCTCTTTCTCTCTATCTTGCTCTTGTTATTTTCTTTTCTTATCTATTTTTCTCGTTGAACCACCCCATGTACAAATATGTATCCCCACCCCCTAATTGTTGTAATAGCGTAGGATTTTATATTTCTGTTTTTTATTGCTTTCAAATATAAATGCTAGTAATTAGGATGTGTATGGCAAGATAAAATCAATGAAAATAGAAAATCCTAATTCAAAGATAAACTCTTGTATGCAATAAAACACACTTGCACACTTACACCCCTAGGGTTACATCCACTTGTTGCCTTCAAAAATGGCCATAGTTGCATGTTAAGTGTCTTTGGTAAAACAAAACAAAAACAAACAAAATGATCATAATCCCTCGATGACGCTTTCAAGTTGCCTAAACAAAATGATCATAGTCCCTCAAGAAAATTGCCAAGACACTTGACACTATTGCATTCATGGTCTAAACGATGACCCGTGCCTGTCCCGTTAACATCCTAACACAAGGTTGTTCACCAAATACAATGGTGAAACAACACTGTTAAAAGGGTTAAAACATAAGAAAGATCTTTGAGAAATTTAGGGTAGACAACTCTTAGTTACTTGATCAAACTTGCAAAACACGCTTACCTACTTTCAAACACACTTCACAAACACAACTTCCAAAACAACTTTCAAAAACATTGAAACATCTTTTCAAAAAGACAAACACCTTTGTAAAACATTCGAGTAAAGAATTGTTACAATGGTTGCCTAGACAAGGCATCTTTTTCAAAACATTTTCAAAAAACACACACACAAAGCACCATTTCAAACAATTGAAAAGCAAAGGCAAGTGATCTAAGCAAGTAACTAAGAGCCCATGGATAACCATGGATAGAAAGGGTGCTAATACCTTCCCTTTCTATAATCTACTCCCCAAACTCAAGAAAACATCTCAAAGGTTTTTCCTGTGCTTTTTAACCTTTCCTTGGGATAAAATAAAAAGTCGGTGGCGACTCTTGCTAAACCGAAACATTTGCGAAAACAAACGCAAAACCTCAAGTCAATTCTCCCACCGTATCACAGAACTGGCGACTCTGCTAGGGAATCTTTAAAAGTGGAGTAACCTTAGGGCTTAGATCACCCTTTTTGCATGACTAATTGTTTGCTTTGATTGCTTTACCTTTTTGGTTCTCTTGTTTGGGCTTGAAATCCTACACCCGGATTTGGGGAAACATTCATAGATAGCAATACATTGTGGAAACTGTGCGGGGTATACCGACACGGTTGAAGCAATAACTATATTAGTGCGACATATTTGTGAGTACCGCTAACCCTTAAGTTCAATCAAGGAGAGTACGGGGCCGCTGAGTGATGTCACTAAGCACTAATGACCTAGAACCTTACTTGACCATATTGGCCTTTTATTAGGGGTAGTGAGATGAACGGCTTTGGTGGAGTCCGAAGTTGGTAGATACTCGATACTACACTCATTGAGGGTTGTTTTCTTGGAATATTTTGGTCGCTAGTTAAGTGGCTAAACCAAAACAATGAACATAGAAAATAATCCAATGATATTGAGCTCCTTAGAACCCGGTTACTATTTATAGGACAGGTTTTTTAAGCCAACTACACTCAAGAGGGTACTTACCTATGAAACCCCATGCAAGCCTGAAACTAAGGTTTTGTGTGACTTGCTTGTACATATGTTTGTGCATACATCATGAACATCATAAAGCATCATATGCATCCACTAACCATTTCAAGGGTTTGGATCTTCATCTTTGTTCTTGTTTTGTAGGTCATGGAAATTCTTCGCAGGAAAACTATCCAAGTCAACCTTGTGAGAATCCCTCCTCAACTCAAGGAGCTTACATCCAGAATTCTAGAAAGTTCTCTCTTCAGTGAAAGACATGGTAGACTGCTCAGCCTAGTCAACACCAGTATTGAAGAAGACATGGTGAAAGTGTTGTTCCAGTTCTTTGACCCCCTTCACCACTGTTTCACATTCCCCGACTACCAATTGGTGCCTACTTTGGAGGAATTTTCTCAACTCCTGAGAATTCATACTCTTAATCAACTACCCTACAACGGTACGGAAAAAGAACCAAAGCCTGAAGATGTTGCTCAAGCACTACACTTGCAACCATCTGACATCAAGGGGCATTGGGAAACTAGAAGTGGTGTCAAAGGCTTCTTGGCAAAATTCTTGTTTGAGAAGGCTTAAGAGTGTTGGAATTCTTTAGATCTACAAGCCTTTGAAGAGATTGTGGCACTCCTCATTTATGGGTTGGTCTTGTTCCCAAATCCCGACCAACTTATAGATGTGAATGCTGTTAAGATCTTCATATCCAGGAATCCCGTACCTACATTGCTTGGGGACGTCCTCCACTCATTTTACACACGAACAATGAGGAAGAGAGGTGTTCTCATGTGTTGTACTCCTCTCCTTGCAAGGTGGTTTATTTCTCACCTTCCACAATCAGTTTTGAAGAATGAACAAGGCTTGAGGTGGTCGCAACGATTGATGACCCTCACACATTCAGATGTACATTGGTGTTTTCGATCCAGAGAAAATATCATCATCATCGATCGTTGTGGTGAGTTCCCTAATGTTCCATTACTTGGCATTAGGGGAGGCATTACCTACAACCCTTGTCTAGCTTTGAGACAGTTTGGATATGCACGGAGGGATGGCCCTCATGACATGTTGATTCCTGACCTAGTTTTTGACTTCGACAATGATGTGCAAGGACTTCGCCAAAGATTCATCAGAGCTTGGAGGATGCCTAACAAGGTAGATAGCAAGACACTAGAGCACAAGAACTCCATCCCTCTTGAGCCTTACCTCAAGTGGGTACGAACCCGAGCCCAGAGTCTTATGATGCCTTACCCTCATATTCTCCCTTTGATTAAAGAGCCTGTTAAGGAAGGAAAGGTTCCATACACCATCCTACATCCTGACATGCCAACATCATGGGAGGAAATGCATAAGAGTTGGATCCAACTCAAGGAGGAAAGGGATACTTTTGAAGCCAACTTCTACGCCAGTGAGAAGAAGGTTTTGGAGCTTACCCGCCGACTTCACGAGGAGGAGACCCTCAACACTTACATCGCACCAAAGAGGATGCGCAACGTCTTTTTACCTTAATAAGTTTTTGTAATATTTGGCACATGGGGCATTTATGTACTGACAAAATTTCTTCTTATTAAATATGACGTGTGTTCTTTTTGTCTGCAACAATTTTGAATTTCTAAACCCTTGAATGCATTACATGAATAAACATATCATTCATCATATGCATAAACAGGTCTTCACACCAGGTTTCCTTATCTTTCCGCTGTTTATTTCAGTAAGATGGATATTGAGCAGACGGTCAGAGATTTGTAGGCACAAAACTCGCAGTTCCAACAGCTCCTTATGACCTTGGCAAAGGGTCAGGAGGATCTTAAAGCACTGTTAGGGAATAAAGAGCAAGAAAAAGGAAAAAAGAAGAAGAAAAGAGTTGGGGTAGCTACACTGGGAAGAAGATTTGAGAATGAAGCTAGGAGAGTTCTTGAATTCCCCTCCACATCTGATGAGGGGACCGGTAAGGGAAAAGGAGCTGCATTACCTTCTGAGTCCGAGGATGAAGAGGAAGAGGTTAAGGAAGATGAAGATTATTCAGAGTAGCAATACCCGCCAGCGGACGACAAATACAAAAACCTGGAGGATAGACTGGCAGCTATGGAGCTGCAAAGGGTTCCCGGACTAGATTTTGAAGAATTGGGATTAATTGCTGGGATTGTTATCCCTCCCAAGTTCAAGGTGCCAACTTTTTCAAAATACGACGGTCTGTCTTGCCCGAAGATGCACCTGAGGTCGTATGTCAGAAAAATTCAACCTCATTCATCCGATAAAAATCTTTGGGTACACTTCTTCCAGGATAGTCTGTCCGGTACACAACTAGATTGGTTTTACCAACTTGAGAGGTCAGAGGTGCATAGTTGAGAGGATTTGGCAGCTGCCTTTTATCGCCAGTATCAATATAACGCTGACTTGGCGCCAACCTGTACTCAGCTATAAAGTATGGGGATGGCCTCAAATGAGGGTTTCAAAGAATACGCCCAGAAATGGCGTGACTTGGCCGGAAGAGTACAACCACCGCTTTCAGATAGGGAGCTGGTTGATATGTTCTTGGGGACCCTATCTGGCCCTTTCTTCAACCATTTGATCGGGAGCTCTTCTGCATGGTTTACCGAACTGATTCTGACTGGCGAGCGGGTGGAAGCTGGTATTAAGAGTGGGAAGATTCAAAGGGATACCTCTGCCTCCACAACTGTTAAGAAACCATTCCCGGCAAAGAAGGAAACAATTGTTATATACTCTCAGAAAGGATTGGGAAGAACTGAGCGCCGACCGACTATAGGGGCCGTGATGATTCAGAATTTGTCAAATGATCAGCCTCATAACAATCAGTCTAGACCAAATCAACAACGGGTAGAACAACCACAACGGCAGTTCACCCGCATTAACATGACGCCTGCACAAGTTCTTCCCCATTTGTTGAAGCTAAATCTCACCAGTATTAGAGAAGCGCCAAAGGTTGTGAATACCACTTCCCCACACTATCATCCCAATGCTAAATGTGCCTATCATTCTGACAGCGCCGGGCATGACACCAACAATTTTTGGGCGCTTAAGAATAAAATTCAAGATTTGATAGACGCAAAAGAGGTTGAGTTCGACGCCCCAGAGAAGCTGAATGTAATATCCGCTCTGATGCCAAAGCATGGTCGCAATGTCTATGCTGTTGAAGAAGATCTGTTTGTTTTTACTGTTGATGGTCTGATAACTCCATTACTGACAATCAAGTTGAATCTGTTGAAGGCTGGGATTTTCCCAGGTTGTAAAGAGGACTGCTACCTTTGTTCCTCCCTACCAATCGACTGTCCATTGCTGAAGATAGGCATCCAACGCCTAATGGACAACCAACAAAATCTTTTCGAAAAGACTCCCGTTACTCCAACCCTTATCAATGATGTTTCAATAATCACCATTTCCGCCAATCTTTCCAAGGTCCCCAAAAGGCCTGTTAAGATTACATCCGCTACGAAGATTGTTCCCTTGAAGATAACCATGCCTGGGCCCGTCCCATACAAATCTGACAAATCGATACTGTGGAATTATGGTGGAGAAATCTACTACCACGGTGTTAAGTAAATTGAGATAACTGAAGAGAGCTCTGACAAAGAAACTGCCGACATTGGAAACATTGCCGGTACGAGCAAGATTACCCGAAGTGGGAGAATTTTCTCTCCAGAGATTGCCCCTCCAAAGGCAATCTTTGGACCCTCAACTGCTGCCAAGGTTACCCCTACACTGATAAAACTATCTGCAAGAACGCCACTGATTGAAGAAGCTGTTACTCCTGTGGTTGTCCCTCCTACTTTTGATGATAAGGGGAAACGGATCAAAGAAGAGCTCGTCAGGACGAGGGCTCAACCATTGGTCATCCCCGAAACCTCTAAGAAAGAAATGGAGGAGATTCTGAAAATAATAAAGAAAAGTGATTATGACTGTTGTACCCCAAAATTTGCCCTCCCATATTCTTCAAAGCTTGACAAGAATCATCTTCACATGGTTCAAAATTGCTCAAGGGTTACACAGTCCAAATGCCTCATAAGCCAGCCAAAATTAGGGTTTTGGTTCCTTCAATGAATTTGGGATTTTCAATGGCTCAATCAAGTCTCATAGGCCCATATACATTGTCAATCACCTACATGTAAAGTATCAAGACTCACAGCATCAAATTGCACAGTCAAAAGCTCCATTTGCGTCACAGTCAACTGCAAGGGTAAAATGGTCATTTCACAGTCAAAAGTCAATATTTTTGGTCAACATATTATTTTGAGGCCATAATCATCATTTGATCAAGTCTTGATCATGATTCCACAAGCATGGCTCAAAAATCATCAAAGATGCAAAAGTTGCTATTTTTGGACAGCAGAAAAGTCAATTGTAACTTGACCAGGGCATAACTTTTTCATGGTTCATCAGAAAAATCCCATCCAATTCTCATTTTGAAGGGGATTACATTTCCTACAACTCATCTTCACATTCCAAGTCCAAGAAATGCTCTCACAAAAAGTTATCAATTTCTACATTATAGGTCAATTTCAAAAGTCAACAAAAAGGCACTTTAAGTCAAAGACCATAACTTGATATTGGTAAATCCAAATGATATGGGACCAAAGACATTGGTTAGAGGACTTCAAGACCTTTCCAAAATGTCCAAGAACATATTCATAGGATCCAAATTGAGCAAGATATGCATTGGAGAAGTTGGGAAATTTTCATGAATTTGCAAAAGTCAACTTTGTCCAAAACACATCATTTTTGCTAATGGGCCTCAAATTCCTTCTTGAAACTTTGTCCAAAGCTCATGCACGACCCATTAAGAATATTTGAAATTATTTTCTTATTTTTTATTAATTAATTGGATTTTTAATTGATTTTAATTCCTTTAATTGATTTAAAATGTAGGAAATTCAAAGATATGTTTTTTCAAATCTTTTGTGAAGCAAACAAGCTCAGGGAAAGCTGGCAAATTCGTGTATCAACCAAAGAGACAAAAATCTCCATGTTTGGCAAGTTTTATCAATCAAAAAGATTGAAAATTATTGATTTCCAATCAAATATTGAAACCATAATGCAATGGATTTCTTGGCCAGAAGTTAACCTAATTCCCTTCCATTATAAGTATTGAAGCTAACCCTAATGCCTGCAACGTGAGATTGCTGCATACAGAGCCATAACCAATATTGAAAAATCAAGAAAAAAAGCCAAAACTGAATTCTACTTTCCACGCCAATTCAAAGCCTTTTATTGTTTCCAATACGTTGCTGGAGGTGTAAGGAACATATTGCAATCAAAACTAAGCCTTAAAGCTGTCAGAATCGCCAAGAACAATTTAAGGGTTTGCGTTTTTTTCCTGGAATCGAGTTGTTTATTTCATGCATCATTAACACAATTTATTGCTTGTTTTGCATTGTTTGAATCCATAGGAAGCTAATGATGCAGGTTAATTAGATTATGATGCACGGAATCAAGAATCACCATTGAAGAAATCTAGGGTTCCTAAGCTTGAAATTTGGGGATTCAGTAACCAGGAGAAATTAAGCTTCGTAAGACCTATGGTTGAATTCAGGAGATTCAAACGAATCTAACAGGACCCTCGCGAACAATTTATGTTAATCCCAGACCTAATCGCTATTATTCCTTGTTCTGCTTTGTGGGGGTTAAAAACCCTCGCTATCTGACTTTTATTTTACAGGCGCGAGGAAGAAGACAGTGACGTGGGGATGCCTGGTTGGCTCATTCAAATATAACGCGCGTTTTTATTAATGTCCAACATATGTTGTTGTTTTATATAATATAATCATTGTCCATTATACTAACAAAGCATGCAGCATGGTGTAGTGGTTGGTGATCTGGCATATGATCATTGGGACCTGGGTTCGATTCCCAGGTCCCCCAAAATAATTATTCATATTTTTCTTAACGTGATTCTATGCAGGATGCCCAACGAGTTCCACTATGAACCTCATGTCCCAGCCTGCCAAGTGGCCATAAGCATGGATCCAATGATCAAAAGATGAGGAGCACCATGCTCCCAGTCAACAAGCGCTCTAGAGGATCATCAAAGTCAAACGTGGCTGAAAGCTTCATGGGCCAGAAATTGCTAAACTCCCCTCCTAATGGGCCAACACACCCCCCTGGGTTCTTATTTTCTTTTCCTTTTTTTCTCTTTTATATTTTCTTTACTAATTATTATTATTACTATTTAATTAATATAATTAATTATTTTTCCATAATAAATCCAGAAAACCTGAAAAATAATAATATTTTTATTGATTAAATTTAATTAATTATTTTTGTAAATAAATTCTAATTAATTAGTCTAGTTGTTTAATTAGGACAATTTTAATTTTTTTCACAATAAACAAAATTAATATAGAAATTAGGGTTTTTATTAACTTGTGATTTTATTTTATTTTTATTTTCATTAAAACATAAAAAAGGGTCAAAACCCCAAGGACGTCCTGATTTAATTTCTTTTTGCGCATTAATCTTTTTTATCATATTTATGTATCTGCTCCGAGTATGTAATAGATAATTAGGTCTTTTATCGCTTTCCTTTATTTTCCGCATTTATTTTCCAAACGGGTTTGTTTTTGGCGATGTATATACCCGCGCCTTGTAATAGCGTAGATTTACCTTTCCGCAATTTACTTCCCGCACAAATATTAACTGTTAATTATGCCTGCAAGACTTGTATGAAAAATAAAATCAACCCGTAACTCACAAATACATGCAAAGATAATCTTAAGTTGAATCCTGACACACGTGCACATGCCACTCCTAGGGTACGCCTCACTTGGTTTCCTCGAGGTGGTCACCTAGTATAGGGTGCTTTAGAGGTCGCCCTCCTGTCTAAAGATCCAGTTGCCTCGAAACGGTTGCCTCGGATAAAAAGGATCTAGGACATTAGGGTTACCGCTAAGGTGTCCTACTATTGCTTTGGTGACCACACATGTCCCTAATAATCGAATTGACCCGAATAACTCCAACGACGGTGCTACCTACTTCTCAATAGTGGGATAATACTGTCTTAAGGACTCTTACACAGCCTAATTCCTTAGAGTAGGTAGATTTCTCCTGGGTACTTGCTCTTTCAAAAAACAAAAACATCTTTTCGCACCTACACTTTCAAAAAGTTTTTAAACCAATACTTCATACACTCTTGAGGACTGATACAAGAGTTACCTAGAAGTTTTTCAAACTAAACTTTTTTCAAAACCCACAAACACAAGAAAAGCAAACAATTTTTGAAAACATAGTGAGCAAGTACCTAAGAGCCCGTGGATAACCACGGATAGAAAGGGTGCTAACACCTTCCCTTTCTATAATCTACCTCCCGAACCGAGAGACATCTCAAAAAGGAATTTTGTTGTGCTTTTGTCCTTTCCATGTTGGAGAACATAAAAGACGGTGGAGACTCTTGCTTACTGTGACATTTTGTGAACCAGCTTTAAAACAGTCAGTTCAATTTCCACCGATCACAGAACTGGCGACTCTGCTGGGGATTCTTTATAAGTGAGGTATACCTTAGGATTAGACCACTCTTATGTTTTCAATTGTATGCCTTGTTTGCTTTAATATTTTGGGCTTGCATCGGAGCTTTATAGATCCTAACCCGGATCTGAGGACACCCTTTTTTTTTAAGTAGCAACAAACTGTGAGGGAACTGTGCGGGGTATACCGACATGGTTGAAGCAGTTGCTACGTTGATGTGGCACTTTGGTGAGTACCGGTAACCCTTGAGTCAAGTCAAGGAGAGTACGGGGCCACCGTGTGGTGTCGCGAAGCATCAACTGACCTTAGATCCTTACTTGACCATCCTGGCCTTTTTAGGAGTAGTGAGATGACCGACTTTGGTGCAGTCCGAAGTTGGTAGATACTCGATACTACACTCATTGAGGGTTGTTTTCTTGGAATATTTTGATCGCCAGTTTAGTGGCTAAATCAAAACAATGAACACAAAAAACAACCCAATGATATTGAGATCCTTAGAACCCGGTTACTTTTGATAGGACAGGTTTTGAGCCCACTCACTTCAAGAGGGTAGTACCTAAACTTCATGCTGGCCTAAACTCTAAGGGCTGTCTTGTGTGACTTGTGTGCCTTCAAACTTGACTACTTGCATGCTTGTTATCTGACACATGAGTTCCTTGCAGGTTTTGTTTACAGTCCTTAATCTGGGCTCATAACAGGGTTCACTTACATCACTCCACGCATAGCATAACATCATACCATCATGCCATCGCATACATCCTGCATAAGGACTAACCCATTTCAAGGATCTCAAGGGTCTGCGATGCAGGTCATGATGAACCAACTGTCTAGCAAGGGGTAAAGGGGGATTTATTTTCCTCTAGCCAGGTTGATGACTTGAGTCAGGGGCTATGACCCACTCGATATGGTGAGCCTTGACTCTTGAAGAAGGACTCTCAGCAACATGAAATTCCTTCAATCAAGCTACGAAATTCAAATTATAACAATTTTCTCTGTTTACCCCGCGAGATCCTTGAAAACATTGCATGCATACATACACATCATTGCATAACAGGTACCCTTGTTACAGGTCACTTACCTTCTTCGCTGTTTATTTCAGCACTGGCTTTTCAACCAGACAACCAGGATTTCCGTACTCAAGAGACTCAGTTCAGGGAAATCCTCCTAATCCTATCCAAGGGGCAGGAAGAATTGAGAACGCTCCTCATGGGGAATCTGGTCAAGAACAGTCCAGAAGACAATAAGGACGAACGGCTGAAGCACCTGCAAGCTGAGGTAGATGCAATGAGGACTCAGATGCTGGGGCAGATGGCCCTTATCCAAGGCTTAGCTCGGGAGCAAGAAGAGTTGAGAACTGTGATCAACCAGCTTCAGCAAGACAATATGAAGCAAGTAGTCAGGGTTGGGGACCAAACCAGTAATCAGCCTCCAAGAAGTCAAAGGCTTGGTTCAATGAATAGACCTCTCCAAGTCGCTACCACTTCACAGGTCCAACAACGACCTCACCAAGAACAATGGGTTGATCAGAGCAAGCCAGACAAGCCCAGGAGGCAGTTCACCCAGCTCAACATGTCGTTGTTTCAAGCTTTACAACGCCTGTTGAGATTGAATCTGATCACATTAAGGGCTCCTCCCCGGAATCCCAACACCTCAGCTCCTACCTATCATCCCAATAAAAGGTGTGCCCACCACTCTGCCAGTCCAGGACATGACACCGACGACTGTTGGTCTCTGAAGAACAAGATCCAAGACCTGATTGATGAAGGAGCATTGGAATTCACACAAGATGGTCAGGCGGAGTTCTTCTACCATCCCTCCAAGGTTCACCATTTAAAGTGACAAGTCCTGAGACGAGAAGACTTTTTGCTCATTAGAATTATTGCAATTTGTAATTTTCTTTTGATTGTTCAAACATTTCGTCATGGCAAACATTTTTATTTCATTAATGCATCGCGTATGTCTGTTCTGAATCAATATATTCGTATTCACTATATTCAAATTCTTTCCTTTTTTTGTGATGTTCAAACTCTTGATTAAAAGTTCTAAGCCTTTTGAGGGAGGATGACGAAAACGATACCACGATCCTTACAGTATGCTTTTGAACAGACCCCGCTGATGAAGTACAGGCATTGTTTCAAATCCTAAACAGTGGAGTTATAAGGAAGATAATCCCTCGTCAACCCCTTTGAGCTAAAGAAGTCGGAGTTTTTTCTTTTCGAAAAATTAAAACCCTTAATCATAACCTGGGGCAGGTTAGTCTTCTCAGTTGATCCAGGTGCACAACGAATGGCATAAAAAAAGTCCTTCCAAAAAAAGAAAAGACAGTGATGGTTCCGAATAATCATAAAGGCAGGCAGTCATTATCTCTAAAAAAATAACAACCCAATAAGTCAAAACCTATGAAGGAGACTTACAAAAACGGGGGCATCCCACTGACTGTAAGAAACAGTTCAGGCAAAAAATAGGGATAACAAAATCAAAAAAAAGAAAGAGGTCCTACAAACCCTCAACAAAAAGAAATGATTGCCTATTCAAAATAAACTGTCAGTATCCGAACCATCACTGGAATACCAGAGCAAAGACTCAAAACAAGATCTAATGCATGATTAGTTGAGTTTAGGATCGAAGAACATCATGAAGAACGGGCGGGTACAAATAAAATTTGAGCCTTTATCCTTTGTTTCTTAAACCGTGAACCAGGCCACGTTATAACCCTTAAAAGTCCTAGCTGAAGCATGGGTTAGTTCGAAAGCATACTGTTACGAAAGGTATCCTGACTCCTTAAGGCTTGCGGTAAAATAACGAGTTGACATCACATTTTACAAAAGTTCGCTTGTTTTATTAAAAACTGCATTTTCAAAAACTTCAAGACAGACATAAGCTTTGCATTTTTTAATATAACATTGTTTGCATATGACTATTTGTTTGAACAGCATAGAAATTCGCACGAAGAATGTCTAATGAACAAAAGCACTTCCAACCAAGGGGCAGACATGATCATTTTCCATCGTCTGGGGCAGTTAAGTCAAGATTCAGGGAATCTCTCAAAATGCCAGGGGCAAATCTCCGCCTGAGTCACTGGGGGAATTGGACATGGATTCCAACCACGAATCTTGCATGCCCAAACATCTTCTGGTAGCATGACAACACAATACTACTGACGGCACCTCCCTACATCCTGAGGGCATGGACATAGTCGAAAAAATACTACGCATAATCAAAGACCCGCTAGGTTGACACACCTAGGCAAAAATAAGGGCTTCCCGGCGAAACAAAAGGGTTCGGGCAAAAATAAAGGATGAAAATGAAAAAATCAGTACACCCGGCAAGTCAAAAACCTGAAAAGGCGGCTTGGGAAAAAATGGGTATCCCGATGGACTGAAAACTCGAAAGGGCGGTCCAGGCAAAAGTTAGGGATCAAAAGCGTACGACTATGTCCTGGCATCTCGTCATTTGCCTACCAGAAGAAGACTGGTCAATCGGTAGTTATCAAGACCTCCACAGGTATCTTCTCCCGCAGAAACTGGGGCAATAAAATTGTCCGAACTGTACAAGTCGCTCTGTCCACCAAGGTGCCAAGGTAGGTTCAGCTGAAGAACGTAACCAAGATACCTCCACTCCCCGGGAGTAAGACAAGACTCAACAATACTCTCCCCCGAGCAGAGTTGGTCTCCCATCAGCCCTAAAAAGGTGCAGTATCTCCAGCAAGTCAGCGATACTCTCCCGAAGCAGAGTTAGTCTACTGTCAGCCTTAAGGAAGTTGGGTATCCCCAGAAGATCTCAACATTCCCCAGCGGAATATGCATATGTTCCTAAGCAAGCATCCCCGGTAGTCTTAATATAAGATTGTTCCCCGGCGGAATACCGGACACCCCAGTGGAGCCATTCCCCAGTACAGTCCAAAGTTTCCCCAGGAAAGTTGAATCAATCTCCCCAGTAGATTCTGGAAGCTTATCCCCAGTAGATTCTGGAAGCTTATCCCCCGCAGAGTGCAAAAGCATCTCCCCGACTTTATTCAGAAGGTTATCCCCCACTAGAACCTATAACTGGGTTATCCTCAGCTAATTACCACGGAAAGATCGTCCTCGGCGAAATTCTTCCTATCCCCCAGCGGAGTTCATCAAAATCCTCAACAAAACTTATCAACAGAATCCCTAGCGGAGTTCTCATTAAAATCTCAACGAAGCATCACTTCCCACAGAGCAATTCCCCGCAGAGTAATCTCTCCAACAAGTTTATTCCCCAACAGAGTCATCTTCTCCTACCGGTTTATTCTTGCAATCATCATCCCCAACGGAAACGAAGAATTCTACTCTTCAAACATCAGCCCAGGATTCAACAAGCTCCCGGCATTCGTCAAGGATTTATTTTCCTAGACGAAAATACATTCATGGACATTTTACATTTCATACATCCTGCTTACATACATGATAAAGTGCATACATGCATTTCATACATCATGACATTGCATACAACTATTGTTTCGCCTTTTCAGGAAAAAGGTCAATCCAAAGATGATTACTATCAACTTTTGCAGTTCCAGATTCGATACCTGTATCTAGCCAGGGCATATCTGTGAGCGATTAATTGTGGATTCGACACCTGTATCCAGCCAGGGCATATCTGCATGAAGAGTTTAGAGATTCGATACCTGTATCCAGCCAGGGCATATCTGTAGATGACTAATTCCAGATTCGATACCTGTATCTAGCCAGGGCATATCTGTGAGTAATTGATTGTAGATTCGATACTTGTATCCAGCCAGGGCATGTATTCATGAAGAGTTTAGAGATTCGATACCTATATCCAGCCAGGGCATATCTGTATACGACTAATTCCAGATTCGATACCTGTATCTAGCCAGGGCATGTCTGTGAGTAATTGATTGTAGATTCGATACCTATATCTAGCCAGGGCATGTCTGCATGAAGAGTTTAGAGATTCGATACCTGTATCCAGCCAGGGCATATCTGTAGACAACTAATTCCAGATTCGATACCTGTATCTAGCCAGGGCATATCTGTGAGTAATTGATTGTAGATTCGATACCTGTATCTAGCTAGGGCATATCTGCATGAAGAGTTTAGAGATTCGATACCTGTATCCAGCCAGGGCATATCTGTAGACGACTAATTCCAAATTCGATACCTGTATCTAGCCAGGGCATATCTGTGAGTAATTGATTGTAGATTCGATACCTGTATCCAGCCAGGGCATGTCTGCATGAAGAGTTTAGAGATTCGATACCTGTATCCAGCCAGGGCATATCTGTAGATGACTAATTCCATATTCGATACCTGTATCTAGCCAGGGCATATCTGTGAGTAATTGATTGTAGATTCGATACCTGTATCTAGCCAGGGCATATCTGCATGAAGAGTTTAGAGATTCGATACCTGTATCCAGCCAGGGCATATCTGTAGACGACTAATTCCAGATTCGATACCTGTATCTAGCTAGGGCATATCTGTGAGTAATTGATTGTAGATTCGATACCTGTATCTAGCGAGGGCATATCTGCATTAAGATTTTGAGATTCGATACCTGTATCCAGCCAGGGCATATCTGTAGACGACTAATTCCAGATTCGATACTTGTATCTAGACAGGGCATATCTGTGAGTAATTGATTGTAGATTCGATACCTGTATCCAGCCAGGGCATGTATGCATGAAGAGTTTAGAGATTCGATACCTATATCCAGCCAGGGCATATCTGTAGACGACTAATTCCAGATTCGATACCTGTATCTAGCCAGGGCATATCTGTGAGTAATTGATTGTAGATTCAATACCTGTATCCAGCCAGGGCATGTCTGCATGAAGAGTTTAGAGATTCGATACCTGTATCCAGCCAGGGCATATCTGTAGACAACTAATTCCAGATTCGATACCTGTATCTAGCCAGGGCATATCTGTGAGTAATTTATTGTAGATTCGATACTTGTATCTAGCTAGGGCATATCTGCATGAAGAGTTTAGAGATTCGATACCTGTATCCAGCCAGGGCATATCTGTAGACGACTAATTCCAGATTCGATACCTGTATCTAGCCAGGGCATATCTGTGAGTAATTGATTGTAGATTCGATACCTGTATCCAGCCAGGGCATGTCTGCATGAAGAGTTTAGAGATTCGATACCTGTATCCAGCCAGGGCATATCTGTAGATGACTAATTCCAGATTCGATACCTGTATCTAGCCAGGGCATAACTGTGAGTAATTGATTGTAGATTCGATACCTGTATCTAGCCAGGGCATATCTGCATGAAGAGTTTAGCGATTCGATACCTGTATCCAGCCAGAGCATATCTGTAGACGACTAATTCCAGATTCGATACCTGTATCTAGCCAGGGCATATCTGTGAGTAATTTATTGTAGATTCGATACCTGTATCTAGCCAGGGCATATCTGCATGAAGAGTTTAGAGATTCGATACCTGTATCCAGCCAGGGCATATCTGTAGACGACTAATTCCAGATTCGATACCTGTATCTAGCCAGGGCATATCTGTGAGTAATTGGTTGTAGATTTGATACATGTATCTAGCCAGGGCATATCTGCATGAAGAGTTTAGAGATTTGATACCTGTATCTAGCCAGGGCATATTTGTAGACGACCAGTTCCAGATTCGATACCTGTATCTAGCCAGGGCATATCTGTGAGCGATTGATTGTGGATTCGATACCTGTATCTAGCCAGGGCATATCTGCATGAAGAGTTTAGAGATTCGATACCTGTATCTAGCCAGGGCATATCTGTAGACGACCAGTTCCAGATTCGATACCTGTATCTAGCCAGGGCATATCTGTGAGCGATTGATTGTGGATTCGATACCTGTATCTAGCCAGGGCATATATGCATGAAGATTTTAGAGATTCGATACCTGTATCCAGCCAGGGCATATCTGTAGACGACTAATTCCAGATTCGATACCTGTATCTAGCCAGGGCATATCTGTGAGTGATTGAGTCCAGATTCGATACATATATCTAGCCAGGGCATATCTGCATGAAGAGTCTGAAGATCAACACCTGAAACAGGCCAGGAAATTATATTTCTTTCTCAGGTACGCAAGCTCTTGCTAAGGAATCTCTTACGCGATCGACACTCCCGGATGGCATCTTTAAGCCCATCTCCACAACTATCCATTACACTTCCAAATGGCATCTATAAGCCCATTCTCGACAAGATTCTGTCTCATCTCCAGATGGCATCTATAAGCCCATCCACCTGCCAACAATCTCCAAATGGCATCTATAAGCCCATTCCCGACAAGATTCTGTCACATTTCCAGATGGCATCTATAAGCCCATCCTCCTATCCACCATATTTCCAAATGGCATCTGTAAGCCCATTCCCGACATCACATTGCTGGTATTCTACTATGCGAGTGCAAATTTCTAGGCACTCTAGTGTTCAATCATCTTCCACCTTCGGATCACGAAAGGCACGCAAGCCAATCTACATCCTCAGGTCTAAGAAGATTGAACAGGGGCAACTGTTGTACCCCAAAATTTGCCCTCACATATTCTTCAAAGCTTGACAAGAATCATCTTCACATGGTTCAAAATTGCTCAAGGGTTGCACAGTCTAAATGCCTCCTAAGCCAGCCAAAATTAGGGTTTTGGTTCCTTCAATGAATTTGGGATTTTCAATGGCTCAATCAAGTCTCATAGGCCCATATACATTGTCAAGCACCTACATGTCAAGTATCAAGACTCACAGCATCAACTTGCACAGTCAAAAGCTCCATTTACTTCACAGTCAACTGCAAGGGTAAAATGGTCATTTCACAGTCAAAAGTCAAGATTTTTGGTCAACATATTATTTTGAGGCCATAATCATCATTTGATCAAGTCTTGATCGTGATTCCACAAGCATGGCTCAAAAATCATCAAAGATGCAAAAGTTGCTATTTTTGGACAGCAGAAAAGTCAACTGTAACTTGACCAGGGCATAACTTTTTCATGGTTCATCAGAAAAATCCCATCCAATTCTCATTTTGAAGGGGATGACATTTCCTACAACTCATCTTCACATTCCAAGTCCAAGAAATGCTCTCACAAAAAGTTATCAATTTCTACATTATATGTCAATTTCAAAAGTCAACAAAAAGGCACTTTAAGTCAAAGACCATAACTTGAGATTGGTAAATCCAAATGACATGGTACCAAAAGCATTGGTTAGAGGACTTCAAGACCTTTCCAAAATGTCAAAGAACATGTTCATAGGATCAAAATTGAGCAATATATGCATTGGAGAAGTTAGGAAATTTTCATGAATTTGCAAAAGTCAACTTTGTCCAAAACACATCATTTTTGCTAATGGGCCTCAAATTCCTTCTTGAAACTTTGTCCAAAGCTCATGCACGACCCATTAAGATTATTTGAAGTTATTTTCTTATTTTTTATTAATTAATTGGATTTTTAATTGATTTTAATTCCTTTAATTGATTTAAAATGTAGGAAATTCAAAGATATGTTTTTTCAAATCTTTTGTGAAGCAAACAAGCTCAGGGAAAGCTGGCAAATTCGTGTATCAATCAAAGAGACAAAAATCTCCATGTTTGGCAAGTTTTATCAATCAAAAAAATTGAAAATTATTTGATTTCCAATCAAATATTGAAACCATAATGCAATGGATTTCTTGGCCAGAAGTTAACCTAATTCCCTTCCATTATAAGTATTGAAGCTAACCCTAATGCCTGCAACGTGAGATTGCTGCATACAGAGCCATAACCAATATTGAAAAATCAAGAAAAAAAGCCAAAACTGAATTCTACTTTCCACGCCAATTCAAAGCCTTTTATTGTTTCCAATACGTTGCTGGAGGTGTAAGGAACATATTGCAATCAAAACTAAGCCTTAAAGCTGTCAGAATCGCCAAGAACAGTTTAAGGGTTTGCGTTTTTTTCCTGGAATCGAGTTGTTTATTTCATGCATCATTAACATAATTTATTGCTTGTTTTGCATTGTTTGAGTCCATAGGAAGCTAATGATGCAGGTTAATTAGATTATGATGCACGGAATCAAGAATCACCATTGAAGAAATCTAGGGTTCCTAAGCTTGAAATTTGGGGATTCAGTAACCAGGAAAAATTAAGCTTCGTAAGACCTATGGTTGAATTCAGGAGATTCAAACGAATCTAACAGGACCCTCGCGAATAATTTATGTTAATCCCAGACCTAATCGCTATTATTCCTTGTTCTGCTTTGTGGGGGTTAAAAACCCCCGCTATCTGACTTTTATTTTACAGGCGCGAAGAAGAAGACAGTGACGTGGGGATGCCTGGTTGGCTCATTCAAATATAACGCGCGTTTTTATTAATGTCCAGCATATGTTGTTGTTTTATATAATATAATCATTGTCCATTATACTAACAAAGCATGCAGCGTGGTGTAGTGGTTGGTGATCTGGCATATGATCATTGGGACCTGGGTTCGATTCCCAGGTCCCCCAAAATAATTATTCATATTTATCTTAACGTGATTCTATGCAGGATGCCCAACGTGTTCCACTATGAACCTCATGTCCCAGCCTGCCAAGTGGCCATAAGCATGGATCCAATGATCAAAAGATGAGGAGCACCATGCTCCCAGTCAACAAGCGCTCTAGAGGATCATCAAAGTCAAACGTGGCTGAAAGCTTCATGGGCCAGAAATTTCCAAACTCCCCTCCTAATGGGCCAACACCCCCCCCTGGGTTCTTATTTTCTTTTCCTTTTTTTTCTCTTTTATATTTTCTTTACTAATTATTATTATTACTATTTAATTAATATAATTAATTATTTTTCCATAATAAATCCAGAAAACCTGAAAAATAATAATATTTTTATTGATTAAATTTAATTAATTATTTTTGTAAATAAATTCTAATTAATTAGTCTAGTTGTTTAATTAGGACAATTTTAATTTTTTTCATAATAAACAAAATTAATATAGAAATTAGGGTTTTTATTAACTTGTGATTTTATTTTATTTTCATTTTCATTAAAACATAAAAACATAAAAATACTTTTTCTTTTAAGTAATTGATTAATTAGTTATTAGGTTTAATTTTAATAAATTACAAAAAGGACCAAACTTCTTTCTTTTCTCAAAAAAGGGTCAAAACCCCAATGACGTCCTGATTTAATTTCTTTTTGCGCATTAATCTTTTTTATCATATTTATGTATCTGCTCCGAGTATGTAATAGATAATTAGGTCTTTTATCGCTTTCCTTTATTTTCCGCATTTATTTTCCAAACGGGTTTGTTTTTGGCGATGTATATACCTGCGCCTTGTAATAGCGTAGATTTACCTTTCCGCAATTTACCTCCCGCACAAATATTAACTGTTAATTATGCCTGCAAGACTTGTATGAAAAATAAAATCAACCCGTAGCTCACAAATACATGCAAAGATAATCTTAAGTTGAATCCTGACACACGTGCACATGCCACTCCTAGGGTACGCCTCACTTGGTTTCCTCGAGGTGGTCACCTAGTATAGGGTGCTTTAGAGGTCGCCCTCCTGTCTAAAGATCCAGTTGCCTCGAAACGGTTGCCTCGGATAAAAAGGATCTAGGACATTAGGGTTACCGCTAAGGTGTCCTACTATTACTTTGGTGACCACACATGTCCCTAATAATCGAATTGACCCGAATAACTCCAACGACGGTGCTACCTACTTCTCAATAGTGGGATAATACTGTCTTAAGGACTCTTACACAGCCTAATTCCTTAGAGTAGGTAGATTTCTCCTGGGTACTTGCTGTTTCAAAAAACAAAAACATCTTTTCGCACCTACACTTTCAAAAAGTTTTCAAACCAATACTTCATACACTCTTGAGGACTGATACAAGAGTTACCTAGAAGTTTTTCAAACTAAACTTTTTTCAAAACCCACAAACACAAAAAAAGCAAACAATTTTTGAAAACATAGTTAGCAAGTACCTAAGAGCCCGTGGATAACCACGGATAGAAAGGGTGCTAACACCTTCCCTTTCTATAATCTACCTCCCGAACCGAGAGACATCTCGAAAAGGAATTTTGATGTGCTTTTGTCCTTTCCATGTTGGAGAACATAAAAGACGGTGGCGACTCTTGCTTACCGCGACATTTTGCGAACCAGCTTTAAAACAGTCAGTTCTATTTCCACCGATCACAGAACTGGCGACTCTGCTGGGGATTCTTTAAAAGTGAGGTGTACCTTAGGATTAGACCACTCTTATGTTTTCAATTGTATGCCTTGTTTGCTTTAATATTTTGGGCTTGCATCGGAGCTTTATAGATCCTAACCCGGATCCGGGGACACCCTTTTTTTTTAGGTAGCAACAAACTGTGAGGGAACTGTGCGGGGTATACCGACATGGTTGAAGCAGTTTCTACGTTGATGTGGCACTTTGGTGAGTACCGGTAACCCTTGAGTCAAGTCAAGGAGAGTACGGGGCCACCGCGTGGTGTCGCGAAGCATAAACTGACCTTAGAACCTTACTTGACCATCCTGGCCTTTTTAGGAGTAGTGAGATGACCGACTTTGGTGCAGTCTGAAGTTGGTAGATACTCGATACTACACTCATTGAGGGTTGTTTTCTTGGAATATTTTGATCGCCAGTTCAGTGGCTAAATCAAAACAATGAACAAAAAAAACAACCCAATGATATTGAGATCCTTAGAACCCGGTTACTTTTGATAGGACAGGTTTTGAGCCCACTCACTTCAAGAGGGTAGTACCTAAACTTCATGCTGGCCTAAACTCTAAGGGATGTCTTGTGTGACTTGTGTGCCTTCAAACTTGACTACTTGCATGCTTGTTATCTGACACATGAGTTCCTTGCAGGTTTTGTTTACAGTCCTTAATCTGGGCTCATAACAGGGTTCACTTACATCACTCCACGCATAGCATAACATCATACCATCATGCCATCGCATACATCCTGCATAAGGACTAACCCATTTCAAGGATCTCAAGGGTCTGCGATGAAGGTCATGATGAACCAACTGTCTAGCAAGGGGCAAAGGGGGATTTATTTTCCTCTAGCCAGGTTGATGACTTGAGTCAGGGGCTATGACCCACTCGATATGGTGAGCCTTGACTCTTGAAGAAGGACTCTCAGCAACATGAAATTCCTTCAATCAAGCTACGAAATTCAAATTATAACAATTTTCTCTGTTTACCCCGCGAGATCCTTGAAAACATTGCATGTATACATACACATCATTGCATAACAGGTACCCTTGTTACAGGTCACTTACCTTCTTCGCTGTTTATTTCAGCACTGGCTTTCCAACCAGACAACCAGGATCTCCGTACTCAAGAGACTCAGTTCAGGGAAATCCTCCTAAGCCTATCCAAGGGGCAGGAAGAATTGAGAACGCTCCTCATGGGGAATCTGGTCAAGAACAGTCCAGAAGACAATAAGGACGAACGGCTGAAGCACCTGCAAGCTGAGGTAGATGCAATGAGGACTCAGATGCTGGGGCAGATGGCCCTTATCCAAGGCTTAGCTCGGGAGCAAGAAGAGTTGAGAACTGTGATCAACCAGCTTCAGCAAGACAGTATGAAGCAAGTAGTCAGGGTTGGGGACCAAACCAGTAATCAGCCTCCAAGAAGTCAAAGGCTTGGTTCAATGAATAGACCTCTCCAAGTCGCTACCACTTCACAGGTCCAACAACGACCTCACCAAGAACAATGGGTTGATCAGAGCAAGCCAGACAAGCCCAGGAGGCAGTTCACCCAGCTCAACATGTCGCTGTTTCAAGCTTTACAACGCCTGTTGAGATTGAATCTGATCACATTAAGGGCTCCTCCCCGGAATCCCAACACCTCAGCTCCTACCTATCATCCTAATAAAAGGTGTGCCCACCACTCTGCCAGTCCAGGACATGACACCGACGACTGTTGGTCTCTGAAGAACAAGATCCAAGACCTGATTGATGAAGGAGCATTGGAATTCACACAAGATGGTCAGGCGGAGTTCTTCTACCATCCCTCCAAGGTTCACCATTTGAAGTGACAAGTCCTGAGACGAGAAGACTTTTTGCTCATTAGAATTATTGCAATTTGTAATTTTCTTTTGATTGTTCAAACATTTCGTCATGGCAAACATTTTTATTTCATTAATGCATCGCGTATGTCTGTTCTGAATCATTATATTCGTATTCACTATATTCAAATTCTTTCCTTTTTTTGTGATGTTCAAACTCTTGATTAAAAGTTCTAAGCCTTTTGAGGGAGGATGACGAAAACGATACCACGATCCTTACAGTATGCTTTTGAACAGACCCCGCTGATGAAGTACATGCATTGTTTCAAATCCTAAACAGTGGAGTTATAAGGAAGATAATCCCTCGTCAACCCCTTTGAGCCAAAGAAGTCGGAGTTTTTTCTTTTTGAAAAATTAAAACCCTTAATCATAACCTGGGGCAGGGTAGTCTTCTCAGTTGATCCAGGTGCACAACGAATGGCATCAAAAAAGTCCTTCCAAAAAAAGAAAAGACAGTGATGGTTCCGAATAATCATAAAGGCAGGCAATCATTATCTCTCAAAAAATAACAACCCAATAAGTCAAAACCTATGAAGGAGACTTACAAAAACTGGGGCATCCCGCTGACTGTAAGAAACAGTTCAGGCAAAAAATAGGGATAACAAAATCAAAAAAAAGAAAGAGGTCCTACAAACCCTCAACAAAAAGAAATGATTGCCTATTCAAAATAAACTGTCAGTATCCGAACCATCACTGGAATACCAGAGCAAAGACTCAAAACAAGATCTAATGCATGATTAGTTGAGTTTAGGATCGAAGAACATCACGAAGAACGGGCGGGTACAAATAAAATTTGAGCCTTTATCCTTTGTTTCCAAAACCGTGAACCAGGCCACATTATAACCCTTAAAAGTCCTAGCTGAAGCATGGGTTAGTTCGAAAGTATACTGTTACGAAAGGTATCCTGACTCCTTAAGGCTTGCGGTAAAATAACGAGTTGACATCACATTTTACAAAAGTTCGCTTGTTTTATTAAAAACTGCATTTTCGAAAACTTCAAGACAGACATAAGCTTTGCATTTTTTAATATAACATTGCTTGCATATGACTATTTGTTTGAACAGCATAGAAATTCGCACGAAGAATGTCTAATGAACAAAAGCACTTCCAACCAAGGGGCAGACATGATCATTTTCCATCGTCTGGGGCAGTTAAGTCAAGATTCAGGGAATCTCTCAAAATGCCAGGGGCAAATCTCCGCCTGAGTCACTGGGGGAATTGGACATGGATTCCAACCACGAATCTTGCATGCCCAAACATCTTCTGGTAGCATGACAACATAATACTACTGACGGCACCTCCCTACATCCTGCGGGCATGGACATAGTCGAAAAAATACTACGCATAATCAAAGACCCGCTAGGTTGACACACCTAGGCAAAAATAAGGGCTTCCCGGCGAAACAAAAGGGTTCGGGCAAAAATAAAGGATGAAAATGAAAAAATCAGTACACCCGGCAAGTCGAAAACCTGAAAAGGCGGCTTGGGCAAAAATGGGTATCCCGATGGACTGAAAACTCGAAAGGGCGGTCCAGGCAAAAGTTAGGGATCAAAAGCGTACGACTATGTCCTGGCATCTCGTCATTTGCCTACCAGAAGAAGACTGGTCAATCGGTAGTTATCAAGACCTCCACAAGTATCTTCTCCCGCAGAAACTGGGGCAATAAAATTGTCCGAACTGTACAAGTCGCTCTGTCCACCAAGGTGCCAAGGTAGGTTCAGCTGAAGAACGTAACCAAGATACCTCCACTCCCCGGGAGTAAGACAAGACTCAACAATACTCTCCCCCGAGCAGAGTGGTCTCCCATCAGCCCTAAATAGGTGCAGTATCTCCAGCAAGTCAGCGATACTCTCCCGAAGCAGAGTTAGTCTACTGTCAGCCTTAAGGAAGTTGGGTATCCCCAGAAGATCTCAACATTCCCCAGCGGAATATGCAGATGTTCCTAAGCAAGCATCCCCGGTAGTCTTAATATAAGATTGTTCCCCGGCGGAATACCGGACACCCCAGTGGAGCCATTCCCCAGTACAGTCCAAAGTTTCCCCAGGAAAGTTGAATCAATCTCCCCAGTAGATTCTGGAAGCTTATCCCCAGTAGATTCTGGAAGCTTATCCCCCGCAGAGTGCAAAAGCATCTCCCCGACTTTATTCAGAAGGTTATCCCCCACCAGAACCTATAACTGGGTTATCCTCAGCTAATTACCACGGAAAGATCGTCCTCGGCGAAATTCTTCCTATTCCCCAGCGGAGTTCATCAAAATCCTCAACAAAACTTATCAACGGAATCCCTAGCGGAGTTCTCATTAAAATCTCAGCGAAGCATCTCTTCCCACAGAGCAATTCCCCGCAGAGTAATCTCTCCAACAAGTTTATTCCCCAACGGAGTCATCTTCTCCTACCGGTTTATTCTTGCAATCATCATCCCCAGCGGAAACGAAGAATTCTACTCTTCAAACATCAGCCCAGGATTCAACAAGCTCCCGGCATTCGTCAAGGATTTATTTTCCTAGACGAAAATACATTCATGGACATTTTACATTTCATACATCCTGCTTACATACATGATAAAGTGCATACATGCATTTCATACATCATGACATTGCATACAACTAATGTTTCGCCTTTTAAGGAAAAAGGTCAATCTAAAGATGATTACTATCAACTTTTGCAGTTCCAGATTCGATACCTGTATCTAGCCAGGGCATATCTGTGAGCGATTAATTATGGATTCGACACCTGTATCCAGCATGGGCATATCTGCATGAAGAGTTTAGAGATTCGATACCTGTATCCAGCCAGGGCATATCTGTAGACGACTAATTCCAGATTCGATACCTGTATCTAGCCAGGGCATATCTGTGAGTAATTGATTGTAGATTCGATACCTGTATCCAGCCAGGGCATGTATGCATGAAGAGTTTAGAGATTCGATACCTATATCCAGCCAGGGCATATCTGTAGACGACTAATTCCAGATTTGATACCTGTATCTAGCCAGGGCATATCTGTGAGTAATTGATTGTAGATTCGATACCTGTATCCAGCCAGGGCATGTCTGCATGAAGAGTTTAGAGATTCGATACCTGTATCCAGCCAGGGCATATCTGTAGACAACTAATTCCAGATTCGATACCTGTATCTAGCCAAGGCATATCTGTGAGTAATTGATTGTAGATTCGATACCTGCATCTAGCTAGGGCATATCTGCATGAAGAGTTTAGAGATTCGATACCCGTATCCAGCCAGGGCATATCTGTAGACGACTAATTCCAGATTCGATACCTGTATCTAGCCAGGGCATATCTGTGAGTAATTGATTGTAGATTCGATACCTGTATCCAGCCAGGGCATGTCTGCATGAAGAGTTTAGAGATTCGATACCTGTATCCAGCCAGGGCATATCTGTAGATGACTAATTCTAGATTCGATACCTGTATCTAGCCAGGGCATATCTGTGAGTAATTGATTGTAGATTTGATACCTGTATCTAGCCAGGGCATATCTGCATGAAGAGTTTAGAGATTCGATACCTGTATCCAGCCAGGGCATATCTGTAGACGACTAATTCCAGATTCGATACCTGTATCTAGCCAGGGCATATATGTGAGTAATTGATTGTAGATTCGATACATGTATCTAGCCAGGGCATATCTGCATGAAGAGTTTAGAGATTCGATACCTGTATCCAGCTAGGGCATATCTCTAGACGACTAATTCCAGATTCGATACCTGTATCTAGCCAGGGCATATCTATGAGTAATTGTTTGTAGATTCGATACCTGTATCTAGCCAGGGCATATCTACAGGAAGAGTTTAGAGATTGGATACCTGTATCTAGCCAGGGCATATTTGTAGACGACCAGTTCCAGATTCGATACCTGTATCTAGCCAGGGCATATCTGTGAGCGATTGATTGTGGATTCGATACCTGTATCTATCCAGGGCATATCTGCATGAAGAGTTTAGAGATTCGATACCTGTATCTAGCCAGGGCATATCTGTAGACGACCAGTTCCAGATTCGATACCTGTATCTAGCCAGGGCATATCTGTGAGCGATTGATTGTGGATTCGATACCTGTATCTAGCCAGGGCATATCTGCATGAAGATTTTAGAGATTCGATACCTGTATCCAGCCAGGGCATATATGTAGACGACTAATTCCAGATTCGATACCTGTATCTAGCCAGGGCATATCTGTGAGCGATTGAGTCCAGATTCGATACATATATCTAGCCAGGGCATATCTGCATGAAGAGTTTGAAGATCAACACCTGAAACAGGCCAGGAAATTATCTTTCTTTCTCAGTTACGCAAGCTCTTGCTAAGGAATCTCTTACGCGATCGACACTCCCGGATGGCATCTTTAAGCCCATCTCTACAACTATCCATTACACTTCCAAATGGCATCTATAAGCCCATTCCCGACAAGATTCTGTCTCATCTCCAGATGGCATCTATAAGCCCATCCACCTGCCAACAGTCTCCAAATGGCATCTATAAGCCCATTCCCGACAAGATTCTGTCACATTTCCAGATGGCATCTATAAGCCCATCCTCCTATCCACCATCTTTCGAAATGGCATCTGTAAGCCCATTCCCGACATCACATTGCTGGTATTCTACTATGCGAGTGCAAATTTCTGGGCACTCTAGTGTTCAATCATCTTCCACCTTCGGATCACGAAAGGCACGCAAGCCAATCTACATCCTCAGGTCTAAGAAGATTGAACAGGGGCAACTGTTGTACCCCAAAATTTTCCCTCCCATATTCTTCAAAGCTTGACAAGAATCATCTTCACATGGTTCAAAATTGCTCAAGGGTTGCACAGTCCAAATGCCTCATAAGCTAGCCAAAATTAGGGTTTTGGTTCCTTCAATGAATTTGGGATTTTCAATGGCTCAATCAAGTCTCATAGGCCCATATACATTGTCAAGCACCTACATGTCAAGTATCAAGACTCACAGCATCAAATTGCACAGTCAAAAGCTCCATTTACTTCACAGTCAACTGCAAGGGTAAAATGGTCATTTCACAGTCAAAAGTATATATTTTTGGTCAACATCTTATTTTGAGGCCATAATTATCATTTGATCAAGTCTTGATCATGATTCCACAAGCATGGCTCAAAAATCATCAAAGATGCAAAAGTTGCTATTTTTGGACAGTAGAAAAGTCAACTGTAACTTGACCAGGGAATAACTTTTTCATGGTTCATCAGAAAAATCCCATCCAATTCTCATTTTGAAGGGGATGACATTTCCTACAACTCATCTTCACATTCCAAGTCCAAGAAATGCTCTCACAAAAAGTTATCAATTTCTACATTATAGGTCAATTTCAAAAGTCAACAAAAAGGCACTTTAAGTCAAAGACCATAACTTGAGATTGGTAAATCCAAATGACATGGGACCAAAGGCATTGGTTATAGGACTTCAAGACCTTTCCAAAATGTCAAAGAACATGTTCATAGGATCAAAATTGAGCAATATATGCATTGGAGAAGTTGGGAAATTTTCATGAATTTGCAAAAGTCAACTTTGTCCAAAACACATCATTTTTGCTAATGGGCCTCAAATTCCTTCTTGAAACATTGTCCAAAGCTCATGCACGACCCATTAAGATTATTTGAAATTATTTTCTTATTTTTTATTAATTAATTGGATTTTTAATTGATTTTAATTCCTTTAATTGATTTAAAATGTAGGAAATTCAAAGATATGTTTTTTCAAATCTTTTGTGAAGCAAACAAGCTCAGGGCAAGCTGGCAAATTCGTGTATCAATCAAAGAGACAAAAATCTCCATGTTTGGCAAGTTTTATCAATCAAAAAGATTGAAAATTATTTGATTTCCAATCAAATATTGAAACCATAATGCAATGGATTTCTTGGCCAGAAGTTAACCTAATTCCCTTCCATTATAAGTATTGAAGCTAACCCTAATGCCTGCAACGTGAGATTGCTGCATACAGAGCCATAACCAATATTGAAAAATCAAGAAAAAAAGCCAAAACTGAATTCTACTTTCCACGCCAATTCAAAGCCTTTTATTGTTTCCAATACGTTGCTGGAGGTGTAAGGAACATATTGCAATCAAAACTAAGCCTTAAAGCTGTCAGAATCGCCAAGAACAGTTTAAGGGTTTGCGTTTTTTTCATGGAATCGAGTTGTTTATTTCATGCATCATTAACACAATTTATTGCTTGTTTTGCATTGTTTGAGTCCATAGGAAGCTAATGATGCAGGTTAATTAGATTATGATGCACGGAATCAAGAATCACCATTGAAGAAATCTAGGGTTCCTAAGCTTGAAATTTGGGGATTCAGTAACCAGGAAAAATTAAGCTTCGTAAGACCTATGGTTGAATTCAGGAGATTCAAACGAATCTAACAGGACCCTCGCGAACAATTTATGTTAATCCCAGACCTAATCGCTATTATTCCTTGTTCTGCTTTGTGGGGGTTAAAAACCCCCGCTATCTGACTTTTATTTTACAGGCGCGAGGAAGAAGACAGTGACGTGGGGATGCCTGGTTGGCTCATTCAAATATAACGCGCGTTTTTATTAATGTCCAACATATGTTGTTGTTTTATATAATATAATCATTGTCCATTATACTAACAAAGCATGCAGCGTGGTGTAGTGGTTGGTGATCTGGCATATGATCATTGGGACCTGGGTTCGATTCCCAGGTCCCCCAAAATAATTATTCATATTTTTCTTAACGTGATTCTATGCAGGATGCCCAACGTGTTCCACTATGAACCTCATGTCCCAGCCTGCCAAGTGGCCATAAGCATGGATCCAATGATCAAAAGATGAGGAGCACCATGCTCCCAGTCAACAAGCGCTCTAGAGGATCATCAAAGTCAAACGTGGCTGAAAGCTTCATGGGCCAGAAATTGCCAAACTCCCCTCCTAATGGGCCAACACCCCCCCTGGGTTCTTATTTTCTTTTCCTTTTTTTCTCTTTATATTTTCTTTACTAATTATTTTTATTACTATTTAATTAATATAATTAATTATTTTTCCATAATAAATCCAAAAACCTGAAAAATAATAATATTTTTATTGATTAAATTTAATTAATTTATTTTGTAAATAAATTCTAATTAATTAGTCTAGTTGTTTAATTAGGACAATTTTAATCTTTTTCATAATAAACAAAATTAATATAGAAATTAGGGTTTTTATTAACTTGTGATTTTATTTTATTTTTATTTTCATTAAAACATAAAAACATAAAAATACTTTTTCTTTTAAGTAATTGATTAATTAGTTATTAGGTTTAATTTTAATAAATTACAAAAAGGACCAAACTTCTTTCTTTTCTCAAAAAAGGGTCAAAACCCCAAGGACGTCCTGATTTAATTTCTTTTTGCGCATTAATCTTTTTTATCATATTTATGTATCTGATCCGAGTATGTAATAGATAATTAGGTCTTTTATCACTTTCCTTTATTTTCCGCATTTATTTTCCAAACGGGTTTGTTTTTGGTGATGTATATACCCGCGCCTTGTAATAGTGTAGATTTACCTTTCCGCAATTTACTTCCCGCACAAATATTAACTGTTAATTATGCCTGCAAGACTTGTATGAAAAATAAAATCAACCCGTAGCTCACAAATACATGCAAAGATAATCTTAAGTTGAATCCTAACACACGTGCACATGCCACTCCTAGGGTACGCCTCACTTGGTTTCCTCGAGGTGGTCACCTAGTATAGGGTGCTTTAGAGGTCGCCCTCCTGTCTAAAGATCGAGTTGCCTCGAAACGGTTGCCTCGGATAAAAAGGATCTAGGACATTAGGGTTACCGCTAAGGCGTCCTACTATTGCTTTGGTGACCACACATGTCCCTAATAATCGAATTGACCCGAATAACTCCAACGACGGTGCTACCTACTTCTCAATAGTGGGATAGTACTGTCTTAAGGACTCTTACACAGCCTAATTCCTTAGAGTAGGTAGATTTCTCCTGGGTACTTGCTCTTTCAAAAAACAAAAACATCTTTTCGCACCTACACTTTCAAAAAGTTTTCAAACCAATACTTCATACACTCTTGAGGACTGATACAAGAGTTACCTAGAAGTTTTTCAAACTAAACTTTTTTCAAAACCCACAAACACAAGAAAAGCAAACAATTTTTGAAAATATAGTGAGCAAGTACCTAAGAGCCCGTGGATAACCACGGATAGAAAGGGTGCTAACACCTTCCCTTTCTATAATCTACCTCCCGAACCGAGAGACATCTCGAAAAGGAATTTTGTTGTGATTTTGTCCTTTCCATGTTGGAGAACATAAAAGACGGTGGCGACTCTTGCTTACCGCGACATTTCGCGAACCAGCTTTAAAACAGTCAGTTCTATTTCCACCGATCACAATGATGTTGTAGAACAACTAGGGCAAACCCCTCGAAGATCTCCATGTGGGCCTTACTGCTCTGTTCGGAGGCTCATGCCAAGGCCTTGATAAGGTTTTTGAAGACATCCCATGTTCCCCAAGAAACCTCAGCCGATCAATTCCAGGATTGTGTAGCCAGGCTCACTGCCGACAATGGCCTGGGTTTCTCTGATGCTGACCTGACTCCAAAAGGAAGAAAGCACAATGACGCATTGCATGTGTCAGTTGAATGCCGAGGAACCACTCTCGCCCATGTCTTGGTCGACCATGGTTCTTCTCTAAATGTGCTGCCTAAGAAGGCTCTGGACCGGTTGGATTGTGAAGGCTTGGAGCTGAAACCAAGTAATATCATTGTAAGGGCCTTTGACGGGTCTACAATAATGGTGCATGGGGAGGTCGACATTCCCATCAAGGTAGGCACTGAAGTGTTCCACTCAACATTCTATGTGATGGACATCCGCCCATCATACTCTTGCTTGCTAGGAAGGCCGTGGATACATAATGCTGGGGCAGTCACTTCCTCTCTACATCAGATGCTGAAATACCCTGTTAAGGGAAAAATCATAACTGTACACGGTGAGGAGGAGTACATGATCAGTCATCTGAATTCCTTTCGGTATGTGGAAGTGGATGGAGAATTCATTGAAACACCCTTTCAACACTTTGAGGAAGTGTCTCCCGAAGTGGCAGTAGCAAAGGCAGTAGCTGAGGTACCCAAGCAGGTGGCCAGGATGGCATCTCTGAAAGACGCAAAGGCTGCAATGAAGGAGGGGAAGAGCTTAACATGGGGTCAGTTGCCTAACTTTCCTCACAAGACAGACAAGTTTAGATTGGGATTTACCGCTGCAGGGCAAAAGGCTATGCGTCGCTCCAAAATTGAAAAGACACCCATCAAGATTTCTCCTCATGGAATCAATGCTTTGGAAGACGAAGACGAAGAGGCCAACATTGAAGATTGGATCTTCCCAACCATCGAAGGGGGACTACACAACTGGGAGGCGAAAGACTTTGTTCCCATTACTTTCATCGATCAGTAATTTATCTTTCGAACATTTCCTGTTGGTCTGTAATAATTACTAAAACAATCTGCACACTATTTTTCACCTCATGCCTTGCCCGGGGCATGTAGGTCCATTTGTAAGGGTTTTGATTCTCTTCATATTCATATGCCATGTTTAATGAATCATTGGACGTTTTTCATTTATAAACTGCTGTGTTCATTTTCTTTCCTTTTGCATTTTTGTTTGTTTAAGGATGGCTATCCCTTACACACACCCACACTCACAAATGCAGGTACCTATCCACTCTGGATTCTATGGGTGACTATTCTGTTATATCCTTCAATAACTCTGAAGATTTGGTCAATCAGGCTGAGTACGAAGATGACGAAGATTGTGAAGTACCAGGAGAGCTAGCCAGACTTTTACAACAAGAAGAGAGGGCCATCTTGCCTCATGAAGAGTTGTTGGAAACAGTCAACTTAGGAACAGAGGAAGACAAGAAAGAAGTACAAGTGGGTGCCAATCTGGAACCAAGTGTCAAGGAGCGCTTAATACAGATGTTGAATGAATACGTTGAAATCTTCGCCTGGTCTTATGAAGACATGCCTGGGTTAGACACAGACATCGTGGTTCACCGTCTCCCTACAAGAGAGGACTGTCCATCGATAAGGAAAAAAGTTCGCCGAATGAGGCCCGACATGTATGAGAAGATTAAAGCTGAAGTAATGAAGCAACTCAACGCTGGTTTTCTGGCTGTTACATCCTATCCACAATGGGTTGATAACATCGTGCCAGTACCTAAAAAAGACGGTAAGGTCAGAATGTGTGTGGACTATCGGGATTTGAACAGGGCTAGCCCTAAAGATGATTTTCCGCTACCGCATATCGATATTTTGATTGACAACACGGCTCAGCACAAGGTATTTTCCTTCATGGACGGATTCTCGGGCTACAACCAGATTAAAATGGCCCCCGAGGACATGGAGAAAACAACCTTTGTTACACAGTGGGGTACCTTCTGCTACAAGGTGATGCCGTTCGGACTGAAGAACGCAGGGGCAACTTATCAACGCGCCATGGTAGCTTTATTTCATGATATGATACATCATGAGATCGAAGTTTACGTAGACGACATGATAGCTCGATCACAAACAGAGGAGGAACACCTTGAACATTTGCAAAAGCTGTTTGCCAGGTTGAAGGAGTACAAACTCAGGCTGAATCCAAGTAAGTGCACTTTTGGAGTTAGGTCTGGTAAACTTCTAGGATTTATTGTCAACAACAAAGGCATTGAGGTCGATCCAGCAAAAGTAAAGGCTATACAAGAAATGCTTGTCCCCCGTACTGAAAAGGAGGTTAGAGGGTTCTTGGGACGCTTGAACTATATTGCCAGATTCATCTCTCATCTGACGTCTACCTGTGAACCAATTTTCAAACTATTGAAGAAAGATCAGGTAGTCGAATGGAATGATGATTGTCAAACTGCTTTTGATAAGATCAAGGAGTACTTATTGGAACCTCCTATTCTGATGCCACCCGTCGAAGGAAGGCCGTTGATCATGTATCTGACTGTTTTGGACAACTCAATGGGGTGTGTACTGGGCCAGTATGACGAGTCTGGCCGAAAAGAGCATGCCATTTATTACCTTAACAAAAAGTTTACCGACTGTGAGACTCGCTACTCACTGCTCGAGAAAACTTGTTGCGCTTTGGTATGGGCTGCTCGCCGACTAAGGCAGTATATGTTGACTCATACCACTCTGCTGATTTCCAAAATGGATCCTATCAAGTATATCTTCGAGAAGCCTGCTTTATCTGGAAGAATCTCTAGATGGCAGATGATCCTGACTGAGTATGACATCCAGTATACCACCCAAAAAGCTATAAAAGGGAGTGTACTAGCTGACCATCTAGCTCATCAAGCTATCGAAGATTATCAATCCATGAGATTCGACTTCCCGGACGAGGACATCATGACTTTGGACAACATTGAAGGTAATGGACCGTATGACGGACCTGAAAATGGATCCCGATGGACACTGTACTTTGATGGGGCTTCAAATTCACTTGGAAACGGTATCGGTGCGGAACTCATTTCCCCAGAAGGTTGCCATACACCTTTCACTGCCCAACTTTATTTCAGTTGCATCAACAACATGGCCGAATATGAAGCTTGCATCTTTGGTCTCAAGGCTGCTATAGACTTGGGGATCAAATCTTTGATCGTATTTGGGGACTCGACTTTGGTTATCAGTCAAATCAAAGGAGAGTGGGACACCAAACATCCTAATCTTATCCCATACAAATAACATGTTTTGACATTGCTGCTTCATTTCGAGCAGATCACCTTTGAGCACTTCCCGCGAGAAGAAAATCAGCTTGCAGATGCTCTGGCTACAATGTCTTCCATGTTTAAACTCAACTGGGATAACGAGGCTCTCCAAATCACCATCGAGCGAATGGATGAACCTGCGCATTATCATGAGATTAATACCGAAGAAGTAGTGGAACAACCCTGGTTTCACGAAATCAAAAGGTATCTCCAGACTAGAGAATATCCCGAAGGATCTTCCGTAAATGACAAGAAGTTCCTAAGGAGATTTGCTGCCAAGTTCTTCCTGAGAAACGGCATCCTCTATAAACGCAGCAATGATTGTGTTTTACTCCGATGTGTAGACAAAGCTGAAGCAGAGTTGATCATGACTGAGATACACAGCGGCACATTTGGCACCCACTTGAGTGGACATACAATGGCTAAGAAGATTCTAAGGGCAAGCTATTACTGGTCTACCATGGAAGCTGATTGCCATCAACATTCCCGTACTTGCCACAAATGTCAAGTCTACGCCGACAAGATTCATATTCCTCCTGTTCCTCTCAACATTCTGACAGCTCCTTGGCCATTCACAATGTGGGGCATTGACATGATTGGAGAGATCAAGCCCACAGCATCCAATGGATATCGCTTCATCCTGGTCGCCATTGATTATTTCACCAAGTGGGTTGAAGCAGCTTCCTTTGCCTCTGTTACAAAAAATGTGGTTGCCGATTCATCAAGCAGAACCTCATATGCCGGTATGGTGTCCCCGACAGGATCATCACAGACAACGGAACCAATCTGAACAATACTATGATCATCGCTCTATGCGAACAGTTCAAGATTTATCATCACAATTCATCTCCCTATCGGCCGAAGATGAACGGTGTTGTTGAAGCTACGAACAAAAACATCAAGAAGATCATTCAGAAAATGACAGTCACCTACAAGGACTGGCATGAGATGTTACCGTTTGCTCTGCATGGATACCGTACCACGGCACGTACTTCAACAAAGGCAACCCCATTTTCTTTGGTATATGGCATGGAAGTTGTCTTACCCATGGAAGTTCAGATTCCTTCTTTAAGGATTATGAAGGATTCTGGTTTGAGTGAAGACGATTGGATTCAGACCCGACTTGATCAACTCAATTTGATCGATGAGAAGCGACTCACTGTTGTTTGCCATAGTCAGACATACCAAAAATGGATGATCAAGGCTTTCAACAAGAAAGTCAGACGTCAAGTATATCAAGTCGGAGATCTTGTAATCAAGCAGATCATCTTGCTGCAAAGTGATCCCAGGGGCAAATGGACTCCTACTTACGAAGGACCGTTTGTGATCAAGAGCATATTTTCTGGTGGTGCAATGATCCTGACCACCATGGATGGCGACGATGTGCCACACCCTGCGAACGCAGACATAGTCAAAAGATACTACGCATAAAATCACCCGACAAGTCGAAAACCCGAAAGGGAGACTTGGGCAAAAATGGGCATCCCGGTGAACCGAAAACCCGAAAGGGCGGTTCAGGCAAAAATTAGGGATGAAATAAAAAAATCTGTACACCCGGCAAGTCGAAAACCCGAAAGGGCGGCTTGGGCAAAAAGGGGTTTCCTGGTGGATTGAAAACCCGAAAGGGAGATTCAGGCAAAAGTTAGGGAATTAAAGCGTATGACTATGTCTCGTCGGATCACTTTAAAGAACAATCTCTTCACCAACAAACTACGAGCTTCTAATCAATCCAATCATCGGCAGACGAAGCATTGAATGGACAAAATATTCAGAGTTGTGAAGGCTATAACAGAATGGAATCCCATGGAATTGTTACACATAGCCATCTTTCTTTTGTATAAGATTTTCAATTTTTTACGACAACATCCTCTTACTAGGATGTCTGTCTCCTTTGTACAAAGATACTCATAAAAAGTTAATGCAAACATTTTTCCAAGTACAAAAATTTGCTTTGTCTTCTTTTGGCTTTTTACACTTATATTTTATTTGAGAAACGTCCAATGTTTTGTTAAATAGGCATATGCATTTGAACATAATAATTTTCTTACAAATCAAGAAAGATGATTGCTGATAGGTTGAAGGTACAGATAGATATATCGATGCCCTTTCAGAAGAAATCCCCAACGGAATTAAACTCCAAATTCCTCAACAAGGTTAAAATCCAGAACTTAATTCCTTAAACAAAGTTAAACTTCAGGATCCTCAGCAGAACAAAAGCTTTCTCAAAACTAATTTCCCCAGCTAAGAGAGCCTTCCAGAACTTAATTCCCCTCAGAGTTAAGTTTCAGTATCCCCAGTGGAGCCTTAAAAATCTGAAAATCCTATCCCCAGTTGAATTCAAAACTATCAATCCCCAGCAGAGCTAAAACTTCCAACTATCAATCCCCAGCGGAACCAGACTAGTGAACCTTCTCCCCACATAGATACTTCCCATCAGATTGAAGATTTTCAATTTTACTTCTCCAGCTTAAGCCTACCAGGTTCTGGACTCCCCAGTAGAGATCATCAGGATTCTCATTCCCTACAAGTCACCAAGGATTTTCAATCCCCAACAATGGTCCTAAAATCCCTCAACAACTGAAGATCTTGCTCCCTAAGCAATCAGCAGTCAGCAAGGATTTCTCACCCCCAGTAAACAAAGGATTTTCAAACCCCAGTTTCGGTTAAGGGTTTATTTCCCCAACATTTGTCAAGGATTTATTTTCCAAAACAAATTACATTTTGTTGCACCCCAAAATTTGCCCTCTCATGTTTTCCAAAGTCTTCCCTCTGCCTGGTTGATCACAAACTCTTGCCTAAGGAAAAAGAAGATTTTTGAGTGGTACTTCAAATACCTTTCGATTGGCATTCTGAAGGAGTATTTCAATTGGCATTATGGACAAGCATTCGATTGGAATTATGTCAAGGCAATGTCGACAGGCATGTCAACCATATCCTTCATTTGGCATGAACAACACCTTTTGATTGGCCTGTTAGCAGAGCATTTCGATTGGAATCCTTCGATTGATATTTGGGCCAGGCCCATTCGAAGGGTACGCAGGGAGTCCATTCGAAAGAGGCAAATCAGGACTAATCGAAGAGCATGGCCTGAAAGCACTCGAAATCCAAGCGTCCAGGTTCATTCAAGGGACACGAATGTTTCAAAAAAGGAAATGATTTAATGTGTTGGATTTTTGTCCAGAGCGTTAAAGGCCTATTTTAATGGTTGTCCCTTGCCATTTTCGTGCACTCCCACACTCCTATAAATAGGAGGCCATTGACACATTACAAGACACAAAACAAAAAAATTACACGAAAAATCACACGAAAATCATAGAACAAAAATTATACACACTTCTTCAAAAAATCTGCAGGAGAATAAAACATTGGAGAGACGCTGCCCAGAATTTTCTAAGCCAAAGCAGTCCCTCATATCGAAGGTGCCTACGCCCAGAAGCCCTCAAATCAAAAGTGCCTACATCCAGGAAGTGCCCAGATCAGAAGTGCCTGCGCCCAGAAGTGCCCAGATCGAAAGTGCTTGCGCCCAGAAATCCCAGATTGAAAGTGCTCCCATCCAGCCAGTGCCCAAATCGAAGACTCAATCTGCAGGTAAGAAAAGGTAAATTGTCCAACCTTACATTTGCGTAAACGCATTATTACTTGTTGTTACCTTTGACCTGCCATCTTAGACAGGATCGAAAGGCCTGGGTTTGGCACCCAGGTCACATTTCTCGTGTGCTAACATTTGCTGCAGATTTAGCCTGAAGAGACCCCAACAAGTGCAGGATCGAAGGGCCTGAGATTCAATACCCAGGCCCTGCATTTTTGTTTCGCTCACATACTTTTGCAGGTATAACATCCCAGATCGAAGGAGAGCCCTTCTCTGGATCAAACCCATTAGCGTGCTGGATCGAAAGAGGCATCTCATCCCTGGATCGAAAGCCATGACCTCCATGATCGAAGGGCAATCCTCTTCCCTGGATCGAAGGCTACTCACGCCTTACTATCTGGCCCAATCGAAAGGACCAAGACCCTCTCTGGACCGAAGCAGTCCATTCCCTCCTTGGGTCGAAACTCCTTTTTTCCCTGGATCGAAGGATCCCTCCTGCACTTTATTTTTTTGTTTTTATTCTCATAGACTTCTTTTTATCTTTTAATTAACATTAAAATAAAATAAAATCACAAAAAAAAAACATTAGGTTAGTTTTTTATTCAAATTAATTTTGTAAATTAATTAATTAATTATTTTAACTTCATTTTATCAATTTAAAATAAACTAGGCTTAGGAGTATTAAATTCAAATATCTTCTTAATCAAAAACAACAAAAAGAGTTCTTATTCTTAGGATTTTTTTTAGATTCACGCGCGTTTATTTTACTGGGATGTAATAGCTTAAACTAAGACCTTCTTTTACTTTACTGTTATTATTTCCCCCAATATTTTTGGACATGTAAATAATCCCCCTTCCCGAAATCCTTGTAATAGCGTAGGATTTACAATTCCCGCACTTTAAATTCCTGTACATATATTAACCGCTTAGATGTATGCTAACTAGGATTGTATGACAAGATTAACTCTTAAACTTAAAAATCAACAATAGCTCACCATGACATGCAAGAGTAAAATAACTGAAAATTGACACACTTGCACATGCCACTCTTAGGGTACACCTCACTTGGTTGCCTCGAACGTGGTCATTAAGTATAGGATGTTTTAGAGGTCGTCCTTTGTCCCAAGATCATAAGCTGCCTCGAAATGGTCGCCTCGATAAAAATGATCTAAGACATTAGGATTACCACTAAAACGCCCTAACGTTGCTTTAGTGACCACATGTCCCTAATAATCGAATTGACCCGAATAACTCCAACGACGGTGCTACCTACTTCTCAATAGTGGGATAGTACTGTCTAAAGGACTCTTACACAGCTTAATTCCTTAGAGTAGGTAGATTTCTCCTGGGTATTTGCTCTCTCAAACAAACAAAAACATCTTTTTCACACCTACACTTTCAAAAAGTTTTTTCGAACGAATATTTCATACACTCTTGAGGACAGATACAAGAGTTACCTAGAAATTTTTCAAACGAAACTTTTTCAAAACCCACATAGACTTGAAAAGCAAACCATTTTTGAAAACATAAGAGCAAGTACCTAAGAGCCCATGGATAACCACGGATAGAAAGGGTGTTAACACCTTCCCTTTCTATAAATCTACCTCCCGAACCGAGAGACATCTCAAAAAAGGAATTTTGCTGTGCTTTTGTCCTTTCCATGTTAGAGAACATAAAAGACGGTGGCGACTCTTGCTTACCGCGACATTTCGCGAACCAGCTAAAAAAAACAGTCTGTTCTATTTCCACCGATCACAGAACTGGCGACTCTGCTGGGGATCTTTAAAAGTGAGGTGTACCTTAGGATTAGACCACTCTTTATTTTCAATTGCTTGTTTTGTTTGCTTTAAAATTTTGGGCCTGTCTTGGAGCTTCATAGATCCTAACCCGGATCTGGGGGGATACCTTTTAGAAAGTAGCAACAAACTATGAGGGAACTGTGCGGGGTATACTGACACGGTTGAAGCAGTTTGCTATGTTGATGTGGCACTTTGGTGAGTACCGGTAACCCTTGAGTCAAGTCAAGGAGAGTACGGGGCCACCGCGTGGTGTCGTGAAACATCGACTGACCTTAGGAACCTTAGATGACCATCCTGGCCTCTTTAGGGGTAGTGAGATGACCGACTTTGGTGCAGTCTGAAGTTGGTAGATACTCGATACTACACTCATTGTGGGTTGTTTTCTTGGAATATTTTGATCGTCAGTTCAGTGGCTAAATCGAAACAATGAACATAGAAAACAACCCAATGATATTGAGCTCCTTAGAACCCGGTTACTTTTGATAGGACAGGTTTGAACCCACCAACTTCAAGAGGGTAGTACCTAAACTTCATGCTGGCCTAAACTCTAAGGGCTGTCTTGTGTGATTTGTGTGCCTTCAAACTTGAACTACTTGCATGCTTGTTATCTAACACATGAGTTTCTTGCAGGGTTTGTTTACAGTCCTTAATCTGGGCTCATAACAGGGTTTACTTACGTCACTCCACGCATAGCATAACATCATACCATCATACCATTGCATACATCCTACATAAGGACTAATCCATTTCAAGGATCTCAAGGGTTTGTGATGCAGGTCATGATGAACCAAATGTCTAGCAAGGGGCAAAGGGGATTTATTTTCCTCTAGCCAAGGTTGATAACTTGAGTCAGGGGCTATGACCCACTCGATATGGTGAGCCTTGACTCTTGAAGGACTCTCATCAACATGAAGCCCCTTCCATCAAGCTACAAAATTCAAGTTCTAACAATTTTCTTGTTTACCCTGCGAGATCCTTGAAAACATTGCATGCATACATACACATCATTGCATAACAGGTACCCTTGTTACGGGTCACTTACCTTTTTCGCTGTTTATTTCAGCAATGGCTTCCCAACAAGGCAACCAGGATCTTCATGCTCAAGAGACTCGGTTTGGGGAGATCCTCCTAAATCTATCCAAGGGGCAGGAAGAGCTGAGAACACTCCTCATGGGGACTTTGGTCAGGAAAAGTCCAAAAGACGATAAAGACGAATGGCTGAAACGTCTGCAAGCTGAGGTAGATACAATGAGAACCCAGATGTTGAGGCAGATGGCTCTCATTCAAGACTTAGCTCAAAGACAAGAAGAGCTCAGGGTTCTCGTCAACCAACTGCTTCGGGATAACCAACTGGGGCAAACATCTAAGGTTGAAGATCAAGTCATCATTCAACCACCTTTGGGGCAAGAAGACAAGGGAAAAGCTCCTCAGCTTGCTTCAGGGTCACAAGCCCAGCATCAACCTCACCAAAAGCAACGGGTTGACTAAAGGAAATTTAACAAGCTCAACATGCCGCTGTCTCAAGCTTTACAACACCTGTTAAGATTGAATCTGGTGACATTGAGGGACCCTCCTAAGAATCCCAACACAGCCTCCCCAAGGTACAATCCTGATGCAAGGTGTGCATACCATTCTGACAGTCCTGGACATGACACCGACGACTATCGGACTTTGAAGAACAAAATTCAAGACCTGATTGATGAGGGAGCAGTGGAATTCACCCCAGATGGTCAGGTCGAGTTCTTCTACTATTCCTGCGAGATTCACCATTTGAAGTGACAAGTCCTGAGACTAGAAGACTTTTTGTTCATTCGAATGTTCAAGTTGTATTTTCTTTGTTTATACAAACAATGATTGTCATAGCAAACTTTATTACTTTATCAATGCATCGCATATGTCTGTTTTGAATCAATATATTCGCATTCGCTATATTCAAAATTGCTTTCATTTTTTGTGACGTTCAACGCTCGATTAATAATTCTAAGCCTCTTGAAGGAGGATGACGAAAACGATACCACAATCTACAATATGCTTTTGAACAGACCCCGCTGATGAGGCACAGGCATTGTTTCAATTCCTAAACACTGGAGTTATAAGGAAGATAATCCCTCGTCAACCCCATTTGAGCCAAAGAAGTAGGAGTTTTTCTTTTCGAAAATTAAAACCCTTAATTATAACCCGGGGCAGGGTAGTTCTCTCAGTTGATCCAAGTGCCCAGCGAATAGCACCAAAGAAGTCCTTACAAAGCAAAAGACAGTGATGGTTCCGAACAATCGTAAAGACAGGCAGTCATTACCAAAAAAAGTAAAAGCCCATTAAGTCAAAACCTATGATGGAGACTTACAAAACTGGGGCATCCCGCTGACTGTAATCGCAAAAGAAACAGTTCAGGCAAAAAAACAGGGATAACGACATCAAAAAAAAAAAAGAGGCCCTACAAACCCTCGACAAAAGGAAATGACTGCCTATTCAAAATAAATTGTCAACATCCGAACCATCACCGGAATATCAAGGTAAAGACTCAAACAAGGTCTAATGCACGATTAGCTGAGTTTAGGTTTGAAGAACATCACAAAGAACGGGTGGGTACAAATAAAATTTGAGCCTTTATCCTTTGTTTCTTAAACCGTGAACCGGGCCACGCTACAACCTTTAAAAGTCCTAGCTGAAGCATGGGTTAGTTCGAAAGCATATTGTTACGAAAGGTATCCTGACTCCTTAAGGCTTGCGGTAAAATAACGAGTTGACATCACAGTTTACAAAAAATTCACTTGTTTTTATAAAAAAAAATGCATTTTCAAAAACTTCAAGACAGACATAAGCTTTGCATTCTTGATATAACACTGTTTGCATATGACTATTTGTTCGAACAGCAGAGAAATTCGCACGACGAATATCTAAGTGAGCAAAAGTACTTCCAACCAAGGGGCAGACATGATCATGGTCTATCATCTGGGGCAGTTAAGTCAAGATTCGGAGAATCTCTCAAAAGGCCAACCAACTTGGGGCAAATCTCCATCTGGATCACTTGGAGCATTGGACGATCAAACGAAGATCTTCTGGTAGTAGGGCAACGCAACACTACTGACAGGGGCACCTCCCTACATCCTAAGAGCACAGACATAGTCGAAAAATACAGCGCATAATCAAAGACCCGCTAGGTTGACGCACCTAGGAAAAAATAAGGGCTTCCCGGCAAACCAAAAGGGTTCGGGCAAAATAAGGGATGAAAATGAAAAAAATCTGTACACCCGGCAAGTCGAAAACCTGAAAAGGCGGCTTGGGCAAAAATGGGTATCCCGGTGGACTGAAAACCCGAAAGGGCGGTCCAGGCAAAAGTTAGGGGTCAAAAGCGTACGACTATGTCCCGGCATCCCGTCATTTGTCTACCAGAAGAAGATTTGTCAATCAAGACCTCCACAGGTACCTTCTCCCATAGAAACTGGGGCAATAAGAACTGTCTAAGCGATCTGGCTGCTCTGTCAACCAAGGTACCAAAGTAGGTTCAACTGAAGAACATGATCAAGACACCTTCACTCTCTGCAAAGTAAGACAAGATTCAGCAACACTCTCCCCCGAGCAGAGTTGGTCTCCAATCAGCCCCGAAAAGGCACAGTATCTCCAGTAAGTCAGCGATACTCTCCCCAAGCAGAGTTAGTCTACTGTCAGCCTTAAGGAAGTTGGGTATCCCCAGAAAATATCAACATTCCCCAGCGGAGTACAGATGTTCCTAAGCAAGCATCCCCGGCAGTCTTAATATAAGACTGTTCCCCGGCGGAATACCAGACACCCCAGTGGAGCCATTCCCCAGCACAGTTCAAAAGTTTCCCCAGGAAAGTTGAATCAATCTCCTCAGTAGATTCTGGAAGCTTACCCCCAGAAGATTCTGGAAGCTTATCCCCAGTAGATTCTGGAAGCTTATCACCGGCAGAGTACGAACGCGTCTCCCCAGCTTTATTCAAAGGTTATTCCCCACCAGAGCTTATAACTGGGTTATCCTCAGCTAATTACCACGGAAAGATCGTCCTCGGCGAAGTTCTTCCTATCCCCCAGCGGAGTTCATCAAATTCCCCAGCATAACTTATCATTGGAATCCCCAGCGGAGTTCTCATCAAAACCTCAGCGAAGTATCTCTTCCCACAGAGTAATCTCTTCAACAAGTTTATTCCTCAACGGAGTCATCTTCTCCTACTGGTTTGTTCTTACAATCATCATCCCCAGCGGAAAAGAAGAACTCTACTCTTCAACATCAGCCCAGGATCCAACTTCCCAGCATCCGTCAAAGGATTTATTTTTCCTAGACGAGAATACATTCATAAACATCACATCTTCATACATTATAGCATACATACGCATCATACAACATAAATCTCATTTATTTTTGAGAACATCTTAAAATCATGCAGTTCATGCATTATGACATTGCATACGACTAATACTTTGGCTTTTCAGGAAAAAGTCAATCAAAAGATGATTACCATCTACCTTTACAGTTCCAGATCAACACCGGTAACAAGCCATGAAAATTCTGTGGACGACTGATCGTGGGTTAATATCCGAAACCAAGCCGGACAATTATCTACTTGATCATCCTCAGGCAACCCTACACCGGTTCCTTATTTTCAGAAGAAGTCTTACACGGGCTCATCAACAGGCAACCCTACACCGGTTCCTCCTTAACCTCAGAGAAGTCTTACACAGATTTATCATCAAAGTAACCCTACACCGGTTCCTTTTCTTTCAGAAGAAGTCTTACACGGACTTATCATCAAAGTAACCCTACACCGGTTCCTTTTCTTTCAGAAGAAGTCTTACACGGACTTATCATCAAAGTAACCCTACACCGGTTCCTTTTCTTTCAGAAGAAGTCTTACACGGACTTATCATCAAAGTAACCCTACACCGGTTCCTTTTCTTTCAGAAGAAGTCTTACACAGACTTATCATCAAAGTAACCCTACACCGGTTCCTTTTCTTTCAGAAGAAGTCTTACACGAACTTATCATCAAAGTAATCCTACACCGGTTCCTTTCCTTTCAGAAGAAGTCTTACACGGACTTATCTCAAGATGACCTTACCCCGGTTCATCCAGAAGTTTTACACGAACTTATCCTGCAGCAACCTTACCCCGATTCCTCCAGAAGTCTTACACGGACTTATCTCAAGATGACCTTACCCCGGTTCATCTAGAAGTTTTACACGAACTTATCCTGCAATAACCTTACCCCGGTTCCTCCAGAAGTCTTACACGGACTTATCTCAAGATGACCTTACCCCGGTTCCTCCAGAAGTCTTACACGGACTTATCCCGAAGTAACCTTACTCCGGTTCCTCCAGAAGTCTTACACGGACTTATCCCGGAGTAACCTTACCCCGATTCCTCCAGAAGTTTTACACGAACTTATCCCGAAGAAACCCTACACAGGTTCTCTCTCTCCAGACGTAGTTTTACACGGGCTCATCGTCAAAGAAACCCTACACAGGTTCTCTCTTCCCAAAGATGCAGTTTTACACGGACTCGTCATCAGAAACCCTACCCAGGTTTTACTTCTTCCAGGATGCAGTTTTACACGAGCTCATCATCAAAGTAACCCCACACAGGTTCCCTTCTCAAACTCCAGACGTAGTTTTACACGGACTCGTCATCAGTAAACCCTACACAGGTTTCCTTCTCAGCTCTAGATGCGGTTTTACACGGACTCATCATCAAAGTAACCCTACACAGGTTCCTTCTCCATTTCAGATGCAGTCTTATACGGACTCATTATCAGTAAACCCTACACAGGTTTCCCTCCTTCAAAGATGCAGTTTTACACGAGCTCATTGTTGTACCCCAAAATTTGCCCTCCCATTTCTCAATGATTTCTCATCACAAAGCCCTTGGAGCTCAAGATCCAGTTAGGGTTTCATCTGCTCAAGACTTCTCCTTGCACTGTTGACCCAAATTAGGGTTTGTGTTTGCACAAAGATGTTTTGACCAAAAATTCCTAAGATGACTTTCATGCTTCATATTGGACTCCCAAGTTTATCCACATCAAGTTTCAAGTCTTGATTCCAAATTTTGCCCAGTCAATTGGACAGTTGACCTAGAAATCAGCTGTATTGGGGAAAAAGTCAACTGTGGCCAATTGACAGTCAAATCTCATGAAAATTGACCCACATCAACATTATGAACTCATATGGACCATTTTATCAAGTTTGGATCATAATTCCACAAGAAATTTGATCAGATCACCAAAAGGGCAAAATGGTCATTTTTAGGGTTTTGACTGCACAAAGGCAATTTTTGACTGTTTGACCTGGCCAATGGCAAAACAAGCTCACATATGGACTCAAAGACCCCATGGAATTGTCTAGACATGTTCAACAAGTTCAAAAGATCCCAAATACACAAGATTGACAGTTGAATTTCCCAGTCAATTGATCAATTTTGACTGTATACTGAAAAGTCAAACTTTGACTTTTTGGTCAAAATCAAATGTCAAGATTCATTTTTCATCAAAACATGACAAATCATGAAACTTGTTCATCAAGAAATCAAGAATTGCAAATTAGGGTTTGAAATGAAGATTTTTCATAACTTAGAATTTTTCTAAGTTATGAAAAACCCTAATTTTTTCCTAACTTTTCCCCACTTTCTCACCAAGATTCATTTGGATTCAAGCAAAAGTCAAAACATGAAAGTTGTAGCCTATTGCATAATCTACAACTTTGATTCAAAAAGTTTTCCCAAAATAGGCTTGTATCTCAAGTTACAATTTTTGGAACAAGGGTACCAAATCATTCCTAACTTAGAGAAAATTTGACCTATTTTAGGCAGGATTTTTGCCTAACTTCAAGACCATTTTTCACATACTTCCACTTGGAATTTCAATTTGCATTTCAAAGATGTATTGTAGTACACATTCCAAGCTTTCCAAAATGTCCAAGAACTCATCAAACAACCTCATGGTTTGAGAGAATCGAATTTTGCAATATGGGAAAAACTCACTTTTGTTATGGCCAATTTCCATGTTCATACACTTAGGCAATTTTCAAATCAGCATGCATTCCTTGATTACAGGCCCTAAATCCTTTTTACACTCATAAATTTAATGCAAACTCTTTGTGCCAAGACCATGTTCTATGTGTTCAAGCATTGCATAATGGTTTAATCCCAAAATAGATAAAGCACTTTAACCATTTTTGCAAAAAGTGAGCTTTATGTCAAAATGCAAATCCAAGAAGTACAGTTCAAATCCCCTTGGCACAAGTTTAGGAACTAATTACACTGATCAATGCCAAGGTTTGCAGCACATTAGGGGGGCCTTTACCTGTCTAAAAACCAACTTGACCTTTTCTTGCTTAAGTGTGAAGAAACATAGCATTTTACACAACAACTTTCATCTCACCACAAACAAGCTTAAGCAAAAACTTTGTACACTTCCTAAACATCCTAACTGAGCTAGAACACGAGTCAACCACCTCCATTGCCTTCCAAAACTCAGAATCACCATTGAACTGCCCAAAACAGGGCATCCCTGCAGTTTGAGTTCCATAGCTCAAACCTTCCATGCATTCTTGCTAAAAACACTTCAAACACATTCCATAATATCCACATAAACTATTCCAAACCTTGAACTGAGACTGTAACTGCCATAGCACCATTTGCCATTTCCATTTTTCTATCTTGCAGGTGGACTTCTGCAGCTTGATTTGGCACGATTCAAAACACTCCAAGCATTGGAATAACATCACTACACTTCAGGCAAGCTGTACAAATCATCATTTTGCCCTGAAAGCTCCTCCATTTCAAGGCACGATTCCAACTGAACAGGTATATTCATGAAGTTCTATCTCTCAATATAGGCATTGTTAGCTTTAGGTTTATGAAGAAAACATGTCACATTCATAGCCCTGAACATGCCCATGTGATTAGATTTCATTTATATTATGTATGCTTAGAGAATTTTAAGTCTGAACATGGAAGAAAAACTAGGTCAGGAATTGGGGGAGAATAAATTCTCTCTCATTTCTGAGAGTTAGGATGAGTTCTTTATATGTCTGGATTCGTGATTCAATGCTTAACATTTTTGGTGTTGTAAGTTTTTGTTAAAACTCAAGGAATCAGGATGTTTGAATTCATGTACCAAGCGCGCGTTTTTGAACAAGAACAGTCTGGAGGTTGAAGAAGGTCTTCATGGGCTGGGCCTGATTTGCTATTTCTTTTTACACACTATTTTTACTTTGACACCCCCTAGGCCCATTTGGTTTATTTTTATGATTTTTTGACTTTTGTTTTTTATTCCTGACTTATTTATTTTTCCTCATAATATTAAAAACATAAAAAACTTTTTTTACACCATTTTTATATTTTTTAGGCATTTATTTGTTTATATTGATATTTGTATGTAAGTAAGTACATAATATTATTATTTAGAATAAATAGAAAAAAATAATGTAAACACATTCATTTTTTTATTTTTATTTTATTTTATCTTCTGAAAATATTTTATATAAAATATACTTTTTTTATGAATATTAAATATTATTATTTTATATATATAATACATATTTAGAATATAATACAAATATATATATATTTATTAGAATATTTAGGACAAAAATACAAAATATATACATTTTTATTTTTATTAATATTTAACATTGAAAAATACCCTTTTACCAATATACTTCATTTTATTTTATTTTTATATATAATAAATAAATTTTGTATATAATTGATAAATACTTGTATATATTAAATAATTAATATATTTACTTAATAGATTAGGGTTTTGCCCTAAATACATAAAAACTCCAAAAATAATGCTTTTTATTTTGTTTACTTGACATATAAAAATACTTTTTTTCATACACATAAAAACATTTTTTGCATCTTGCATATTTATTTTATTTTCCATTTAATTTGTACAATTAATTATCTTGTAAATAATTCCAAATTGATGTAATAGCTAGGTTTAAATTCCTTGTCAAATCCCCCCATTTGAACATTTGTACCCCCCTTCTCATATTGTGTTGTAATAGTTTAGAACTTTATTTTTCGCACTTTAATGCTTTCTAAATATACCATGATAGAATTAGGGTTTGTATGCAAATAAAAACAACAAAATAGTTTGACCTAATTTCAAGATAATCAAGCATGAAAATGGACAACACATATCACACTTGCACCCCTAGGGTATTCCACTTGTTGCCTTCAATAAATGGGCCATGTTGCATGTTAGGTCTCTTTGGGCAAAACAAACACAATTCAAATGATCATAGTCCCTCGATGACGCTTTCGAAAAGTTGCCTAAAAATGATCAAGTCCCTTAAAGGAAAATTGCCCAAAGATATTTGGCACCATTGCAATTATGGTCTAAACGATGACCCGCGCCCGTCCCTTTCACATCCTAACACAAGATTGTCCACCAAATGCAATGGTGGAACAAAAATTGTTAAAAGGGTTGAAACATAGCAAAAATCTTTGAGAACTTTAGGGTAGATAGCTCTTAAGTACTTGTCAACTTGCAAAACAAAAACACTTGCCTATTTTTCAAACCACACTTCACAAACACTTTCAAAACAAACTTTCAAAAAACCTTGAAACATCTTTTCAAAAAGACAAACACCTTTTGTAAAACATTCGAGTAAAGAATTGTTACAAGGGTAGCCTAGACAAGGCATCTTTTTCAAAACATTTTCAAAACCACACACAAAGCACCATTTCAAACAATTGAAAACCAAGGCAAGTTGATCTAAGCAAGTACCTAAGAGCCCATGGATAACCATGGATAGAAAGGGTGCTAATACCTTCCCTTTCTATAATCTACTCCCCGAACCCAAGAAAACATCTCAAAGGTTTTTGCTGTGCTTTTTAAACCTTTCCTTAGGATAAAATAAAAAGTCGGTGGCGACTCTTGCTCAACCGAAACATTTGCGAAAACAAACGCAAAACCATAGTCAGTTCTCCCACCGTATCACAGAACTGGCGACTCTGCTGGGGAGAATTTTAAAAAGTGGAGTAACCTTAGGGCTTAATCACCTTCTTGCATGACTAATTGTTTGAATTGATTGCTTTATATCTTGGCTCTTTTGTTTGGGTTTGCAATCCTACACCCGGATTTTAGGAAACATTCATAGATAGCAATACGTTGTGGAAACTGTGCGGGGTATACCGACACGGTCGAAGCAATAGTTATATTAGTGCGACATATTTGTGAGTACCGGTAACCCTTGAGTTCAATCAAGGAGAGTACGGGGCCGCTGAGTGATGTCACTAAGCACTAATGACCTAGAACCTTACTTGACCATCTTGGCCTTTTTTTAGGGGTAGTGAGATGACCGGCTTTAGTGCAGTCCGAAGTTGGTAGATACTCGATACTACACTCATTGAGGGTTGTTTTCTTGGAATATTTTGGTCGCTAGTTAAGTGGCTAAACCAAAACAATGAACAATGAAAACAATCCAGTGATATTGAGCTCCTTAGAACCCGGTTACTATTTATAGGACAGGTTTTTAAGCCAACTACACTCAAGAGGGTACTTACCTATGAAACCCCATGCAAGCCTGAAACTAGGGTTTGGTGTGATTTGCTTGTACATACGTTTGTGCATACATCATAAAGCATCATATGCATTCACTAACCATTTCAAGGGTTTGGATCTTCATCTTTGTTCTTGTTTTGTAGGTCATGGAAATTCCTCGCAGAAAAACCATCCAAGTCAACCTTGTGAGAATCTCTCCTCAACTCAAGGAGCTCACCTCAAGAATTCCGGAAAGCTCATCCTTCAGTGAAAGACATGGTAGACTGCTCAGCTTAGTCAACACCAACATTGAAGAAGACATGATGAAAGTGCTATTCCAGTTCTTTGACCCTCTTCACCACTGTTTCACTTTCCCCGACTACCAGTTGGTGCCCACTTTGGAGGAGTTTTCTCAACTCCTGAGAATCCCTATCCTTAATCAACTACCCTTCAACGGTACGGAAAAGGAACCAAAGCAGGAAGATGTTGCTCGAGCATTACATCTACAACCATCCGACATCAAGGGGCATTGGGAAACCAGAAGCGACGTCAAAGGATTCTTAGCAAAATTCTTGTTTGAGAAGGCACAAGAATGTTGGAATTCATTGGATCTACAAGCCTTTGAAGAAATTGTGGCACTCCTTATCTATGGGTTGGTCTTGTTCCCAAATTCTGACCAATTGGTAGATGTCAACGCCGTCAAAATCTTCTTGTCCAGAAATCCAATACCAACATTGCTTGGGGACATTCTTCACTCATTTTACACACGAACAATGAGAAAGAGGGGTGTTCTCATATGATGTACTCCTCTCCTTGCAAGGTGGTTTATTTCGCACCTTCCACAATCTGTCTTGAAGAATGACCAAGGCTCAAGGTGGTCCCAACGGTTGATGACTCTTACTCACTCTGATGTACATTGGTGTTCTCGGTCCAGAGAAAATGTCATCATCGTCGATCGTTGTGGAGAGTTCCCTAATGTCCCATTACTTGGCATTAGAGGGGGCATTACCTACAACCCTTGCCTAGCTTTGAGGCAATTTGGATATGCACGGAGGGATGGCCCTCACGACATGTTGATTCCTGACCTAGTTTTTGACTTCGACAACGATGCGCAAGGACTTCGCCAAAGATTCATCAGAGCTTGGAGGATGCCCAACAAGGTTGATAGCAAGACTCTGGGACACAAGAACTCCATCCCTCTTGAACCTTACCTCAAGTGGGTACGAGCCCGAGACCAAATTCTAATGATGCCTTATCCTCATGTTCTCCCTGTGATTAAAGAGCCTGTTAAGGAAGGAGAGGTTCCCTACACCATCCTATATCCTGACATGCCTACATCGTGGGAGGAAATGTAGAAGAGCTGGATTCGGCTCAAGGAGGAACGGAACACTTTTGAAGCTAGCTTCTACGCCAGTGAGAAGAAGGTTCTAGATCTTACCCGCCGACTCCACGAGCAAGAGGCACTCAACACCTACATCGCACCAAAGAGGATGCGCAATGTCTTTTTACCTTGAGAAGTTGTTTTTGTAACATTTGGCCCATGGGGCATTTATGTACTAACAAATTTCTTCTTATTAATATGACGTGCGTTCTTCTTTGTCTGCAACAATTTTGAATGTTATAATTCCTTGAATGCATTACATACATAAGCATACCATTCATCATGTGCATAAGCAGGTCTCACGCCAGGTTTCCTTATATGTCTGCTGTTTATTTCAGTAGGATGGATCTCGAGCAAACAGTCAAAGACCTGCAAGCTCAAAATGCACAGTTCCAGCAACTCCTGATAACCTTGGCTAAGGGTCAGGAGGACCTAAAGACCTTGTTGGGGAACAAAGACCCAGTGAAAAAGAAGAAAAAGAGACTCGGGGTGGCTACTTTAGGGAGAAGATTTGACGGAGAGGCCAGGAGAGTGCTTGAATTTCCTCCTACTTCTGATGAAGGAACCAGTAAAGGAGGTGGAGCTGCGGTACCTTCCGAGTTCGATGTGGAAGAAGAAGAGGTCGAGGAGGATGAAGACTACTCCGATCAACAATACCCTCCGGCTGATGATAAATACAAAGGTTTAGAGGACAGGTTGGCCGCCATGGAGCTACAAAGAGTACCGGGTTTGGATTTTGAAGACTTGGGTTTGGTTGCCGGGATTGTGATTCCCCCAAAGTTCAAAGTGCCAGTTTTTGTGAGGTATGACGGGCTGTCCTGTCCAAAAATGCATCTCAGGTCCTACGTAAGAAAGATCCAGCCTTATACGGCAGATAAAAACCTTTGGATCCATTTCTTTCAAGACAGCCTTTCCGGGGCTCAACTGGAGTGGTTTTATCAGCTAGAGGGAACCAGCGTCCGAAACTGGGAAGACTTGGCCACCGCCTTCTACAAACAATATCAGTACAATTCTGACCTTGCTCCTACTCGTACCCAACTTCAGGGTATGTCACTAGGAACAGGCGAAGGATTCAAAGAATATGCACAAAAATGGAGGGATTTGTCTGGCAGGGTGCAGCCTCCTTTAACCGACCGTGAACTTGTTGATATGTTTCTAGGGACCCTATCTGGGCCATTTTTCAATCATCTAATTGGTAACTCTTCCGCGGGGTTTACCGATTTGATCTTAACGGGCGAAAGAATAGAAGCTGGCATCAAGTCAGGAAAGATTCAGAAGGGTGTTGCTGCAAGTGTTGAGAAGAAACCTTTCAAGAAGGAAACGGCTGTGGTATATTCTCAGAGAAGAGCAGGGAAGACTGAGCGTCGACCGACCGTGGGGGCCGTAATGATTCAAAACCCTTCAAGTGAGCAGCCTCGCTATAACCAGTCCAGACCAAATCAGCAACGGGTGGAACGGCCACAACGGCAGTTCACCCGCATTAATATGACTCCAGCGCAAGTGCTTCCCCATCTGTTAAAGTTGAACCTCGCCACTATCAAGGAGGCACCAAAAAATGTGAATACGTCCTTTCCGTATTATCATCCTAATGCTAAATGCACTTACCATTCTGACAGTTTCGGGCACGACACCAACGATTGTTGGGCACTCAAGCATAAAATTCAAGACCTGATAGAGGCGAAGGAGGTGGAGTTCGATGCTCCAGAGAAGCCGAACGTGATATCTGCTCCAATGCCAAAGCACGGCCGAAATGTCAATGCCATTGAAGAAGATTTGTATGTTGCTGATGTCAATGATCTGTTAACTCCTTTGCTAACCATCAAGTTGAATCTGTTAAGGGCCGGGATCTTCCCGGGATGTAAAGAAGACTGCTATTGTTGTTAAGGGCCGTTTGATTGTCCGTTACTGAAGAAAGGCATCCAAGGCCTAATGGATAGTCGACAAATTTTGTTTGAAAAAGTTTTTGCCACTCCAACTCATACTGAAGATGTCTCAATCATAACCATTCACGCCAATCTTTCCAAGGCCGTCAGAAAGCCTGTTAAGATTACACCAGCTACGAAATCTGTTCCTTTGAAGATAACAATGCCAGGGCCTATCCCCTATGTTTCTGAGAAGTCAATACCATGGAACTATGGCGGTGACGTCTACTACCATGGTATTAAACAAATCGAAATAACTGAAGAAAGTTCGGATGATGAAGAAGCCAGCATTGGAAACATTGCAGGCACGAGCAAAATCACCCGGAGCGGGAGAATATTTTCTCCAGAGATTGCCCCTCCAAGAGCAATCTTTGGACCCTCATCTGCCGACAAGGTTATCCCTGCCCCAATAAAACTCTCCGCTAGAACCCCATTGATTGAAAATGTTGTTGTTCCTAGTACTGTCCCTCCTACCGCTGCTGATAAAGGTAAGGGAATCCAAGATGAGCTCGTCAGGACGAGGGCTCAACCCTTGGTCATCCCGGAAACCTCCAAAAAGGAAATGGATGAGATCTTGAAGATAATCAAAAGGAGTGATTATGATGTGGTAGAACAACTGGGGCAAACCCCCTCAAAGATCTCCATGCTGGCACTACTACTTTGCTCGGAAGCGCATGCTAAAGCTCTGATAAAATTCCTGAAGGCAGCCCATGTGCCCCAGGAAACCTCTGCAGACCAATTTCAAAATTGCGTGGCCAGCCTTACTGCGGACAATGGATTAGGTTTCTCTGATGCCGACCTAACTCCTAAAGGTAGAAACCACAATGATGCTTTGCACGTTTCAGTCGAGTGCCGAGGAACTACTCTCGCACATGTCTTGGTCGACACTGGTTCGTCGCTGAATGTACTGCCTAAGAAGGCCTTGGACCGACTAGATTGTGAAGGGTTGGAGTTGAAACCGAGTGATATTGTTGTCAGAGCTTTCGATGGTTCGAAGAGAATGGTCCATGGGGAGGTTGAAATTCCCATCAAGATAGGCACCGAGGTATTTAAATCTACTTTCTATGTGATGGACATCCGTCCGTCATACTCTTGCTTGTTGGGTAGGCCTTGGATACACCATGCTGGGGCAGTCACCTCCTACTTACATCAGATGTTGAAGTATCCTGTCAAGGGAAAGATCATTATTGTCCATGGTGAAGAGGAGTACATGATCAGCCACTTGAATTCCTTCTGGTATGTGGAGGTAGAAGGGGAGTTCATTGAGACGCCTTTCCAGCATTTCGAAGAAGTCCTTCCTGAAATAACAGTAGCAAAGTTGGCAGCTGAAGTACCGAGGCAGATGGCCAGGATGGCATCTCTGGAGGACGCAAAGGCCGCAATAAAGGAGGGGAAGAATTCAGCATGAGGGCAGTTGCCTGATATTCCGCATAAAACAGACAAATTTGGATTAGGGTTCACTACCGCGGGCCAGAAAGCTATGCGTCGTTCGAAGATTGAAAGAGCGCCAGTCAAAATTTCTCCATACGGAATCAACGCTTTGGAGGATGAAGACAAAGAGAGCAACATCGAAGAATGGATTTACCCGACTGTCAAAGGAGGATTGTGCAACTGGGAGGCAAAAGACTTTGTCCCCATCACTTTTATTCATCAGTAATTTATCTGTCAAACATTTCCTATTGGTCTGTAATATTTATTTTCGAACAATCCGTACACTATCTTTTCACCTCATGCCTTGCCCGGGGCATGTAGGTCTATTTGTAAGGGTTTTGATTATTTTTCATATCCATATGCCATGTTTAATGATTCATTGGACGTTTTTCATTTGATAAACTGCTTGTGTTCATTTTCTTTCCTTTTGCATTTTTTGTTTAAGGATGGCTATCCCTTACACACACCCACACTCACAAATGCAGGTACCCATCCACTCCGGATTCCATGGGTGACTATTCTGCTATATCTTTCAATAACTCTGAAGATCTGGTCAATCAAGTCGAGTATGAAGATGACGAAGGTTGTGAAGTACCAGGGGAACTAGCCAGACTTCTACAACAAGAGGAAAGGGCCATCTTACCGCATGAAGAGTCATTGGAAACTGTCAACTTAGGGACCGAGGAAGACCGGAAGGAGGTGCAAGTGGGTGCCAATCTGGAACCAAGTGTCAAGGAACGCCTGATACAGTTGTTGAATGAGTATGTTGAAATCTTCGCTTGGTCTTATGAAGACATTCCGGGTTTAGACACAGACATCGTGGTTCACCGTCTCCCCACAAGAGAGGATTGTCCACCGATCAAGCAAAAAGTCCGCCGAATGAGGCCTGACATGTCTGAAAAGATCAAGGCAGAAGTGATGAAGCAATTCGACGCTGGCTTTCTGGCTGTTACATCCTATCCTCAATGGGTCGCTAACATCGTGCCAGTACCTAAGAAAGATGGCAAAGTCAGGATGTGTGTGGACTACCGGGATTTGAATAGAGCCAGCCCCAAAGATGATTTTCCACTTCCACACATTGACATTTTGATCGACAATACAGCTCAGCACAAAGTGTTTTCCTTCATGGATGGATTCTCGGGCTACAATCAAATCAAAATGGCCCCCGAGGATATGGAGAAAACAACTTTTGTCACACAATAGGGCACTTTCTGTTACAAGGTGATGCCGTTCGGACTGAAGAACGCAGGGGCAACTTATCAACGCGCCATGGTAGCTTTGTTTCATGATATGATACATCATGAGATCGAAGTTTACGTAGACGATATGATAGCTCGGTCCCAAACAGAGGAGGAGCACCTTGAGCATCTAGAAAAGCTGTTTGCCAGATTGAAAGAATACAAACTCGGGCTGAATCCAAGTAAGTGCACTTTTGGAGTTAGGTCTGGTAAACTTCTAGGATTCATTGTAAGCAACAAAGGCATTGAAGTCGATCCAGCAAAAGTGAAAGCAATACAAAAGATGCCTGCTCCCCGTACTGAAAAGGAGGTTAGAGGATTCTTGGGGCGCTTGAACTATATTGCCAGATTCATCTCTCATCTGACTTCTACATGCGAGCCAATTTTCAAACTCTTGAAGAAAGATCAGGTAGTCGAATGGAACGACGATTGCCAAGCTGCTTTTGATAAGATCAAGGAGTATTTGCTAGAACCTCCTATTCTGATGCCACCCGTCGAAGGAAGACCATTGATCATGTATCTGACCGTCTTGGCAAACTCAATGGGGTGTGTTTTGGGCCAGCATGACGAGTCTGGTCGAAAAGAGCATGCTATTTATTACCTTAGCAAAAATTTTACCGACTGTGAGACTCGCTACTCACTGCTCGAGAAAACTTGCTGCGCTTTGGTATGGGTTGCTCGCCGACTAAGGCAGTATATGTTGACTCATACTACCTTGTTGATTTCCAAAATGGATCCTATCAAGTATATCTTCGAAAAGCCCGCTCTATCTGGAAGAATAGCCAGATGGCAGATGATCCTGACTGAGTATGACATCCAGTATACCACTCAAAAAGCTATAAAAGGGAGTGTACTAGCTGACCATCTGGCTCATCAAGCTATCGAAGATTATCAACCCATGAGATTTGACTTCCCAGACGAGGACATCATGAACTTGGACAACATTGAAAGTAACGGACCGTATGAAGGACCCGAAAAGGGATCTCGATGGACCCTGTACTTTGATGGTGCTTCAAATGCACTTGGAAACGGTATCAGCGCAGTACTCATTTCTCCGGAAGGTTGTCACACACCTTTCACGGCCCGACTTTGCTTCAGCTGCACAAACAACATGGCTGAGTATGAAGCTTGCATCTTTGGTCTCAAGGCTACTATAGACTTGGGGATCAAATCTTTGATCGTATTTGGGGACTCAGCTTTGGTTATCACTCAAATCAAAGGAGAGTGGGATACCAAGCACCCTAATCTTATCCCAAACAAAGAGCATGTCTTGACATTGTTGCCTCATTTCGAGCAAATTACCTTCGAGCATTTCCCGCGAGAAGAGAATCAGCTAGCAGATGCTCTGGCGACGATGTCTTCCATGTTTAAACTCAACTGGGATAACGAGGCTCTCCAAATCACCATCGAGCGAATGGATGAACCTGTACATTGTCACGAGATTAATACCGAAGAAGTAGTGGAACAACCTTGGTTCCATGAAATCAAATGGTATCTCGAGACTAGAGATTATCCCGAAGGAGCTTCCGTAAATGACAAGAAGTTCTTAAGGAAATTTGCTGCCAAATTCTTCCTGAGCAACGGCATCCTTTACAAACGAAGCCATGATTGTGTATTACTCCGATGCGTAGACAAAGCTGAAGCAGAGTTGATCATGACCGAGATACACAGCGGCACATTTGGCACCCACTTGAGCGGTCATACAATGGCTAAGAAGATCCTAAGGGCAGGCTATTACTGGTCTACCATGGAAGCTGACTGCCATCAACATTCCCGTACTTGCCACAAATGTCAAGTCTACGCTGACAAAGTTCATATCCCTCTGGTTCCTCTCAATGTTCTGACTGCTCCGTGGCCATTTGCAATGTGGGGCATTGACATGATTGGAGAGATCAAGCCCACGGCTTCCAACGGACATCGCTTCATCCTAGTTGCCATTGACTATTTCACCAAATGGGTCGAAGCAGCTTCCTTCGCCTCTGTTACTAAAAATGTGGTTGCCCGCTTCATCAAGCAAAATCTCATATGTCGGTATGGTGTTCCAGACAGGATCATCACAGACAACGGTACAAATCTGAATAACACGATGATCACCGCATTGTGCGAGCAGTTCAAGATTTATCATCACAATTCATCTCCCTATCGGCCGAAGATGAACGGTGCTGTTCAAGCTGCGAACAAAAACATTAAGAAGATCATTCAGAAAATGACAGTCACTTACAAAGACTGGCATGAGATGTTACCGTTTGCTCTACATGGATACCGTACGACGGCACGTACTTCAACTGGGGCAACCCCATTTTCGTTGGTATATGGCATGGAAGCTGTCCTGCCCATGGAAGTTCAGATTCCTTCTCTAAGGATTATGAAGGACACAGGTTTGAATGAAGATGATTGGATTCAGACCCGACTTGATCAACTCAATCTGATCGACGAGAAGCGACTCACTGCTATATGCCATGGTCAGACGTATCAAAAACGGATGATCAAGGCCTTCAATAAGAAAGTCAGACGTCAAGTGTATCAAGTCGGAGACCTCGTAATCAAGCGGATTATCTTGCCGCAAAGTGATCCCAGGGGCAAATGGACTCCTACATATGAAGGACCATTTGTGATCAAGAGCATATTTTCTGGTGGCGCGATGATTCTAACCACCATGGACGGCGACGATTTGCCGCACCCTGCGAACGCAGACATAGTCAAAAGATACTACACATAAAATAACCCGACAAGTCGAAAACCCGAAAGGGCGGCTTGGGCAAAAATGGGTATCCCGGTGAACCGAAAACCCGAGAGGGCGGTTCAGGCAAAAATTAGGGATAAAAATATAAAAAAATCTGTACACCCGGCAAGTTGAAAACCCGAAAGGGCGGCTTGGGCAAAAAGGGGTTTCCCGGTGGATCGAAAACCCGAAAGGGCGATTCAGGCAAAAGTTAGGGAATTAAAGCGTATGACTATGTCTCGTCGGATCACTTCAAAGACAATCTCTTCATCAACCAGTTCCAGGTTTCTGATCAATCCAGTCATCGGCAGACGAAGCATTGGATGGACAGATATTCAGAGTTGTGAAGGCTATAGTGGAATGGAATCCCATGGAATTATTTCACATAGCCATCCTTATTTTGTATAAATCTTTCAATATTTACGACAAAATCCTCTTACTAGGAGGATTGTCTCCTTTGTACAAATATACTCAAAGAAAGTTAATACAAATACTCTTCCCAGAAATTTGTGTCATTTCCTTTTTCTTTTCTCTTGCACTATTTGTTTTATTTTGAGAAACGTCCAATGTTTTGTTAAATAGGCATATGCATTTGAACATAATCATTTCCTTATGAATCAAGAAAGAGGATTACTGATAGGTTGAAGGTGCAGTTGGATATCTTGATACCCTTTCAAAGGAAACCCCCGGGAGATTTGGAATCCATATCCCCAGCAAGTCTTGAAGCTTATCCCCAGTAGATTCTGGAAGCTTATCCCCTGCAGAGTACGGACGTCTCTCCCGAGCTTTATTCTAAGTTACTCCTCACAAGGGCTTATAACTGGGTTGTCCTCAGCTTATTGCCACGGAAGATCGCACTCGGCAAATTTCTTCCTATCCCCAACGGAGTTCATCAGAGTTCCCCAACATAACTTATCAATACAACCCCCAAAGGAGTTTATCTTTGTTATCCCCAACCAGAGAATCCTCCAGAACTCAATTCCCCTCAGAGTTTAAGTTTCAGTATCCCCAGCAGAGCTAAAACTTCAAACTATCAACCCCCAGCGGAGCCAGACTAGTGAACCTTTTCCCCACAGAAATGCTTCTCACTAAACTGAAGATTCTCAGTCTTACCTCCCCAGCATGAGTCTACCAGGTTCTAAAATCCCCAGTAGACATCATCAGAAATTCTCTTACCCTACAAGTCACCAAGGAAATTCCAAGTCCCCGCAAGTGGTTCTAAGGCCCCTCGACGATTGAAGGTCCGGTATTCCCCAAGCAAATCTAAAGACTCTCAGTTCTCAGTTCCTCATTGTATATTCAAGATTCTCCAATGAAGATCTCCTCAAGACAGGAATTCCCCAGAAGATTGGTATATAACCCAAACTCCCTATTCTCCAGCAACAACCAGGAATTATTCTCCCCGACAGCAGTCAAGAGGCTTTTATCTTCGGCCATCCAGGATTCACTTATCCTCAGCAAGATAGCTCATCAGCTTACATGCGCATTCATTTACATTCATATCATATAACATACGTTGCATCATGCATCATGACATTGCATACAACTAACTCTTTACCTTTTCAGGTAAGATCAGTCGACAGACTAAAATCATTATCTCCCGAGATTCTTTCCAGGAATAGTTCAGATGTGACCCAGACATGGCAACATTCTAATGCTTATTCCAGATTCATCCAGATGTAGTTTTTACACGAGCTCATCATCAGGAAACCCTACATCGGTTCCTATTCAACTTCAAGACTTCTGAAAACAGTTTATGGATTCTTCCCAACAACGGATGTTAATCTATCGCTTATTCAGATGCAACTTTTGAAAATAGTTTACGAACGCTTCCCAACAACGGATGCTGCTCTATTGCTTATTCAACTCCAAGATTTCTGAAAACAGTTTACGGGTTCTCCAAGTAACGGATGTTAACCTATCGCTTGTTCAGTTTCTTCTCAAGACTTCTGAAAACAGTTTATGGATTCTTCCCAACAACGGATGTTAATCTATCGCTTGTTCAGATGCAACTTTTGAAAACAGTTTATGGATTCTTCCCAGCAACGGATGTTAATCTATCGCTTGTTCAGATGCAACTTTTGAAAACAGTTTATGGATTCTTCCCAACAACGGATGTTAATATATCGCTTGTTCAGATGCAACTTTTGAAAACATTTTACGGACGCTTCCCAACAACGGATGCTTCTCTATTGCTTATTCACCTTCAAGACTTCTGAAAACAGTTCACGGGTTCTCCAAGTAACGGATGTTAACCTATCGCTTGTTCAGTTTCTTCTCAAGTCTCCTGAAAACAGTTTACGGATTCTTCCCAACAACGGATGTTAATCTATCGCTTGTTCAGACTCTTCTCAACCTCTGAAAACAGTTTATGGATGCCTCCAGATACGGATGTCAATCTATTGCTTGTTCAGACCCCCAGTTCAGAGATGGTCCTAAACATGGACACCTTGCTGATACTCATTCTAGATGGCATCTTTAAGCCCATCCCCGACAAGATTCTGTCACCCTTCCAAATGGCATCTTTAAGCCCATCTCCAAATGGCATCTCTAAGCCCATTCCCGCATCCATTGCTTTGACGAGTGCAAATTTAAGGGCACTCTAGTGTCCAATCTCCTTTTACCCTCGAGTCACGAAAGGCAAACCTGCCAATCTAACTCTTCGGATTTAAGAAGATTGAATAGGGGCAACTGTTGTACCCCAAAATTTGCCCTCCCATTTCTCAATGATTTCTCATCACAAAGCCCTTGGAGCTCAAGATCCAGTTAGGGTTTCATCTGCTCAAGACTTCTCCTTGCACTGTTGACCCAAATTAGGGTTTGTGTTTGCACAAAGATGTTTTGACCAAAAATGCCTAAGATGACTTTCATGCTTCATATTGGACTCCCAAGTTTATCCACATCAAGTTTCAAGTCTTGATTCCAAATTTTGCCCAGTCAATTGGACAGTTGACCTAGAAATCAGCTGTATTGGGGAAAAAGTCAACTGTGGCCAATTGACAGTCAAATCTCATGAAAATTGACCCACATCAACATTATGAACTCATATGGACCATTTGATCAAGTTTGGATCACAATTCCACAAGAAATTTGATCAGATCACCAAAAGGGCAAAATGGTCATTTTTAGGGTTTTGACTGCACAAAGGCAATTTTTGACTGTTTGACCTGGCCAATGGCAAACCAAGCTCACATATGGACTCAAGGACCCCATGGAATTGTCTTGACATGTTCAACAAGTTCAAAAGATCCCAAATACACAAGATTGACAATTGAATTTCCCAGTCAATTGATCAATTTTGACTGTATACTGAAAAGTCAAACTTTGACTTTTTGGTCAAAATCAAATGTCAAGATTCATTTTTCATCAAAACATGACAAATCATGAAACTTGTTCCTCAAGAAATCAAGAATTGCAAATTAGGGTTTGAAATGAAGATTTTTCATAACTTAGAATTTTTCTAAGTTATGAAAAACCCTAATTTTTTCCTAACTTTGCCCCACTTTCTCACCAAGATTAATTTGGATTCAAGCAAAAGTCAAAACATGAAAGTTGTAGACTATTGCATAATCTACAACTTTGATTCACAAAGTTTTCCCAAAATAGGCTTGTATCTCAAGTTACAATTTTTGGAACAAGGGTACCAAACCATTCCTAACTTAGAGAAAATTTGACCTATTTTAGGCAGGATTTTTGCCTAACTTCAAGACCATTTTTCACATACTTACACTTGGAATTTCAATTTGCATTTCAAAGATGGATTGTATTACACATTCCAAGCTTTCCAAAATGTCCAAGAACTCATCAAACAACCTCATGGTTTGAGAGAATCGAATTTTGCAATATGGGAAAAACTCACTTTTATTATGGCCAATTTCCATGTTCATACACTTAGGCAATTTTCAAATCAGCATGCATTCCTTGATTACAGGCCCTAAATCCTTTTTACACTCATAAATTTAATGCAAACTCTTTGTGCCAAGACCATGTTCTATGTGTTCAAGCATTGCATAATGGTTTAATCCCAAAATAGATAAAGCACTTTAACCATTTTTGCAAAAAAGTGAGCTTTATGTCAAAATGCAAATCCAAGAAGTACAGTTCAAATCCCCTTGGCACAAGTTTAGGAACTAATTACACTGATCAATGCCAAGGTTTGCAGCACATTAGGGGGGCCTCTACCTGTCTAAAAACCAACTTGACCTTTTCTTGCTTAAGTGTGAAGAAACATAGCATTTTACATAACAACTTTCATCTCAGCACAAACAAGCTTAAGCAAAAACTTTGTACACTTTCTAAACATCCTAACTGAGCTAGAACACGAGTCAACCACCTCCATTGCCTTCCAAAACTCAGAATCACCATTGAACTGCCCAAAACAGGGCATTCCTGCAGTTTGAGTTCCATAGCTCAAACCTTCCATGCATTCTTGCTAAAAACACTTCAAACACATTCCATAATATCCACATAAACTATTCCAAACCTTGAACTGAGACTGTAACTGCCATAGCACCGTTTTCCATTTCCATTTTTCTATCTTGCAGGTGGACTTCTGCAGCTTGATTTGGCACGATTCAAAACACTCCAAGCATTGGAATAGCATCACTACACTTCAGGCAAGCTGTACAAATCATCATTTTGCCCTGAAAGCTCCTCCATTGCAAGGCACGATTCTAACTGAACAGGTATATTCATGAAGTTCTATCTCTCAATATAGGCATTGTTAGCTTTAGGTTTGTGAAGAAAACATGTCACATTCATAGCCCTGAACATGCCCATGTGATTAAATTTCATTTATATTATGTATGCTTAGAGAATTTTAAGTCTGAACATGGAAGAAAAACTAGGTCAGGAATTGGGGGAGAAGAAATTCTCTCTCATTTCTGAGAGTTAGGATGAGTTCTTTATATGTCTGGATTCGTGATTCAATAATTAACATTTTTGGTGTTGTAAGTTTTTGTTAAAACTCAAGGAATCAGGATGTTTGAATTCATGTACCAAGCGTGCGTTTTTGAACAAGAACAGTCTGGAGGTTGAAGAAGGTCTTCATGGGCTGGGCCTGATTTGCTATTTCTTTTTACACACTATTTTTACTTTGACACCCCCTAGGCCCATTTGGTTTATTTTTATGATTTTTTGACTTTTGTTTTTTATTCCTGACTTATTTATTTTTCCTCATAATATTAAAAACATAAAAAACTTTTTTTACACCATTTTTATATTTTTTAGGCATTTATTTGTTTATATTGATATTTGTATGTAAATAAGTACATAATATTATTATTTAGAATAAATAGAAAAAATAATGTAAACACATTCATTTTTTTATTTTTATTTTATTTTATCTTCTGAAAATATTTTATATAAAATATACTTTTTTTATGAATATTAAATATTATTATTTTATATATATAATACATATTTAGAATATAATACAAATATATATATATTTATTAGAATATTTAGGACAAAAATACAAAATATATACATTTTTATTTTTATTAATATTTAACATTGAAAAATAACCTTTTACCAATATACTTCATTTTATTTTATTTTTATATATAATAAATAAATTTTGTATATAATTGATAAATACTTGTATATATTAAATAATTAATATATTTACTTAATAGATTAGGGTTTTGCCCTAAATACATAAAAACTCCAAAAATAATGCTTTTTATTTTGTTTACTTGACATATAAAAATACTCTTTTTCATACACATAAAAACATTTTTTGCATCTTGCATATTTATTTTATTTTCCATTTAATTTGTACAATTAATTATCTTGTAAATAATTCCAAATTGATGTAATAGCTAGGTTTAAATTCCTTGTCAAATCCCCTCATTTGAACATTTGTACCCCCCTTCCCATATTGTGTTGTAATAGTTTAGAACTTTATTTTTCGCACTTTAATGCTTTCTAAATATACCATGATAGAATTAGAGTTTGTATGCAAATAAAAACAACAAAATAGTTTGACCTAATTTCAAGATAATCAAGCATGAAAATGGACAACACATATCACACTTGCACCCCTAGGGTATTCCACTTGTTGCCTTCAATAAATGGGCCATGTTGCATGTTAGGTCCCTTTAGGCAAAACAAACACAATTCAAATGATCATAGTCCCTCGATGACGCTTTCGAAAAGTTGCCTAAAAATGATCAAGTCCCTTAAAGAAAAATTGCCCAAAGATATTTGACACCATTGCAATTATGGTCTAAACGATGACCCGCGCCCGTCCCTTTCACATCCTAACACAAGATTGTCCACCAAATGCAATGGTGGAACAAAAATTGTTAAAAGGGTTGAAACATAGCAAAAATCTTTGAGAACTTTAGGGTAGATAGCTCTTAAGTACTTCTCAACTTGCAAAACAAAAACACTTGCCTATTTTTCAAACCACACTTCACAAACACTTTCAAAACAAACTTTCAAAAAACCTTGAAACATCTTTTCAAAAAGACAAACACCTTTTGTAAAACATTCGAGTAAAGAATTGTTACAAGGGTAGCCTAGACAAGGCATCTTTTTCAAAACATTTTCAAAACCACACACAAAGCACCATTTCAAACAATTGAAAACCAAGGCAAGTTGATCTAAGCAAGTACCTAAGAGCCTATGGATAACCATGGATAGAAAGGGTGTTAATACCTTACCTTTCTATAATCTACTCCCCGAACCCAAGAAAACATCTCAAAGGTTTTTGCTGTGCTTTTTAAACCTTTCCTTAGGATAAAATAAAAAGTCGGTGGCGACTCTTGCTTAACCGAAACATTTGCGAAAACAAACGCAAAACCATAGTCAGTTCTCCCACCGTATCACACTCATCATCAGTCAACCCTACACAGGTTCCCTCTTTCAACTTACAAAAATTACAATTCAACAGACAACCCCCAGATGGCATCTATAAGCCCATCCACCTACCAACAGTCTTCAAATGGCATCTATAAGCTCATTCCCGACAAGGTTCTGTTACATCTTCCAGATGGCATCTATAAGCCCATCCCCATATCCACCATCTTTCCATATGGCATCTATAAGCCCATTCCCTGCATCACAGTGCTGACTATGTGAGTGCAAATTTCTAGGCACTCTAGTGTTCAATCATCTTCCACCTTTGGATCACGAAAGGAACACAAGCCAATCTACATCCTCAGGTCTAAGAAGATTGAACAGGGGCAACTGTTGCACCCCAAAATTTGCCCTCTCATGTTTTCCAAAGTCTTCCCCCTGCCTGGTTGATCATAAACTCTTGCCTAAGGAAAAAAAGATTTTTGAGTGGTACTTCAAATACCTTTCGATTGGCATTCTGAAGGAGTATTTCGTTTGGCATTCTGAAGGAGTATTTCGATTGGCATTATGGGCAAGCATTCGATTGGAATTATGTCAAGGCTATGTCAACAGGCATGTCAACCATGTCCTTCATTTGGCATGAACAACACCTTTTGATTGGCCTGTTAGCAGAGCATTTCGATTGGAATCCTTCGATTGATATTTGGGCCAGGCCCATTCGAAGGGTACGCAGGGAGTCCATTCGAAAGAGGCAAATCAGGACTAATCGAAGAGCATGGCCTGAAAGCACTCGAAATCCAAGCGTCCAGGTTCATTCAAGGGACACGAATGTTTCAAAAAAGGAAATGATTTAATGTGTTTGATTTTTTTCCAGAGCGTTAAAGGCCTATTTTAATGGTTGTCCCTTTCCATTTTCGTGCACTCCCACACTCCTATAAATAGGAGGCCAGTGACACATTACAAGACACAAAACAAAAAAATTACACGAAAATCATAGAACGAAAATTATACACACTTCTTCAAAAAATCTGCAGGAGAATAAAACATTGGAGAGACGCTGCCCAGAATTTTCCAAGCCAAAGCAGTCCCTCAGATCGAAGGTGCCTACGCCCAGAAGCCCTCAAATCAAAAGTGCCTACATCCAAGAAGTGCCCAGATCAGAAGTGCGTGCGCCCAGAAGTGCCCAGATCGAAAGTGCTTGCGCCCAGAAATCCCAGATTGAAAGTGCTCCCATCCAGCCAGTGCCCAAATCGAAGACTCAATCTGCAGGTAAGAAAGGGTAAATTGTCCTACCTTACATTTGCGTAAATGCATTATTACTTGTTGTTACCTTTGACCTGCCATCTTAGATAGGATCGAAAGGCCTGGGTTTGGCACCCAGGTCACATTTCTCGTGTGCTAACATTTGCTGCAGATTTAGCCTGAAGAGACCCTAACAAGTGCAGGATCGAAGGGCCTGGGATTCAATACCCAGGCCCTGCATTTTTGTTTCGCTCACATACTTTTGCAGGTATAACATCCCAGATCGAAGGAGAGCCCTTCTCTGGATCGAACCCATTAGCGTGCTGGATCGAAAGAGGCATCTCATCCCTGGATCGAAAGCCATGACCTCCATGATCGAAGGGAAATCCTCTTCCCTGGATCGAAGGCTACTCACGCCTTATTGTCTGGCCCAATTGAAAGGACCAGGACCCTCTCTGGACCGAAGCAGTCCATTCCCTCCCTGGGTCGAAACTCCTTTTTTCCCTAGATCGAAGGATCCCTCCTGCACTTTATTTTTTTTGTTTTTATTCTCATAGACTTCTTTTTATCTTTTAATTAACATTAAAATAAAAAAAATCACAAAAAAAAACATTAGGTTAGTTTTTTATTCAAATTAATTTTGTAAATAAATTAATTAATTATTTTAACTTCATTTTATCAATTTAAAATAAACTAGGCTTAGGAGTATTTAATTCAAATATCTTCTTAATCAAAAACAACAAAAAGAGTTCTTATTCTTAGGATTTTTTTTTAGATTCACGCGCGTTTATTTTACTGGGATGTAATAGCTTAAACTAAGACCTCCTTTTACTTTACTGTTTTTATTTCCCCCAATATTTTTGGACATGTAAATAATCCCCCTCCCCGAAAGCCTTGTAATAGCGTAGGATTTACAATTCCTGCACTTTAAATTCCTGTACATTTATTAACTGCTTAGATGTATGCTAACTAGGATTGTATGACAAGATTAACTCTTAAACTTAAAAATCAACAATAGCTCACCATGACATGCAAGAGTAAAATAACTGAAAATTGACACACTTGCACATGCCACTCTTAGGGTACACCTCACTTGGTTGCCTCGAACGTGGTCATTAAGTATAGGATGTTTTAGAGGTCGTCCTTTGTCCCAAGATCAAAAGCTGCCCGGAATGGTCGCCTCGATAAAAATGATCTAAGACATTAGGATTACCACTAAAACGTTTTAACGTTGCTTTAGTGACCACATGTCCCTAATAATCGAATTGACCCGAATAACTCCAACGACGGTGCTACCTACTTCTCAATAGTGGGATAGTACTGTCTAAAGGACTCTTACACAGCTTAATTCCTTAGAGTAGGTAGATTTCTCCTGGGTACTTGCTCTCTCAAACAAACAAAAACATCTTTTTCACACCTACACTTTCAAAAAGTTTTTTCGAACGAATATTTCATACACTCTTGAGGACAGATACAAGAGTTACCTAGAAATTTTTCAAACAAAACTTTTTCAAAACCCACATACACTTGAAAAGCAAACTATTTTTGAAAACATAAGAGCAAGTACCTAAGAGCCCGTGGATAACCACGGATAGAAAGGGTGCTAACACCTTCCCTTTCTATAAATCTACCTCCCGAACCGAGAGACATCTCAAAAAAGGAATTTTGCTATGCTTTTGTCCTTTCCATGTTGGAGAACATAAAAGACGATGGCGACTCTTGCTTACCGCGACATTTCACGAACCAGCTAAAAAAAACAGTCAGTTCTATTTCCACCGATCACACATTTCAAATTCATCGATCATTCAAAATTTCCTTCGTCACCTGCTGGAAGCTGCGGTCATCATCCAAAAAAATTCCTTCATCACCTGTTAGAAGTTACGGTCGTCAAAGATCAAAATTCAAGTTATGAAGCCCGGATTCGACCGGATAGTATCTTGATCTCTACAGCGTATTGTGAAGCCCGGAATATGACCGGATAACAGTATCAGACTACCGCAAAGCCTGGATTACGACCAGATAGTGGTATCTCCTAAGAGCAAGCTATGAAGCCCGGATTAGACCGGATAATAGTTTAGTCCCCAGCAAGTTTCTGCGAAGCCTGGATTACGACCAGACAGCAGCCAAGAATACTACGAAGCCTGGAATCGACCAGATAGTGGTATATCTTTAACACAAGCCGTGACTCCCGGATTTGATCGGATAACAGCTCAATAAGTTATTGTGAAGCCTGGATTATGACCAGATAGCAATACAAGTCTTTGTGAAGCCTGGATTACGACCAGACAGCAGCCAAGAATACTACGAAGCCTTGAATCGACCAGATAGTGGTATATCTTTAACACAAGCCGTGAATCCCAGATTTGACCGGATAACAACTCAACAAGTTATTGTGAAGCCTGGATTATGACCAGATAGCAATACAAGTCTCTGTGAAGCCTGGATTACAACCAGACAGCAGCCAAGAATGCTACGAAGCCTGGAATCGACCAGATAGTGGTATATCTTTAACACAAGTCGTGAAGCCCGGATTTGACCGGATAACAGCTCAACAAGTTATTGTGAAGCCTGGATTATGACCAGATAGCAATAAAAATTTCTGTGAAGCCTGGATTACGACCAGACAACAGCCAAGAATACTACGAAGCCTGGAATCGACCAGATAGTGGTATATCTTTAACACAAGTTGTGAAGCACGGATTGGACCGGATAATAGCTCAACAAGTTATTGTGAAGCCTGGATTACGACCAGACAGCAGCCAAGAATACTACAAAGCCTGGAATCGACCAGATAGTGGTATATCTTTAACACAAGCCATGAAGCCTGGATTTAACCGGATAATAGCTCAACAAGTTATTGTGAAGCTTGGATTATGACCAGATAGCAATACAAGTCTCTGTGAAGCCTGGATTACGACCAGACAGCAGCCAAGAATACTACGAAGCCTGGAATCAACCAGATAGTGGTATATCTTTAACACAAGCCGTGAAGCCCGGATTTGATCGGATAACAGCTCAACAAGTTATTGTGAAGCCTGAATTATGACCAGATAGCAATACAAGTCTCTGTGAAGCCTGGATTACAACCAGACAGCAGCCAAGAATACTACGAAGCCTGGAATCGACCAGATAGTGGTATATCTTTAACACAAGCCGTGGAGCCCGGATTTGACCGGATAACAGCTCAACAAGTTATTATGAAGCCTGGATTATGACCAGATAGCAATACAAGTCTCTATGAAGCCTGGATTACGACCAGACAGCAGCCAAGAATGCTACGAAGCCTGGAATCGACCAGATAGTGGTATATCTTTAACACAAGCCGTGAAGCCCGGATTTGACCGGATAACAGCTCAACAAGTTATTGTGAAGCCTGGATTATGACCAGATAGCAATACAAATTTCTGTGAAGCCTGGATTACGACCAGACAGCAGCCAAGAATACTACGAAGCCTGGAATCGACCAGATAGTGGTATATCTTTAACACAAGCCGTGAAGCCCAGATTGGACCGGATAACAGCTCAACAAGTTATTGCGAAGCCTGGATTACGACCAGACAACAGCCAAGAATACTACGAAGCCTGGAATCGACCAGATAGTGGTATATCTTTAACACAAGCCATGAAGCCCAGATTTGACCGGATAACAGCTCAACAAGTTATTGTGAAGCTTGGATTATGACCAGATAGCAATACAAGTCTCTGTGAAGCCTGGATTACGACCAGACAGCAGCCAAGAATACTACGAAGCCTGGAATCGACCAGATAGTGGTATATCTTTAACACAAGCCGTGAAGCCCGGATTTGACCGGATAACAGCTCAACAAGTTATTGTGAAGCCTGGATTATGACCAGATAGCAATACAAGTCTCTATGAAGCCTGGATTACGACCAGACAGCAGCCAAGAATACTACAAAGCCTGGAATCGACCAGATAGTGGTATATCTTTAACACAAGCCGTGAAGCCCGGATTTGACTGGATAACAGCTCAACAAGTTATTGTGAAGCCTGGATTATGACCAGATAGCAATACAAGTCTCTGTGAATCCTGGATTACGACCAGACAGTAGCCAAGAATACTACGAAGCCTGGAATCGACCAGATAATGGTATATCTTTAACACAAGCCGTGAAGCCCGGATTTGACCGGATAACAGCTTAACAAGTTATTATGAAGCCTGGATTATGACCAGATAGCAATAAAAATTTCTGTGAAGCCTGGATTACGACCAGACAGCAGCCAAGAATACTACGAAGCCTGGAATCGACCAGATAGTGGTATATCTTTAACACAAGCAATGAAGCCTGGATTGGACCGGATAACAGCTCAACAAGTTATTGTGAAGCCTGGATTATGACCAGATAGCAATACAAGTCTCTGTGAAGCTTGGATTACGACCAGACAGCAGTCAAGAATACTACGAAGCCTGGAATCGACCAGATAGTGGTATATCTTTAACACAAGCCATGAAGCCCGGATTTGATCGGATAACAGCTCAACAAGTTATTGTGAAGCCTGGATTTCGACCAGATAGCAATACAAGTTTCTGTGAAAGCCTGGAGATCGACCAGATAATAGTTAATTGTTAACAGATTGAAGATTCTCATCCTTGAAACCTCAGAAGATTGGTATGCTCCCAATTTCTGACCCTTAACAGAATGAAGACTCTCGTCCTTGAATCCCCAGTAGATTGGCATACAACCCAAGCTTCTGAGTCTCCGACAGTGGTCCCAGGACTTCTCATTTTCAGCGATCAGAAGATTCTTGATTTCCCCTGCAGCAGTCAAGGATTCACTTTCCCCGGCAGCAGTCAAGATTCTATTATCTCCGGCTATCCGGGATTCATCCATCCTCAGCAAGACAGCTCATCAGCTTACATACGCATTCATTACATTCATATCATAAACATTGATATACACATATTGCATCATACATTTCATGCAACATGACTTTGTGTTTCAGCTAATATTTTACCCTTTTCAGGATAAGATTAATACTTCAAGACCTCTGAAAACAGTTTACGGATTCTCCAAACACGGATGTTAATCTACCGCTTGTTCAGATTCAAGACTTTTGAAAATAGTTTACGGACGCTTCCCAGCATGGATGCTGATCTATTGCTTATTCAACTTCAAGACTTCTGAAAACAGTTTACGGGTTCTCCAGATATGGATGTTAATCTATCGCTTGTTCAGATTCAAGACCTCTGAAAACAGTTTACGGGTTCTCCAGATACGGATGTCAATCTATTGCTTATTCAGACCCCCAGTTCAGAGATATTCCAAACATGGATACCTTTCTGATACTCACTCACTCATCAACAACATACAGTTCAACAAGCATTCCAGATGGCATCTTTAAGCCCATTCCCCGACAAGATTCTGTCACATCTCCAGATGGCATCTCTAAGCCCATCTCCAAATGGCATCTTTTAAGCCCATTCCCGCATCCATGTCGTGACGAGTGCAAATTTATGGGCACTCTAGTGTCCAATCTCCTTTTACCTTTGAGTCGCGAAAGGCAAACTTGCCAATCTAACTCTTCAGGTTCAAGAAGATTGAACAGGGACAGCTGTTGTACCCCAAAATTTTCCCTCTCTTTCTTCAGGAAATCATCCTGGATTCTCAGAGTCCCTCTGAAACAAATCCAAGTCCTGAATTATCATTTCTTCCCAAGCAAACCATTTACAAGAGCAAAATGATCACACAAGCTCTAAAGGAAACGCTTTTATCTGGAAAAAAAATTAAATTCTAAACATTTGGAATTTTTCTCTAAAAATGGGTGTTTAAGAAGAAAATAGCGCTTCAGAACTTCTGGACCAAACTCCAGATAGAAACGTTCAGAAGTTGCAAGCTTGGCTCAACGCAGTCAGAAGTTGGCTCTTCAGCAGCTACATCAACTCAGTCAGAAGTTGCAAACGTGGTTCAACACGTAAGCCTCAAACAGAACATGGCTCTTTCAGCAGTTACGCAAGTTCAGCCAAAGTTTGCTAGAGGAATGCAAAGGAAGCAAGGAAGTCTGAAGGCTCCTTCAGAACATGCTGAAATCAGAAGATGAAAGGGTCAGAAGAGTGGGTGTTACAACTGATACAGAATCTCTAAGTCCAGGATTTCCAGAAGCAAATCCAAGGAACGTGTCAGAAAGTCAGGAGAATCCCCAGAATTTGCTGAGACAGCAAGAGGCCAAGACCAGAGCATGGTTTACGCTGCTTTTGGTAAAGCAGAATTGCTGGTTCAAGTTTTTCTCCTATTACCAGAATTTTGGTGTTGATAAGTCTCATCACCATTTAATGCTCATTAATGCTCCCAACCACTCCTGAACATTCATCCAAGGGGTCTCTTCACGTGTGGCTTGGTAAACGTCTTTATGCAGGCTTAGGCATGGGTCTACGCGCCACCGTCCACCTAGAGGTCACTTCTCCCCAATCCTTGCCTGCTGTTCCAGCCTAGGCTGAAAGGTTATCCATTATCACAACTTCCCAGGAAATTATTTCAAAAAACAATTCAACCTCTATTGGCGCCTTTAATGTTCAAGAATCCACAAGAGCTTTGCCTATAAATAGAGCACTATTGTCCACTGAAAAACCCCGGTCCAAAAAACCAGAGAAAAATTGCTAGAAGAGAAACAAAAATTTTTAGCAAGAAAATACCTTGAAACTCTGCCAAAATCCCCAGTGTTTCATAACTTTGAATTTCCTACCTCCAAACTTCATCAATACCCAGCTTTCTTTGTGACTGAAGAACCCGTCCAGAACACCATCAGAGCTAAAAGCTAGCTCTCATTCACAAACTTTTCCAACAGCCAGGTAAGCACCTGCTGACCTTCATCACACTGCTAAGCATCATCAGCTTTGCATGCTCAAATAAACATAATGTAAATATCATGTTGCTGCTGTTTGTATTCTTAGGACTTTCATACCTCAGAATGTTTAAATAGGAAGTGAGTCGGCGTAGAACCTGCTGGTGCCCTTGTTGGTTCTGTCTCCTGAAACACTTTGACATTTGCTGAAGCTGTTCCAAACATGTTTTCTGTTTTGTGGAAAAATAACAAAATTGCAGATGTTCTGACTAGCACAGGGAGAAGCCAAGTGCTGACTTTGACGTTAGCACATCTGAAGCCTGTTTTGCTGTCAATAATATCAGAACTTCTGAGAATTATTGTATTTCCAGTAGGATCAGAACTTCTGATATCCCCACTAACAAACTTTTGTCTTGCAGCGCATGGGGGTCAGAACTTATGATCTTCCCACTAACAGGTTTCTGTTTTGCAGGTGCCAGGGTCAGAAGTTCTGACTCATACAGTTTAACCAAAAGGTTGACAATCTGGCAGCGGGCCCGAGTCAGAACTTCTGATGACCTCTCAGCAGCGCACTGGCTCCCTCTCTCTTTCTCTCTATCTTGCTTTTGTTATTTTCTTTTCTTATCTATTTTTCTCGTTGAACCACCCCATGTACAAATATGTATCCCCACACCCTAATTACTGTAATAGCGTAGGATTTTATATTTCTGCTTTTTATTGCTTTCAAATATAAATGCTAGTAATTAGGATGTGTATGGCAAGATAAAATCAATGAAAATAGAAAATCCTAATTCAAAGATAAACTCTTGTATGCAATAAAACAGACTTGCACACTTACACCCCTAGGGTTACATCCACTTGTTGCCTTCAAAAATGGCCATAGTTGCATGTTAAGTGTCTTTGGCAAAACAAAACAAAAACAAACAAAATGATCATAGTCCCTCGATGACGCTATTAAGTTGCCTAAACAAAATGATCATAGTCCCTCAAGAAAATTGCCAAGACACTTGACACTATTGCATTCATGGTCTAAACGATGACCCGTGTCCGTCCCGTTAACATCCTAACACAAGGTTGTTCACCAAATACAATGGTGAAACAACACTGTTAAAAGGGTTAAAACATAAGAAAGATCTTTGAGAAATTTAGGGTAGACAACTCTTAGTTACTTGATCAAACTTGCAAAACACGCTTTCCTACTTTCAAACACACTTCACAAACACAACTTCCAAAACAATTTTCAAAAACATTGAAACATCTTTTCAAAAAGACAAACACCTTTGTAAAACATTCGAGTAAAAAATTGTTACAATGGTTGCCTAGACAAGGCATCTTTTTCAAAACATTTTCAAAAAACACACACACAAAGCACCATTTTAAACAATTGAAAAGCAAAGGCAAGTGATCTAAGCAAGTAACTAAGAGCCCATGGATAACCATGGATAGAAAGGGTGCTAATACCTTCCCTTTCTATAATCTACTCCCCGAACCCAAGAAAACATCTCAAAGGTTTTTCCTGTTCTTTTTAACCTTTCCTTAGGATAAAATAAAAAGTCGGTGGCGACTCTTGCTAAACCGAAACATTTGTGAAAACAAACGTAAAACCTCAAGTCAGTTCTCCCACCGTATCACACCAACGTAGAGCCAAGTGTCAAGGAGCGCCTAATTCAGCTACTGTATGATTATGTTGAGATCTTTTCCTGGTCATACGAAGACATGCCGGGACTCGACACAGACATTGTGGTACACCATCTACTCACAAGAGAAGACTGTCCACCAGTGAAACAAAAGGTCCGCCGCATGAGACCTGACATGTCAGATAAGATCAAAGCAGAAGTTATGAAACAGTTCAATGCTGGATTTCTGGCTGTTACTTCCTATCCTCAATGGGTTGCTAACATTGTTCCCGTGCCTAAAAAGGACGGCAAAGTGAGAATGTGCATGGATTATAGAGATTTAAACAGGGCCAACCCTAAAGATGATTTTCCACTTCCACACATCGACATCCTGGTCGACAATACAACCCAGCACAAAGTATTTTCTTTCATGGACGGATTCTCAGGCTATAACCAGATCAAAATGGCACCTGAGGACATAGAGAAAACTACATTTGTCACACAGTGGGGTACGTTCTGCTACAAAGTGATGCCATTCGGACTGAAGAATGTCGGGGCAACCTATCAACGCGCCATGGTAGCTTTGTTTCATGATATGATACATCATGAGATAGAGGTCTACGTAGATGACATGATAGCCCGATCACAAACTGAAGAAGAACACTTTGATCACTTGCAAAAGTTGTTTGTCAGGTTGAAGGAGTACAAGCTAAGGTTGAATCCAAACAAGTGTACATTCGGAGTCCGGTCCGATAAACTCTTAGGTTTCGTTGTCAGCAACAAAGGCATCGAGGTTGATCCTTCCAAAGTCAAAGCTATACAAGAAATGCCTGCTCCTCGCATTGAGAAGGAAGTCAGAGGTTTTTTGGAACGCCTAAACTATATTTCTAGGTTCATTTCTCACCTAACATCTACTTGTGAGCCAATCTTCAAGCTGTTGAAGAAAGATCAGGTAGTCAGATGGAATGACAAATGTCAGATTGCTTTCGATAAAATCAAGGAGTACTTACTGGAGCCTCCTATCTTGATGCCACCCGTCGAGGGAAGGCCACTAATCATGTATCTGACCATCTTAGAGAATACAATGGGGTGCGTACTGGGCCAGCATGACGAGTCTAGCTGAAAAGAGCACGCCATTTATTACCTAAGCAAAAAGTTTATCGACTGTGAAACCAGATATTCACTGCTCGAGAAAACTTGTTGTGCTTTGGTATGGGCTGCTCTCCGGCTAAGACAATATATGTTGACTCATACCACTTTGCTGATATCTAAGATGGATCCGATAAAGTAAATCTTTGAGAAGCCTGCTCTGTCTGGGAGGATAGCTAGATGGCAAATGATCTTAACAGAATATGACATACAGTACACTACCCAAAAATCTATAAAGGGAAGTGCGCTAGCTGATCATCTGGCTCATCAAGTTTTAGAAGATTATCAATCCATGAAGTTTGACTTCCCTGACGAAGACATCATGACATTGGACAATAGTGAAGAGATCAGACCATATGACGGACCTGAACAAGGATCCCGGTGGACCCTGTACTTTGATGGGGCATCCAATGCACTTGGTAACGGTATCAGGAATGTGCTCATATCTCCGGAAGGATGCCATACTCCTTTCACTGCCAGACTTTGCTTCAACTGTACGAACAACATGGCAGAGTATGAGGCATGCATCTTTGGTCTCAAGGTTGCCATAGACTTGGGAATTAAATCTTTATATGTGTTTGGGGACTCAACTTTGGTCATCAGTCAGATCAAAGGAGAGTGGGACACTAAGCATCCAAACCTCATCCCTTACAAAGATTATGTTTTGACATTGTTACCACATTTCGAGCATATTACCTTCGAGCATTTCCCGCGAGAAGAAAATCAGCTAGCAGATGCTCTAGCCACAATGTCATTATGTTTAAACTTAATTGGGATAATGAGGCTCCCCAAATCTCCATTGAACGCATGGACGAACCAGCACATTATCACGAGATTAATATCGAAGAAGTAGTGGACCAGCCGTGGTTTCATGAAGTCAAAAGGTATCTCGAGGCTCAAGAATATCCAAAAGGGGCTTCAGTCAATGACAAAAAGTTCTTAAGGAGATTCTCAGCTAAGTTCTTCCTAAGTAATGGCATCCTGTACAAGCGTAATCATGATTCTATTGTGCTCCGTTGTATGGACAAGATTGAAGCTGAAAAGATCATGACTGATTTGCATGAAGGTACCTTTGGCACTCACTCTAGCGGGCATACGATAGCAAAGAAATTCTTACGGGCAGGTTATTATTGGTCTACCGTGGAAGCTGACTGCTATGAACACTCCCGGACCTGCCATAAATGTCAAATCTATGCAGATAAGGTGCACGTGCCTCCAGCTCCTCTAAATGTCTTAACAGCTCCTTGGCCCTTCGCTATGTGGGGAATCAACATGATTGGGGAGATCAAGCCTACAACATCCAATGGACACCGCTTCATTCTTGTGGCCATTGACTATTTCACCAAATGGGTCGAAGCAGCTTCCTTCGCATCCGTTACTAAGAATGTTGTTGCTTGCTTCATCAAGCAGAATCTTATTTGCCAGTACGGTATCCCCGAAAGGATCATCACTGATAACGGTGCAAACCTTAACAATACTATGATCACCGCCTTGTGCGAGCAGTTCAAGATTCAACATCACAATTCATCCCCCTATCGGCCAAAGATGAATGGTGCAGTCGAAGCTGCTAACAAAAATATTAAAAAGATCATATAGAAGATGACAGTCACCTACAAGGACTGGCATGAGATGCTACCGTATGCTCTCCACGGGTACCGTACCATGGCTCGCACATCAACTGGGGCAACACCATATTCTTTGGTTTATGGCACAGAGGTTGTTTTACCTATTGAGGTTCAGATTCCCTCTTTGAGAATCATGAAGGATGCAGGTTTGAGTGAAGACGATTGGATCCAGACCCGACTTGATCAATTGAACTTGATTGATGAAAAGAGACCTACTACTGTTTGCCACGGTCAGACGTATCAAAAATGGATGATCAAGGCTTTCAACAAGAAAGTCAGACGCCAGATATATCAAGTTGGAGATCTAGTGATCAAGCGCATCATCTTGCCGCAAAGTGATCCCAGGGGCAAATAGACTCCTACCTATGAAGGACCATTTGTAATCAAGAACATCTTTTCAGGTGGGGCAATGATCTTAACCACCATGGACAGCGACGACCTACCACACCCTGCGATCGCAGACATAGTCAAAAGATACTACGCATAAGAGACCCGCTAGGTTGACACACCTAGGCAAAACAAGGGCATCCCGGTGAACCAAAAAGGTTCGGGCAAAAATTAGGGATAAAATAAAAAAATATGTACACCCGGCAAGTTGAAAACCGGAAAGGGCGACTTGGGCAAAAAAGGGTTTCCCGGTGGACTGAAAAACTGAAAGGGCGGTGTTGCACCCCAAAATTTGCCCTCCCATATTCTCCAAGATTTGTCAAGTCAAAGTCACAAAATTCCCCAAGGGTTGTGCAGCTCAACTGTCTCCTATACAGTCAAAACTAGGGTTTGAGTCCTGATCAAGAAAATGAAGTTTTCAAGGGCCCAACCAAGCCTCATATGCCTACAAAGATGGTCAAATATCCTCATGTCAAGTTTCAAGGCATTCAGCTCAAGATTGCACAGTCAAAACCCTAGATTGCACTACAGTCAACTGTAGGGGCAAAATGGTCATTTGACAGTCAAAAGTTCAAATTTTTGGTCAACATATCATTTTGAAGCCACAAACATCATTTGATCAATGCTTGATCATGATTCTCAAAATTTGGCTCAGAAATCATCAAAGATGCAAAAGTTGCTATATTTGGACAGTTGAAAAAGTCAACTGAAATTGACCAGGGCATAACTTTCACATGGATTATCAGAAAAATTCCATCCAAAGCTCATTTTGAAGAGAAAGACATTTCCTACAATTCATCTTCATATTCCAAGTCCAAGAAATGCTCTCACAAAAAGTTATCAATTTCAACATTATAGGTCATTTTCAAAAGTCAACAAAAAGTGACTTTAAGTCAAAGGCCATAACTTGAGATTGGTAAATCAAAATGACATGGGACCAAAGGCATTGGTTAAAGGACTCAAAGACCTTTCCAAAATGTCCAAGAACATGTGAAAAGCTTAAAAATTGACCAAGTTATGCCTTGTGGAAGTTGGCAAATTTTTGGAAATTTTTGAAAGTCAACATTGATGCAAAAGGCCTAAAAATGCAAATGGGCCCATTTTTCTTCCAAGTTTCTTCATGCCAAGCCTATGCACGACCACTAGGCCCAAAGGGAAGTATTTTCATATTTTTTAATTATTTATTTGAATTTATATTAATTTATATTCATTTAAATCATTTTAATACATGAAAAATATAAACCTAACCTAAAAAAATCTTTTTATGCACATTATAGGCTCAATATCTCGTGCTTAGTCAATTATGGAAGGTTTTGGGTTGATTGGAACTGATTGAATACAAATTGCACATGAAAAAATATTCAAAAAGATCTTGTAAAATCATATATTGAAATCCATTATGGCATGAGATTTTGTACAACTTTCTTGACCTAAAAGCCTCTATACATACTCAGCATCACAACCCTAATGATCTTAGACTGCAAGCTGCGCTCAAGAACCACATACAAACTTGCAAAATTTCTCCAAAAAGTGAAAACTGAAATCAACTCTAGGAGGCGTTTCAAAGCACAAATCTGATTCCAATAGTTTCCTGAAGGCTTGCTGGACACATTCCAATCAATAACAACGACTAAAACCTCAAGAATTGGTAGTTAGGGTTCAAACTGTACCAAAGAAAATCCATAATCGTATTTTGGTTTTAAGGCATGATCATTGCATTTTAACTGTATATTCATGATCCTTACAAGATTCTACAACTAACCATTATATTTAATTGGATTTTCATGCTGTATACAAGACATTGCCATGTTTCTTTTTTAGGGTTTTCAGGAGCTCGAATTAGGGATTCTTGCTAGAGGCAAAATCAGGCCACCCCAGTACCACCATTGCCATCAGGATATCTGGACGAAGAAACTGAGATCGTCGCGCTGAATTTATGCTCAAAGATGAGCTAATCGCTATTTCTTCTAAACCGGCCTAAGAGAACACAACGAAAACCGTTGCCTCTGTTCTTTATGTTTCAGAAAAATGAAAGAGACGATGCGTTGGCAGGCCATGGTTGGATGTTTCAAATTTACGCGCGTTTTGCCCATTATGCGTTGAGTTTGCTTTTTGTTATTTGTTTGATATAATACATTAAATAAAACGTAATGGCTCAGCTGGCAAGAACTAATACATGCAACCTTCAAGACCTGGGTTCAAGTCCCAGGTCTGGAAAAATTTCACTATTATTTTTCAACGCGTATTCTCATGCAGGCATAATATGAGGACTCACCATACGTCTTCAAATTGGACCATACACGCGTCCAAAATAATCAGATCAACGGCCAAGAATCCCAGGGACACCTACGCCTAGTCAACGTGTCATACACGATCTAGGAAAGTCAGCAAGTTGCAAGCTTAATTGGGCCAGACTTCTCAAATCTATGCCTCCTGAATTGGGGACTACACCCCACCCTGGTTTGCCTTATTTTTTTTATTTTTATTTCTATTCTTTCTTTAATTTTTCTTTTTATTTCTTTTAATTGCTATTTATTTAATTAATTATTTTTAACAAAATACAAAAACACACAAAAAATCAAAAAAATGTAAAGAATATAATATTTATTTTATTATGACTATTTTCAAATAAAAATGCTTGTAAATATTTAGTTTAATTAGGTTATAGTTTTAATCTTTTTAATAAAAAATCAAAAAAAAAATAGAACTTAGGTTTAATAACTTTTTATTTTCTTTTTTTAATTTCCCCTTTTTTAGAATAATAATATTAGTTATTTATTTTCATAAATTAAAAATTGTACATAAATAAATTAGGGCTTAATGTAGATTATATTTTAATTCTTTCATAATAAATAAAAATATTAGAATTAGGGTTTGCCGTTTAATTTAATTTCAATTAACTCCTTTTTCTCATTAAATCTAAAAAACACAAAAATATCATTTTCATTTAATTTTAATTTTAAATTCCTTGTAACTTTTAATATCTCGCAAAAGGGTCCAACGCCCTAGTTTTGTTTAATTCCTTAATTTCGCATGATTTATTTTTATCGTTCATTGTAATTATGTAATTGCCCCAAAGCATTGTAATATAAATTTCTCACACTTTTATTTACTTCGCATTATTTATTTTCCGCTAAATCGGGTCCGGTTTAATTTTGGCGATGTGGACCTGCGCCATTTGTAATAGCCTTAGATTTATTTTTCGCAAACTTTATAACTGTTAAATATGCATGCAAGAATGAATGGACAAATTAAAATCAAGCGTAGAACACGACAAACATGACAAGACAAATAACTGAAACATGACACACAATTCGCACACACCACCCCTAGGGTACGCCTCACTGTTGCCTTTCGAAAGGTGGTCGTCGAGTAGAGGATGTCTTAGTAAGTCCTCATGATCCGGGAACCTGGCATGAGGGTAGCTTCTAAGGTGTCTTCCACCCCACTTTAAGTTTAATCCCAGGGACACGCGTCCTTTAGCGATCATTACCGCGCTGACAGATTGGCGGCGATCAGGTCTTTCTGATTTCCTGGAGCCATACACGGCACTAGACTCCTTTTTAAACGGTTTCTTTTCCGAACTAGAGGATGATGCCCCCTTTGCAATCTTCCCAGATTTTAGCCCAGCTTCGATTCTCTCTCCAGTCAAGATTAAATCAGTGAAACCAGCAGAAGAATTCCCAATGAGATGGTTAAAAAACGGCCCAGATAGGGTCCCCAAGAACATGTCCACTAACTCTCGATCAGTCAAAGGTGGCTGCACCCTGCCAGCCAGGTCTCTCCACTTCTGCGCGTACTCTTTAAAACCTTCACTTGCACCTAACGACATACCCTGGAGTTGAGTACGTGTAGGGGCAAGGTCGGCATTATACTGATACTGCTTATAGAAAGCAGTAGCCAGCTCCTCCCAGTTACGAACTTTGGTCCCATCCAGCTGATAGAACCATTCGAGATGAGTCCCTGAAAGACTCTCCTGGAAGAAGTGGATCCATAGATTCTTGTCCGCAGAGTACGGCTGAATCTTTCGAACATAGGACCTCAAATGCAGCTTGGGACAGGACGCCCCGTCATACTTAGAAAAGGTTGGAGCTTTGAACTTGTGCGGGATAATTACACCAGTCGACAAACCCAGATCTCCGAAATCCAGCCCAGGTGCTTGTTGCACCTCCATAGCCTTCAACCTGTCTTCCAGCTGTTTGTATCTGTTGTCTTTAGGAGGGTACTGCTCTTCATCAAAATCCGTCTCGTTGTCGGAGACCACTGGAGTAGGAACCTTTACTTCTGCCTGAGAAGGAGTCCTGCCAACAGAAGAAACAGCCTCTTCATGTTGCAGAGTATTGCCCAACCTTCGGCCCGAGTTGAATAGAACAGTTCTTCTTTTCTTCTTCTTCTCCTTCTTCAGGAGCATAGTCTTCAGTTCTTCTTGGCCTTTAGCTAGACCCAGGATTAGCTCTTGAAACTGCGCATTCTGCGCCTGGAGAGCCTTGATTGATGTCTCTGTTGATTCAGATCCGGGATTCATGATGCTGAAATAAACAGCGAAGAACTGTAAGCAACCTGAAAAGGGGAAAAACCTGCTATGCACATGATGTATGAAATGCGTATGCAATGCATTCAAGGGTTCGAAAGTTCAAATTTGTTGTAGACAAGAAAAGAACACACGTTATCATTAAAGAAAATCATTGTTTAATACATCAAGGCCTCATGGGCAAAAAGTACAAAAATCAAGTCAATCCCAAAATACACTGCGCATCCTCTTCGGAGCTATGTAGGTGTTGAGATTCCTCTCCTCATGCAACAGACGAGTGAGCTCCAGGACCTTCTTTTCACTGGCATGCAGACTAGTCTCAAGAGAATTCCGTTCTTCTTTAAGCTGGATCCAGCTCTTCTGCATCTCTTCCCAGGATGTGGGCATATCAGGGTGCTGAATAACATGAGACACTTCCCCTTCCAAGACAGGCTCTTTGATTACTGGAAGCATGTGAGGATAAGGCATCACTAACTTCTGGGAGCGGGCTCGTACCCATTTGAGATAAGGCTCCAAAGGGATGGAGTTCCTATGCCCCAGTGTCTTGCTGTCTATCCTACTAGGCATCCTCCAAGCTCTGATAAACCTCTGACGAAGTCCTTGAGTATCATTGTCGAAGTCAAAAACTATGTCAGGAATTAGCATGTCATGAGGACCATCCCTCCGAGCATAACCAAACTGTCTCCAAGCCAGGCATGGGCTATAAGTAATACCTCCTCTGATTCCAAGTAAAGGAACATTAGGGTACTCTCCGCAACGATCAATGATAGTGACATCCCCTCTGGATCTAGGACACCAATGTATATCAGCAGGCGTAAGAGTCATCAACCGTTGTGACCATCTCAAACCCCGCTCATTTTTCAGGACTGATTGGGGAAGGTGCGAAATAAACCACCTTCCCAAGAGAGGAGTGCAACACATAAGGACACCTCTTTTTCTCATGGTTCGAGTGTAACATGAGTGAAGGATGTCCCCCAGCAACGTAGGTATAGGATTCCTGGACATAAAGATCTGAACGGCACTGATATCAACGAGCTGATCTGGGTTAGGGAACAATACCAAACCATAAACAAGGAGGGCCACAACCTCTTCAAAAGCTTGCAAGTCAAGAGAGTTCCAACATTCAAGGGCTTTCTCAAACAGAAACCTGGCTAAGAACCCTTTGACGCCACTTCTAACTTCCCAATGTCCCTTGAGGTCAGATGACTGTAGGTGCAAGGCTTTAGCAATCTCTTCGAGCTTAGGTTCCTTTTCTGTACCGTTGAAAGGTAGCTGATCAAGGATAGGGATCTTCAGGAGCCGGGAGAACTCCTCCAATGTAGGTACCAACTGATAGTCCAAGAAGGTAAAACAGTGATGCAGGGGATCAAAGAACTGGAACAAGACCTTTATCATATCTTCCTCAATGTTGGTGTTGACCAAGCTGATGAGGCTTCCATGCCTGTCACTGAATGAAGAGTTCTCGGGAATCCTGGATATAAGCTCCTTAAGCTGAGGAGGGACCCTTACAAGATTGACCTGAATTGTCTTTCTACGAGTTCAATACATTGCATTTTAACTGTATATTCATGATCCTTACAAGATTCTACAACTAACCATTATATTTAATTGGATTTTCATGCTGTATACAAGACATTGCCATGTTTCTTTTTTAGGGTTTTCAGGAGCTCGAATTAGGGATTCTTGCTAGAGGCAAAATCAGGCCACCCCAGTACCACCATTGCCATCAGGATATCTGGACGAAGAAACTGAGATCGTCGCGCTGAATTTATGCTCAAAGATGAGCTAATCGCTATTTCTTCTAAACCGGCCTAAGAGAACACAACTAAAACCGTTGCCTCTGTTCTTTATGTTTCAGAAAAATGAAAGAGACGATGCGTTGGCAGGCCATGGTTGGATGTTTCAAATTTACGCGCGTTTTGCCCATTATGCGTTGAGTTTGCTTTTTGTTATTTGTTTGATATAATACATTAAATAAAACGTAATGGCTCAGCTGGCAAGAACTAATACATGCAACCTTCAAGACCTGGGTTCAAGTCCCAGGTCTGGCAAAATTTCACTATTATTTTTCAACGCGTATTCTCATGCAGGCATAATATGAGGACTCACCATACGTCTTCAAATTGGACCATACACGCGTCCAAAATAATCAGATCAACGGCCAAGAATCCCAGGGACACCTACGCCTAGTCAACGTGTCATACACGATCTAGGAAAGTCAGCAAGTTGCAAGCTTAATTGGGCCAGGCTTCTCAAATCTATGCCTCCTGAATTGGGGACTACACCCCACCCTGGTTTGCCTTATTTTTTTTATTTTTATTTCTATTCTTTCTTTAATTTTTCTTTTTATTTCTTTTAATTGCTATTTATTTAATTAATTATTTTTAACAAAATACAAAAACACACAAAAAATCAAAAAAATGTAAAGAATATAATATTTATTTTATTATGACTATTTTCAAATAAAAATGCTTGTAAATATTTAGTTTAATTAGGTTATAGTTTTAATCTTTTTAATAAAAAATCAAAAAAAAAAATAGAACTTAGGTTTAATAACTTTTTATTTTCTTTTTTTAATTTCCCCTTTTTTAGAATAATAATATTAGTTATTTATTTTCATAAATTAAAAATTGTACATAAATAAATTAGGGCTTAATGTAGATTATATTTTAATTCTTTCATAATAAATAAAAATATTAGAATTAGGGTTTGCCGTTTAATTTAATTTCAATTAACTCCTTTTTCTCATTAAATCTAAAAAACACAAAAATATCATTTTCATTTAATTTTAATTTTAAATTCCTTGTAACTTTTAATATCTCGCAAAAGGGTCCAACGCCCTAGTTTTGTTTAATTCCTTAATTTCGCATGATTTATTTTTATCGTTCATTGTAATTATGTAATTGCCCCAAAGCATTGTAATTTAAATTTCTCGCACTTTTATTTACTTCGCATTATTTATTTTCCGCTAAATCGGGTCCGGTTTAATTTTGGCGATGTGGACCCGCGCCATTTGTAATAGCCTTAGATTTATTTTTCGCAAACTTTATAACTGTTAAATATGCATGCAAGAATGAATGGACAAATTAAAATCAAGCGTAGAACACGACAAACATGACAAGACAAATAACTGAAACATGACACACAATTCGCACACACCACCCCTAGGGTACGCCTCACTGTTGCCTTTCGAAAGGTGGTCGTCGAGTAGAGGATGTCTTAGTAAGTCCTCATGATCCGGGAACCTGGCATGAGGGTAGCTTCTAAGGTGTCTTCCCATTGCTCTGGTGATCGCCATGTCCCTAAAATCGAATTGACCCGAACACCTCCAACGGTGGTGCTACCTACCTCTCAATGGTGGGATGGCACTACTTTTAAGGACATTTACACAGACGAATTCCTTAGGGTAGGTAGGTTCTCAAGGATACTTGCTCTAATTTCAAACAAAAATACTTTTCACACCAATACTTTTCAAAAAAGCTTTCAAAACAAACTTTTCAAACACTCTGACGTACGAGTCGAACTGAAATTTTTCAAAGAAACTTTTTTAAACCCACATTGAAAAGCAAACAAACAATTTTGAAAACACATTGAGCAAGTATCTAAGAGCCCATGGATAACCATGGATAGAAAGGGTGCTAACACCTTCCCTTTCTATAACCTACCTCCCGAACCGAGAGCAATCTCTATAAGGAATTTTTCTGTGCTTTTGTCCTTTCCATTTGGAGAAAATAAAAGACGGTGGCGACTCTTGCTTCCGCGACATTTCGCGAAACCAGCGTTAAACAGTCAGTTCCAGATCCACCGATCACAGAACTGGCGACTCTGCTGGGGATTAAACTTAAAGTGGGGTGTACCTTAGGGCTAGGTCATAACTATGTTTTCAATTGTCTTCTTTGCTTGCTTTATTATTGTGGGTTGCTTGGGAGTTCTATAGATCCTAACCCGGATCTGGGGATACCTTTCTTAGAAAGTAGCAACAAGGCTGTGAGGGAACTTTGCGGGGTATACCGACATGGTTGAAACAGTCTGCTACGTTGATGTGGCACTTTGGTGTGTACCGGTAACCCTTGAGTTCAATCAAGGAGAGTACGGGGCCTCCGCGTGGTGTCGTGAAGCATCAACAGACCTTAGGAACCTTAATTGAACTATCTTGGCCTCTTTAGGGTAGTGAGATAACTGACTTTGGTGCAGTCCGAGGTTGGTTGAGACTCGATACTACACTCAATTGAGGGTTGCTTTCCTGGAATATTTCGGTCGCCAGTTCAGTGGCTAAATCGAAACGATGAACAATGAAAGCAATCCCGTGATATTGGGAACCTTAGAACCCGGTTACTTCTAATAGGACAGGTTGAGCCCACCAACTTCAAGAGGGTACTACCCAGACCCCATGCTGGCCTAAATCTAAGGGCTCTCTTGTGTGACTTGTGTGCCTTTGTACTTGCCTACTTGCGTACTTGTTACCTGACACTTGTTTCTTGCAGGTCTTGTTTGTAGTCCTTAATTGGGACTCATAACAGGGTACTAAGTTTCTTGCAGGTCTTGTTTATAGTCCTTAACTAGGACTCATGACAGGGTTTACTGAATTTCTTGCAGGGTTGTTTATAGTCCTTAACTGGGACTCATAACAAAATATACTGAATTTCTTGCAGGGTCTGTCTATAGTCCTTAATTGGGACTCATAACAGGGTTTACCTACATCACCCCATGCATAGCATGACATCATACCATTGCATACATCCTAACCCATTTCAAGGATCTCAAGGGCTTGTGATGCAGGTCATGATGAACAATTATCCCAGCAAGGGGCAAAGAGGATTTATTTTCCTCTGGCCAAGGTTGTCAGGGGCTATGACCCACTGGATATGGTGAGCCTTTGACCCTTGAAGAAGGACTCTCAACAACATGAAGTACCTTCAACCAAGTTACCGGCTTTCAACTCTAACAAATTTTTTCTTGTTTACCCCGCGAGATCCTTGAAATCATTGCATGCATGTCATACATATCATTGCATAACAGGTACCCTTTCTCTGCAGGTTACTTACCTTCTTCGCTGTTTATTTCAGCCGATCGTCATGAATCCTGAATCATCAGCTGAGCAGTCTATCAAGGCCCTCCAGGCTCAGAATGCCCAATTCCAAGGGCTAATCATGAACTTAACCCAGGGGCAGCAAGATCTGAAGGCTCTGCTCTTGAAGAAGGAAAAGAAGAAGAAGAGGACTGTTTTGTTCAGCCCTAGACGCAAATCTGGGAATACACCACAGACTGAAACTGAGAGGACTACTCCATCTGTGAGGGAAAACAGTCATCATGAGAGAGAGGTTCCCAGTCCAGTGGTCTCCGACAACGAGACAGATTTTGATGAAGAGCAGTACCCTCCTGCTGATGACAGATATAAGCAACTGGAGGACAGAATGAAAGCTATGGAGGTTCAACAGGTACCTGGGCTGGATTTCGGAGATCTGGGCTTGTCAACTGGTGTGGTTATCCCTCGCAAGTTCAAAGTACCACCCTTCTCTAAGTACGACGGGGCATCTTGTCCCAAGCTGCACTTAAGGTCCTATGTTCGGAAGATTCAACCCTATACGGTGGACAAAAACTTGTGGATCCACTTCTTCCAGGAGAGTCTTTCAGGGACTCATCTCGAATGGTTCTATCAGCTAGATGGGACCAAGGTTCGTAACTGGGAGGAGTTGGCTACTGCTTTCTACAAGCAGTATCAATATAATGCCGACCTTGCTCCTACGCGTACCCAACTCCAGGGTATGTCGTTAGGATCAAGTGAAGGTTTTAAAGAATATGCGCAGAAATGGAGGGATCTTGCTGGAAGGGTACAACCACCTCTGACTGATCGGGAACTTGTTGATATGTTCTTGGGGACCCTGTCTGGTCCGTTCTACAACCACCTAATTGGGAATTCATCCGCTGGATTCACAGATCTTATCTTGACTGGAGAGCGAATAGAAGCTGGCATCCGGTCTGGGAAAATTCAAGAGGCCGCACCTTCGGACAAAAAGCCTCATCATGGAAAGAAAGAATCGAATGCTGTGCACGGTAAAAAGAGCCGTCATGAGGCAGGGGCAATCCAGATTTCCAATCCCGGACCTGCTCAACAAGGACAGGGGCAGCAGCGCAAGGAGAAACGGCAGTATACCAAACTCAACATGTCGTTGGATCAAGCACTGCAACAAATGTTGAAGGCAGGGCTGATCACCTTAAGGGCTCCTCTCCGGAATCCGAACACTTCTGCACCCAACTATCATCCCAACGATAGGTGCGCATATCATTCAGACAGCCCGGGGCATACTACAGACAACTGCTGGCCTCTCAAGAACAAAATTCAAGATATGATCGACGCTGGAGAGATTCAGTTTGAAGTGCCAGAGACTCCGAACATAATCACTGCTCCGTTGCCCAATCATTGAAGCCTTTTGTTTATTTGAATTTTTGAGCTGTACTTTTCTTTGCTTATACAAACGATTAATGTCATAGCAAACTCTTTTATGTTATCAATGCATCGCATACGTCTGTTTTGGGAATTAATACAATTGTTTTCATTATGTTCAAATTATTTTCATATTTTTTCTGATGTCAACTCTTGATCTAAAATTCTAAGCCTCTTGAGGGAGGATGACGAAAACGATACCACGATCTTTACAGTATGCTTTTGAACAGACCCCGCTGATGAGGTACAGGCATTGTTTCAAATCCCTAAACACTGGAGTAATAAGGAAGATAATCCCTCGTCAACCCATCAGAGCCAAAGAAGTAGGAGTTTTATTTTCGAAAATCAAAACCCTTAATCATAACCTGGGGCAGGGTAGTCTCTCAGTTGATCCAAGTGTATGACGAATGACACCGAAGAGATCTTTACAAAACGGACAAAGACAAGGATGGTTCAGAACAATCAAAAGGACAGGCAGTCATCATCAAAAAATTCATAAATGAAAAGCCCAAAAAGTCTAAACCTACCAAAAGGGGACTTATGAAACTGGGGCATCCCGCTGACTGTAATTCCAAAAAAGGAAATAGTTCAGGCAAAAAAAAAGAACGGGATAACAAAATCAAGAAAGAGGTCTCACAAACCCTCAGCAAAAAAAAAAAAAAAAAATGATGACTGCCTATTCAGAATAAATCATCAATGACTGAACCATCGCCGGAAAATCAGAGCAAAGACTCAAACAAGGTCTAACGTATGATCAACTGAGTTTAGGTTTGGAGAACATCACGAAGAGCGGGTGGGTACAAACAAAATTTGAGCCTTTATCCTTTGTTTCTTAAACCGTGAACCAGGCCACGTTATAACCCTCAAAAGTCCTAGCCGAAGCATGGGTTAGTTCGAAAGCATACTGTTACGAAAGGTATCCTGACTCCTTAAGGCTTACGGTAAATACGGAGTTGACATCACGTTTCACAAACATTCACTTGTTTTAAGAAAAAGAATACACTTTCAAAATCTTCAAGACAGACATAGGCTTTGCATTTTTAACATGACTTTGTTTGCATATGACTTTTTGTTTGAACAGCATAGAAATTCACACGACGAATGCCTAATGAACAGAAGTACCTCCGATCAAGGGGCAGACATGATCATGGTCCATCATCTGGGGCAACCCAGTCAAGATTCGGAGAATCTCTCAAAGGCAAAAATAGCTTGGGGCAAATCTCCGCCTGAGTCACTTGGGGCATTCCAACAACGAATCTTGCCTGATCAAATACCTCCTGGTGGCATGACAAAACCCTTATAACAGGGGCAACTCCCCATATTCCCTGAACGTGGACATAGTCGAAAAAATACTACGCAAAGTCAAAGACCCGCTAGGTTGACACACCTAGGCAAAAATAAGGGCTTCCCGGCGGACCAAAAGGGTTCGGGCAAAATGAAGGGTTGAAATGAAAAATCTGTACACCCGGCAAGTCGAAAACCTGAAAAGGCGGCTTGGGCAAAAATGGGTATCCCGGTGGACTGAAAACCCGAAAGGGCAGTCCAGGCAAAAGTTAGGGATCAAAGCGTACGACTATGTCCTGTCATCTTATCACTTGCCTACCAGAGGAAGGTTTGTCCATCAACTAACTATCAGCACCTCACAGATCTTCCTCTCCCACCTCAGAAACAGGGGCAATAAAGAGTGGTCTAAGCAATCTAATTGTTCTGACCTCCAAGGTATCAAGGTAGGTCCAGCTAAAGAACATGATCAGTACATCTTAATTCCCCAGAGAGTAAGTGCATTCTTATCCAAGCAAAGCTATTATCAATCTCAAGGAAGTTGGGTATCCTCCAGCAGATCCCAACATCCCCCAGCAGTATACATATATTCTTAACAAGCATCCACGGCAGTCTTGGTCTAAAGATTGTTCCCCGGCGGCATATCAACATTCAAAGGAATCGCTTCCCTGACATAGTTCAAAACTTCCCCAAGAAGAGTCCAATCTAGTTCCCCAGGAAAATTGGAATTCATCTCCCCAAGCAGTAAGCTTATCCCCAGTAAATTCTGGAAGCTTATCCTTCGCAGAGCACGAACGCGTCTCCCGGCTTTATTCAAAGAGTTATTCCCTAACAGGATATAACTGGGTTATCCTCAGCCAAAAGCCACGGAAAGAGCGTCGTCGACAGAATCTTCTTATCCCCAGCGAAGTCCATTCATACTTCCAATACAGCAAGGTATCCTCAGCAAGTCATCCTCAACAATTCAGCAAAAGCATCTCCCTACAGAGTATTTCTTCCCAGCATGGCCGTTAGGGTATATTTTCTCCCCGCAGAATCTTCCATTTGCCAAGTTTATTCCGCAACGGAGTTATCTCCTCCTACCGGTATACTTACAACTATCTTCCCCAGCGGAAGCAAAGTCTATTCTTCAACCTCAGCCCAGGATGCGACGTCCCGGCACCCGTCAAGGATTTATTTTCTTAGACAAACATACATTCATAAAACGTCACATACATCATTATAGCATGCATATGCATCATACTACACACATCTCATTGATATTGAAGACATACAGTTCGTGCATCCCGATTTTGCATACAATTATGTTCTGCCTTTTCAGGAAAAAGATCAATACAAAAATGACTACTATCAACTATCGCAATTCATTCTCGATATAGTTTCGGATATGATCCAGAGATGGTGACGTTCTGATACTGCTTCCAGAATTCCTTCTAGATATAGTTTCAGATGTAAACCCAGCGATGGTGACGTTCTGATACTGCTTCCAGATTTCCTTCTCGATATAGTTTCAGATGTAAGCCCAGCGATGGTGACGTTCTGATACTGCTTCCAGATTTCCTTCTCGATATAGTTTCAGATGTAAACCCAGCGATGGTGACGTTCTGATACTGCTTCCAGAATTCCTTCTCGATATAGTTTCGGATATGATCCAGATATGGTGACGTTCTGATACTGCTTCCAGAAGTCTTTTTGATATTCCCCTCTCCGACGATGAGTGTGAGGTGATGTTCTCCTATGGTTCCCTCTCCAACGGTGTGTGAGGTAGTAATCCCTTTTTCAGATGTTTCCCTCTCCGACGATGAGTGTGAGGTGATATTCTCCTATGGTTCCCTCTCCAACGGTGTGTGAGGTAGTAATCCCTTTTCCAGATGTTTCCCTCTCTGACGATGAGTGTGAGGTGATCATTCCTTTCAAATTATAATTGGCTATGGTTCTCTGCCCAATACGGCGAAGATAATAATTCCCATCAAGATTTTTCTCAACGAGCGTTGTTGAAGCTGAAATCATCCAAGGTTCTCTTATCATTCATGCTAAGGCAGCAACCATCCCTGGTTCATTCATCAGCGTTTGAAGCTCCAGACTCAGCTCCTGTAACCAGTCAGGACATATCTATACCAAGCATCTAAAATCAACTCCTGCAACGTGTCAGGTACTCATTTTTCTTTTGCAGGTACGCAGGTTCTAGCTAAAGAATCTCTTACCCGATCAACATCCAGATGGCATCTATAAGCCCATCATTCTATCCAACAATCACCAAATGGCATCTGTAAGCCCATTCCCATCATCACTGCTACTATGTGAGCGCAAATTTCTGGGCACTTTAGTGTCCAATCATCTTCTACCCTCGGATTACGAAAGGCACGTCAGCCAATCTGCATCCTCAGGTCTAAGAAGATTGAACAGGGGCAACTGTTGCACCCCAAAATTTGCCCTCCCATATTCTCCAAGATTTGTCAAGTCAAAGTCACAAAATTCCCCAAGGGTTGTGCAGCTCAACTGTCTCCTATACAGTCAAAACTAGGGTTTGAGTCCTGATCAAGAAAATGAAGTTTTCAAGGGCCCAACCAAGCCTCATATGCCTACAAAGATGGTCAAATATCCTCATGTCAAGTTTCAAGGCATTCAGCTCAAGATTGCACAGTCAAAACCCTAGATTGCACTACAGTCAACTGTAGGGGCAAAATGGTCATTTGACAGTCAAAAGTTCAAATTTTTGGTCAACATATCATTTTGAAGCCACAAACATCATTTGATCAATGCTTGATCATGATTCTCAAAATTTGGCTCAGAAATCATCAAAGATGCAAAAGTTGCTATATTTGGACAGTTGAAAAAGTCAACTGAAATTGACCAGGGCATAACTTTCACATGGATTATCAGAAAAATTCCATCCAAAGCTCATTTTGAAGAGAAAGACATTTCCTACAATTCATCTTCATATTCCAAGTCCAAGAAATGCTCTCACAAAAAGTTATCAATTTCAACATTATAGGTCATTTTCAAAAGTCAACAAAAAGTGACTTTAAGTCAAAGGCCATAACTTGAGATTGGTAAATCAAAATGACATGGGACCAAAGGCATTGGTTAAAGGACTCAAAGACCTTTCCAAAATGTCCAAGAACATGTGAAAAGCTTAAAAATTGACCAAGTTATGCCTTGTGGAAGTTGGCAAATTTTTGGAAATTTTTGAAAGTCAACATTGATGCAAAAGGCCTAAAAATGCAAATGGGCCCATTTTTCTTCCAAGTTTCTTCATGCCAAGCCTATGCACGACCACTAGGCCCAAAGGGAAGTATTTTCATATTTTTTAATTATTTATTTGAATTTATATTAATTTATATTCATTTAAATCATTTTAATACATGAAAAATATAAACCTAACCTAAAAAAATCTTTTTATGCACATTATAGGCTCAATATCTCGTGCTTAGTCAATTATGGAAGGTTTTGGGTTGATTGGAACTGATTGAATACAAATTGCACATGAAAAAATATTCAAAAAGATCTTGTAAAATCATATATTGAAATCCATTATGGCATGAGATTTTGTACAACTTTCTTGACCTAAAAGCCTCTATACATACTCAGCATCACAACCCTAATGATCTTAGACTGCAAGCTGCGCTCAAGAACCACATACAAACTTGCAAAATTTCTCCAAAAAGTGAAAACTGAAATCAACTCTAGGAGGCGTTTCAAAGCACAAATCTGATTCCAATAGTTTCCTGAAGGCTTGCTGGACACATTCCAATCAATAACAACGACTAAAACCTCAAGAATTGGTAGTTAGGGTTCAAACTGTACCAAAGAAAATCCATAATCGTATTTTGGTTTTAAGGCATGATCATTGCATTTTAACTGTATATTCATGATCCTTACAAGATTCTACAACTAACCATTATATTTAATTGGATTTTCATGCTGTATACAAGACATTGCCATGTTTCTTTTTTAGGGTTTTCAGGAGCTCGAATTAGGGATTCTTGCTAGAGGCAAAATCAGGCCACCCCAGTACCACCATTGCCATCAGGATATCTGGACGAAGAAACTGAGATCGTCGCGCTGAATTTATGCTCAAAGATGAGCTAATCGCTATTTCTTCTAAACCGGCCTAAGAGAACACAACGAAAACCGTTGCCTCTGTTCTTTATGTTTCAGAAAAATGAAAGAGACGATGCGTTGGCAGGCCATGGTTGGATGTTTCAAATTTACGCGCGTTTTGCCCATTATGCGTTGAGTTTGCTTTTTGTTATTTGTTTGATATAATACATTAAATAAAACGTAATGGCTCAGCTGGCAAGAACTAATACATGCAACCTTCAAGACCTGGGTTCAAGTCCCAGGTCTGGCAAAATTTCACTATTATTTTTCAACGCGTATTCTCATGCAGGCATAATATGAGGACTCACCATACGTCTTCAAATTGGACCATACACGCGTCCAAAATAATCAGATCAACGGCCAAGAATCCCAGGGACACCTACGCCTAGTCAACGTGTCATACACGATCTAGGAAAGTCAGCAAGTTGCAAGCTTAATTGGGCCAGGCTTCTCAAATCTATGCCTCCTGAATTGGGGACTACACCCCACCCTGGTTTGCCTTATTTTTTATATTTTTATTTCTATTCTTTCTTTAATTTTTCTTTTTATTTCTTTTAATTGCTATTTATTTAATTAATTATTTTTAACAAAATACAAAAACACACAAAAAATCAAAAAAATGTAAAGAATATAATATTTATTTTATTATGACTATTTTCAAATAAAAATGCTTGTAAATATTTAGTTTAATTAGGTTATAGTTTTAATCTTTTTAATAAAAAATCAAAAAAAAAATAGAACTTAGGTTTAATAACTTTTTATTTTCTTTTTTTAATTTCCCCTTTTTTAGAATAATAATATTAGTTATTTATTTTCATAAATTAAAAATTGTACATAAATAAATTAGGGCTTAATGTAGATTATATTTTAATTCTTTCATAATAAATAAAAATATTAGAATTAGGGTTTGCCGTTTAATTTAATTTCAATTAACTCCTTTTTCTCATTAAATCTAAAAAACACAAAAATATCATTTTCATTTAATTTTAATTTTAAATTCCTTGTAACTTTTAATATCTCGCAAAAGGGTCCAACGCCCTAGTTTTGTTTAATTCCTTAATTTCGCATGATTTATTTTTATCGTTCATTGTAATTATGTAATTGCCCCAAAGCATTGTAATTTAAATTTCTCGCACTTTTATTTACTTCGCATTATTTATTTTCCGCTAAATCGGGTCCGGTTTAATTTTGGCGATGTGGACCCGCGCCATTTGTAATAGCCTTAGATTTATTTTTCGCAAACTTTATAACTGTTAAATATGCATGCAAGAATGAATGGACAAATTAAAATCAAGCGTAGAACACGACAAACATGACAAGACAAATAACTGAAACATGACACACAATTCGCACACACCACCCCTAGGGTACGCCTCACTGTTGCCTTTCGAAAGGTGGTCGTCGAGTAGAGGATGTCTTAGTAAGTCCTCATGATCCGGGAACCTGGCATGAGGGTAGCTTCTAAGGTGTCTTCCCATTGCTCTGGTGATCGCCATGTCCCTAAAATCGAATTGACCCGAACACCTCCAACGGTGGTGCTACCTACCTCTCAATGGTGGGATGGCACTACTTTTAAGGACATTTACACAGACGAATTCCTTAGGGTAGGTAGGTTCTCAAGGATACTTGCTCTAATTTCAAACAAAAATACTTTTCACACCAATACTTTTCAAAAAAGCTTTCAAAACAAACTTTTCAAACACTCTGACGTACGAGTCGAACTGAAATTTTTCAAAGAAACTTTTTTAAACCCACATTGAAAAGCAAACAAACAATTTTGAAAACACATTGAGCAAGTATCTAAGAGCCCATGGATAACCATGGATAGAAAGGGTGCTAACACCTTCCCTTTCTATAACCTACCTCCCGAACCGAGAGCAATCTCTATAAGGAATTTTTCTGTGCTTTTGTCCTTTCCATTTGGAGAAAATAAAAGACGGTGGCGACTCTTGCTTCCGCGACATTTCGCGAAACCAGCGTTAAACAGTCAGTTCCAGATCCACCGATCACAGGCGGTCCAGGAAAAAGTTAGGGAATTAAAGCGTATGACTATGTCTCGTCGGATCACTTTAAGGAAAATCTCTTCACTAATAGACTCTGAGCTTTTGATCAATTCAATCATCTTAAGACAAAGCAACAGATGGATAAGATATTCAGAGATACGAAGGCTATAGCAGAATGGGACCCCCATGGGATTTTTACACATAACTATATTTCTTTGTATAAAATTTTTCTTACTTTTATGACACCATCCTCTTACTAGGATGTCTGTCTCCTTTGTACAAAACACTTATTCAAAGTAAATACAAAGATATCTCTTTCAAAGTACAGAAAAATTATTTGCTTTTTCTTTACACTTGTGTTTTTATTTGCAAAAACGTCCAATGATTCATTAATAAACATATGCATTTGAATATAATTACTGTTTACAAATAAACAGAACGAAAAAGAATAATTACTGACAGACTGAAAGGATAGGAAAACTTCTTTAGGCTATCCCACGAACAACCCCTACAGTATATCATCTAGATCCCCAATAGAGCCAAAACTTCAAGCTACCAATCCCCAGCGGAGCTAAAATTTCAAACTATCAATCCCCAGTGGAAACCATTCAGTTTCTCCAAATTCCCCAGCAAGTCATCTTGAAGACTTAAAAGCAACCAGATAACAGTTAACTTTTGTCTTTCCCCAACCTAGGATAACTCTCCGGTAGAGTGGCAGACGACCGAAACTCCTGAACTTTTTCCAAACAAGAATAAGTTTTCTTCCCCACAGAGTTTTCATTGCTCCCCAACAGAATGAAGATTCTCTTTATTAATTCCCCACAGAAGTCATCAGAGTTTTCTTTATTCCCCAGCGGAACAAAGATTCCTATTGTGTAATCCCCAGTAGAAGTCATCAAAATTCTCTGGATTCCCCAAGCGGATTACTCAAGCAGTATGGCATTGCTCGTAACAGAATTTTTGTCAATACTCCAACTTCAAGACATGAAGGATCCCTATATCCCCAGAGAAGTTGCCAAGGATTTCTTATCCTCAGCAGTCAAGGATTTATTTTCCCCGGTAGCAGTCAAAGATTTATTTTCCTTAGAAATACAGAAAATCAGCTTACATGCGCATACATTACATCCATATATCATAAACATTGATAAAGTACATATATTGCATCATACATTTCATGCAACATAACTTTGTGTTTCAGCTAACATCTTACCCTATTCAGGAGAAGATTAACAGCTACCGTTTAACAATATGCAATCATGATACAGTTCAGATACACTCCAGACGCGGAAGTCATTATGTTACTCATTCATATCCAGCTTTCAGATACAGTTCAGATACACTCCAGACACAGAAGTCATTCTGTTACTCATTCAGATTCAGATCTCAGATATAGTTTAGATACGCTCCAGACGCGGATGCTATTCTATTAATCATTCAGACTTCAACACCCAAATACAGTTCAGATACGCTCCAGATTCGGATGCCATTCTGATACTTATTCGAATTCAGATTTCACACTCTTGATACAGTACGGATACGCTCCAGACACGGAAGCCATTATGTCACTTATTCAGATTCATCAATCATGATACAATTCAGATACACTCCAGACACAGAAGTCATTATGTAACTCATTCAGATTCAGCTTTCAGATACGCTCCAGACACGGAAGCCATTTTGTCACTTATTCAGAATTCATCTTTCAGATACAGTACAGTTCAGATACACTCCATACACGGAAGTCATTCTGTTACTTATTCAAACCTCAACTTCAAGATACAGTCCAGGTACGCTCCATATACGGAAGCCATTTCGTTACTTATTCAAATTCCAACTATCAGATACAGTAACGGATATGCTCCAGACACGGATGCTATTCTATTTCTCATTCAGATGTCAGTCTCCAAATACAGTTCAGATACGTTCCAGACGCGGAAACCATTTTGATACTTATTCTTCTGACCTACAACTTACAATGCAACAACCATTCTTGGATGGCATCTACAATCCCATCTCCAACAAGATTCTATCACCTCTCCAAATGGCATCTTTAAGCCCATTCCCTCAGCTACACTTCGTCGAGTGCAAATTTATGGGCACTCTAGTGTCCAATCATCTTTTACCTTCGAGTCACGAACGACAAAACTTGCCAATCTAACTCTTCAGGTTCAAGAAGATTGAACAGGGGCAGATGTTGTACCCCAAAATTTTCCCTCTAATTTATCAAGATTTTTCTCACAAGACTTCTTGGACTCAAGACAGGATTAGGGTTTGGTCAGCTCAAGACATCTCATCTTGCACTGATACCCCAAAATTAGGGTTTGAGTTTGCACAAGGATTTTTGGACCACCAATGCTTCATGTGACTTTCATATATCATCTTGGACCCCTAAGATTTCTCATATTAAGTTTCAAGCCTTGAATCATATTTTTGATCAGTCAATTGGACAATTGACCTAAAAATCAGTTGTATTGAGGAAAAAGTCAACCATGGCCAATTTACAGTCAAACTTCGTAATTTTTTATCCACATCAACATTTTAGACTCATATGTACCATTTGATCAAGTTTGGATCACAACTCCTCAAGAAATTTGATCAAATCATCAAAAGGGCAAAATGGTCAAAATTAGGGTTTTGACTGAGAAAGGGCAATTTCTGATTGTTAACCTAGCCAATGACCAATTGGGTTCAAACATGATTTCAAGGGTCCAATGGCATCATCTTTACCTAATTACATGGTTCAAAAGATCTCAAGTTCATTGGATTGACAAATGAATTTTCCAATCAACTTATCAAAAGTCAATTGTACACTGAAAAGTCAAACTTTGACTTTTTGGTCAAAATCAAGTGCCAAGGGTCATAATTCATCAAGATATGTCAAAATATGAAACTTGTTCACCAAGAAAACCAATTTTGAAAATTAGGATTTTGAATTTGAAAATTTTCATAACTTAGAATTTTTCTAAGTATGGAAATTTTCTTTTTTTTCCCCAACTTTCCACCACTTTTTCACCATGATGCAATTTGATTCAAAGAAAACTTCCAACATGAAAGTTGTAGTCCTCCATTAAATCTACAACTTTTCTTCACAAACTTTTCCCAAAATATGCTTGTATCTCAAGTTATGAATTTGTGAATATAGATCCATGAACTTCTTAACTTAGTGAAATTTTGCCCTAATTTAGGCAGGTTTTTGACCCAACTTCATGGAAAGTTTTCACCTAGTTCCAAGAGGTATCTCAAAATTAATTTCAAAGATGGATTATAGAGCACATTTCAAGCTTTCCAAAATATCCAAGAACTCTCCAAGATCATTTTTGGTTAGGGAGAATCGAAGAAGAGAAGTTGGCATTTTATCACATTTGTTCATGCCATTTTCACAAAGCATCAAGTTGCAAATCAGATCTTTGATGTTTGAATCTTGCTTTACAGGTCCTAAACTCATTCTACACTCCATAATTAAATTCTAACTCAGAAGTTAAAGGCTTTATCTTGGCTTTTAGAGCATTGTACAAGAAATAATTCCATTTTAAGCATAAAGGTTACAATGCCATTTTCATAAAGGTGAGATTTTGCAACTTTACACATCTTGAGCCTTGGACCTGTCCCTTTGGTACAAACAACTTCCACGAGTATCAAGCAATGTGTACCAAATCCTATCAACTCACAAGCTATCCAGTACAAGCATGTTGCATAAGTCATTTCACTTTTCTTAAAATGCAAGAAAGGTTGCCAAAAGTGCTAGAACTTGTACAGCTAGTAAGAGTGGACTTTGTATCCATTCTATACATATTCACAAACTGGTTACAAATAAAAGACACGATTGACTTGCATCCAAAACACTCCCAAACTGAAAAACTCCAAAATTCTGCCAAACATACAGATTTCTGCAAAACCATAGCAAACTCATTTTTTGCTCGTGCGTTTTGTGGCTTGACACTTGAAACATCTTATCCATATCATATCAAAGCTATCCAAGCCCTTACCCTGCATCTGTAAGCCCTGTTTCAGCCATTGCCATTTTCAAACTTGCAGCTTGCAGCTTGACTTGTGCAGAGAGTTATGGTCATCCACAAAGCAAACTAGGCATTGGAATAGCTTGAAGGAAGTTCAAGGAAGCTCACACGATCCTCAGGCCTCCCTCAAAGCCCCCACATTGTCATATCCAAATCCAGATGAAGGAGGTATTTTTCTTAAACTCTATCTCTGTATTTAGGCATCCTCAAGACACGATTTGTGAAGAAAAGATGTAGTCCATAACATGGTGAAGCTGTACATATGCATACTTTACATTTATATTAACTGATCTAAGAGAATTTGAAGCTTGAAGTTGCTGAAATTTTTAGGTCACGAATTAGGGCCATTAGAATTCTCCTTGATCTTTTAGAGTTAGGTCACATAATTTATATAGTTGGAATCGTGAGCTCAAATGCCACAAGTTTCATGTTATAAGTTTTTATTTTTGTGCAAGCATCTGAGAGTTACAGGTTTGAAGGCAAACGCGCGCGCAGGATATGGCTGGAGGACAGGGACGATGGTTCTGGGCCTTTGGCGCCTTGGGCTTTCTGTTTTTGATTTTCACACCCCCTGACCATTATTTGCACCCTCTGGCATATTTGTTTTATTTTTCATATTTCTTTTTATATTTTTATATTTATTATTTTTATTTATTTTTTCTGAATCATAAAAATCATGAAAAATAATTCTTTACTTTTTGCATTTTTATTTTATTTTTTATTATTATTATTTTTTGCATAAAAAAAATGGTTTATAGAACTTATCTTCTTAAATTTGTAAATACATTTAAAAAATACTTAACATTTTTTATTATATTATTTATACACATAAAATATTTATTTTCATACATACTTAATTTTTAATATTTATATATAATATTATTTATTATTTTCTTGTACAAAAAATGGACAAAATATTAATTTGAAATATGTATTTTCTTTTAACTAAAAATTAGGGTTTCCCCCTTTCAAAAAATAATAATATTATTTTTCCTTATTTTCTAGGGTTAGTTAATTTATTTTATCATACAAAAATCAAATACAAAACATTTTACATAATACATTTGCATTGCATTTTTAATATTTGTACATTTATTTAATTCGCGCAATATTTAATCGGATTGTAATAGTATTTTAGGTTTATATTTGTGCAATATCCCTATTCAAAAACTTGTATCCCCCCTCCCATAATAATTGTTGTAATAGCTTAGTTTACATTTACGCAATTTATCTCTTTTATACCATGTTTAGTAAACTAGGGTTTGCATGACAAGAACAAAAACCAAACAAATAGAAAAGACCTAATCCAAGACAAATCAAATGCATGAAAAAGGACACACATTGCACACAAGCACCCTTAGGGTTTCTCCCACTTGGTTGCCTAAATAAAAATGGTCATGTTACGCACGCGAGGTATCTTGGCAAAACAAAACAAAAATAAGACCATAGTCCCTCGATGACGCTATCAAAAGGTTGCCTAAACAAAGATGATCTCGGTCCCTCAAATATTCTAAGATACTTGGCAATATTGCTATCATGGTCATACAATGACCCACACCCGTCCCGTTTACATCCAAAGATAGAGTTGTTTATCAAATCAATGGTAAATCAACAATGTCAAAGGAATAAAAATGCACAAGAAAGATATTTGAGTAGGTAGATAAGCTTCTAGTTACTTGTCTCATTTCAAAACAATCCTTGCTATTTTCCAAAATAAACACACACACATTTCAAAACATTTTACAAAACATTGAAACATTTTTTAAAGGATAAACGTCTTTGTATACATTCTTACGAATGAGAATCATTACAAAGATTGCCTAAACGAATGACCTCTTTTCAAAATACTTTCAAAACCACACCAAGCACCATTTCAAACAATTTCAAAGCAAAGCAAGTGATCTAAACAAGTAACTAAGAGCCCATGGAAAACCATGGATGAAAAGGGTACTAGCACCTTCCCTTTTCATAATCTACCCCCCGAACTCAAGAAAACATCTCAAAGGTCTTTCTTGTGCTTTTTTACCTTTCCTTTTGGATAAAAGAAAAGTCGGTGGCGACTCTTGCTAACCGCAACATTTGCGAACATAAACGCAAAAACTCAAGTCAGTTCTCCCACCGCATCACAGAATTGGCGACTCTGTTGGGGATCAATTCTTAAAGTTGGGTTACCTTAGGGTTTAGATCACCTTTATTTGCTTGCAATTGTTTGACTTGTTTGCTTTACAATTATGGTTCTATTGTTTGGGTTTGAATCCTCCACCCGGATTTGGGAAACATTATAGGTAAATAGCAATACGTTGTGGAAACTGTACGGGGTATACCGATATGGTCTAAACAATAGCTATATTAGTGTGACATATTTGTGGGTACCGGTAGCCTTTGAGTCAATCAAAGAGAATACGGGACCGCTGAGTGATGTCATGAAGCACTAATGAACTCCTAGAACCTTTACTTGGCCAACTTGGCCTTTTAGGATGTAGTGAGATGACCGACTTTCATGCAGTCTGAAGTTGGTAGATACTCGATACTACACTCATTGAGGGTTGGTTCCTTGGAATATTTCGGTCTCCAGTAAAGAGGCTTGAATTGAAACAATGAACAAGGAAACAATCCAGTGATATTGAGCTCCTTAGAACCCGGTTACTATTACTAGGACATGTTGAGCCAACTAAACTTCAAGAGGGTACTTACCTATGAAACCCCATGCAAGCCTAAACTAGAAACTTGTGTGATTTGCTTGTACATATATACTTATGCATAACATCATGGACATGATGAGCACCATATGCATTCACTAACCATTTCAAGGATTTTGGAGATTCATCTTTGTTCTTGTTTTGTAGGTTATGGATTCACTTCGCAGGAAAACTATCCAAATCAACCTTGTAAGAATTCCTCCACAACTCAAGGAGCTAGCTTCAAGGATTCCTAAGAATTCTACATTCACCGAGAGACATGGTCGTCTACTCAATTTGGTCACTTCCAACACAGAGGAGGATATGATGAAGATTCTCTTCCAGTTCTTTGACCCTTTGCATCATTGCTTCACATTTCATGACTACCAACTTGTGCCCACTTTGGAAGAATTCTCTCAACTTCTGAGGATTCCTATTCTCAATCAACTACCCTTCAACGGTACGGAAAGAGATCCAAAGCCAGAATAGATTGCTCAAGCCCTGCACTTGCACTCATCTGATGTCACAACTCATTGGGAAACTAGAAGTGGTGTCAAAGGCTTCTTGGCAAAGTTTTTGTTTGAGAAGGCCCAAAGCTGTTGGAATTCTCTAGACTTGCAAGCTTTTGAGGAGATTGTATCTCTTCTCATCTATGGGATGGTCTTGTTCCCTAATCCTGACCAACTCATAGATGTAAGCGCTGTTAAAATCTTCATGACTCGCAACCCGGTACCTACATTGCTTGGGGATATCCTACACTCTTTTCACACTCGTACAATGAGGAAAAGAGGTGTTCTCATGTGTTGCACTCCTCTCCTGGCAAGATGGTTTATCTCTCATCTTCCCCAATCAGTCTTGAAGAATGAGCAAGGTTTGAGGTGGTCACAAAGGATGACGACACTTACACATTCAGATATCCATTGGTGTTCTCGATCCAAAGAGAATGTTATCATTGTTGACCATTATGGGGAATTCCCTAATGTCCCTCTACTTGGCATTAGGGGAGGCATCACCTACAACCCGTGCTTAGCTCTAAGACAGTTTGGTTATGCCCGAAGGGATGGCCCACATGATATGCTGATTCAAGGATTGGTTTTCGACTATGACAACGGCGATCAAGGACTCTGTCAGAGATTCATCCGAGCTTGGAGGATGCCCAACAAGGTGGATAGTAAGACTTTGGAACACAGGAATTTCATCCCTCTTGAGCCTTACCTCAAGTGGGTACGAACCTGCTCCCAAAGTCTTATGATGCCTTATCCCTCCATTCTCCCATTGATTATAGAGCCTGTTAAGGAAGGAGAGGTTCCATACACCATCCTACATCCTGACATGCCAACAACACTCGAAGACCTACAAAGGAGTTGGATACAGCTCAAGGGAGATCACGATACTTTCGAAGCCCAATTCTACGCAAGCGAGAAGAAGGTTTTGGAACTCACTCGGCTACTTCATGAAGAGCAGACTCTCAACACCTACATTGCACCAAAGAGGATGCGCAACGTCTTTTTACCTTAGAATTCTGTATTATTTTGCCCAAGGGGCATTGATGTACTCACAATTCTATCTTATTAATATGACGTGTGTTTCTTTTTGTTTAAAACAAATTTGAATTTCTGAATCCTTGAAAGCATTGCATGAATACATATCATTCATCATAAGCATAAACAGGTCTTCACACCAAGTTTCCTCATCTCTCTGCTGTTTATTTCAGCAAGATGGATATCGAACAAACGGTCAAAGATTTGTAAGCCCAGAATTCACAATTTCAACAGTTGCTCATGACCTTAGCCAAGGGGTAGGAGGAACTGAAGACTCTGCTAGAGAAAGAGAAAGAGAAAAAGAATAAGAAGCCAGCTGGTGTGGTCATCATGGGCAGAAGGTTTCAGGGACAAGCCAGAAGGACTTTAGAATTCCCAACAACATCTGAGGAGGTGGAAAGAAAAGGAAAAGGAACGGCAGTACCATCAGATTCTAAAGAAGAAGAAGAAGAGGAAGAGAAGGAATACACCGAACAACAATACCCTTCGGCTGATGACAAATATAAACACCTTGAAGAGCGACTAAGCGCTATGGAAATCTAGAGAGTACCGGGGTTAGACTTTGAGGAGTTAGGGATGGTGTCAGGAATTGTAATCCCTCCAAAGTTTAAGTGCCACTATTTGCCAAGTATGATGGGGTGTCTTGTCCTAAAATGCACCTCAGATCCTATGTCCGGAAGATTCAACCACATTCTGCCGACAAAGATATGTGGGTCCACTTTTTCCAAGACAGTTTATCAAGAACGCAGCTTGATTGGTTCTACCAGTTGGAGAGGGCAGATGTCCATAATTGGGAAGACCTGGCAGCAGCTTTCTATAAACAGTATCAATACAACGCTGACTTGGCGCCAACCCGTACTCAGCTACAAATTATGGCTATGGCTTCCAATGAGGGCTTTAATGATTACGTGCAAAAGTGGAGAGACCTAGCCGGAAGGGTGCAACCCCCTCTATCTGAGAGGGATTTGGTGGACATGTTCTTGGGAACTCTATAAGGTCCTTTTTTCAATCATCTGATTGGGAGTTCCTCCGCAGGGTTTACCGAATTGATTCTAACTGGCGAAAGAGTGGAGGCTGGTATAAGAAATGGAAAGATTCAGAAGGACGCGTCTGCCTCAACAGCTGTAAAAAATCCCTTCACGGGAAGAAAGGAAGTATCTGCTGTCTATTCACAGAGAAATCAGGGAAGAACCGAGCACCGACCAATAGTGGAGGCTGTAATGATTCCAAAACCTGCATCAGACCAGCCGAGAAATAACCAGTAAAGGGTAGAAAGGCCAGTTCGACAATTTACCAAGATTAACATGACTCCAGCCCAAGTTCTACCACATCTCTTGAAGTTAAATCTGGCCACTCTAAAAGAGGCCCCAAAAAATCCTAATACTACTTCTCCACATTACCATCCCAACGCCAGAAGCGCGTACCATTTTGAAATTCCAGGGCACGACACCAAAAACTATTGGGCTCTGAAGAACAAGATTCAAGATCTGATAGACGCGAAGGAAGTTGAGTTTGAATCGCCTGAGAAACCAAATTTTATTTCTGCCCCAATGCCGAGGCATGGTCACAATGCCAACACTATTGAAGAAGATCTGTTTGTTGCTACCGTGGATGAACTGTTAACTCTGCTCCCGACCATCAAGTTGAATTTGTTAAAAGCTGGCAACTTCCCAGGTTGTGACAAAGACTGCCATGTTTTCCTGTCCTCACCATTTGACTGCCCTCTGTTGAAGAAAGGAATCCAACAATTGATTGATAACCAAGAAATTTTGTTTGAGAAAGCCCCTGTTTCACCCGTTCTAGTGAAAGAAGTTTCTATAATAACCATCTATGCCAATCCTTCCAGGGCCCCTAAAAGACCCGTTAGGATTACACCTGCTCCAAAGACTGCTCCACTTAAGATTACAATACCCGGGCCTGCCCCATACAAATTAGATAAATCACTACCATGGAACTATGGTGGAGAAATCTATTATCATGGTATTAAACAAGATGAACTGACAGCCGAAGAAGAGAGCTCCGAAGAGGACAATTCCGACATTAGTAACATTGTCGGAACAAGAAAGGTTACCCGTAGTGGAAGAATCTTTTCTCCAGAGATTTCTCCTCCAACAACAGTCTTTGGACCCGTGGCTGTTTCGAAGATTACCTCTGTACCAGTGATTGTACCTGCAAGCGTACCCACCGACAAAGACAATACAATTCATATCCCTACTTCCACTGCTGAGAATAAAGGAAAGAACGTTCAAGAGGAGCCTGTCCAGACGAAGGCTCAATCACTAGCTATTCCTGAAACATCCAAGAAGGAGATGGAAGAAATCCTGAGGATCATTAAGAAGAGTGATTATGACGTGGTTGAACAATTAGGGAAGACCCCTTCCAAGATCTCTATGCTAGCCCTGCTGTTGTGCTCCGAAGCACATGCCCAAGCTCTGGTAAAATTTCTGAAGATAGCTCATGTGCCGCAAGAGACGTCTGTCGACCAGTTCCAGGACTGTGTGGCCAGTTTGACAGCTGATAATGGCCTGGGCTTCTCTGATGCTGACTTGACACCCAGAGGGAGAAAACACAATGATGCATTACATGTCTCAATGGAGTGCAGAGGAACAACCCTAGCTCATGTCTTTGTTGATATTGGGTCATCTTTAAATGTCTTGCCAAAGAAAGCCTTCATAGATTGGATTGTGAGGGGGTTGACTCTAAAACCCAACAACATAGTGGTCAGAGCTTTTGATGGGTCTAAAAGGATGGTCCACGGGGAGGTGGACATTCCAATCAAGGTGGGAACTTAGGTCTTCAATTCAACATTCTACGTGATGGACACCCGTCCTTCTTATTCCTGTCTGTTGGGACGTCCCTGGATCCATAATGCCAGTGTTGTCACCTCCACCTTGCATCATATGCTAAAGTACCCCGCCCAATGGAAGATCATAACTGTCCATGGGGAGGAGGAGTATATGATTAGTCATCTGAATTCCTTCCGTTATGTGGAGTTAGATGGTGAGTTCATAGAGACCCCTTCTAACATTTTGAAGAAGTCTCTCCAGAAGTAGCAGCGACCAAAGCGGTATCTTCTATTCCTAAGATCACAAGACCTCCGCCTCGGATGTCATCTCTAAAGGATGCAAGAGCAGTAGTGGAAGAGGGGGGATGCACAATCTGGGGTCAGCTTCCAGACATTCCTTACAAATCAGACAAGTTTGGCTTGGGATTTACTTCGACTGGTCAGAGGGCTGTGCGCCGCGCCCGTGTTGGGGAGCTACCTGTAAAGATTACCAACCAAAGTGTCAATGCAGTAGAAAACAATGAAGAGGAGGGCAGCTTGGAAGATTGGATATTTCCTACCGTCAGCGGAGGACTGTGCAACTGGTAAACCAAAGACTTTGTTCCGATAAGTTTCATATCTCAGTAATTTATCTTTTACATTTCTGTTGGACTGTAATAATTCACAAACAATTCGCACTTTAAAAACCTTGTGTCTTACCCGAGACACAATGGTCCATTTGTAAGGGTTTTTATTTCTTCTACATGTGTCATTCAATGAATCATGGACGCTTTTTCACATATAAACTTTTTATGCTCATTGTCTTTCTTTTACATTTTATTGTTTTAAGATGGCTATGCCCTTACTCACACCCACACTCACAAATGCAGGTACCCTTCCATTCCGGATCCCATGGGTAATGATACTGCTATAGCCTTCAGTCTCTCTGAAGATCTGATCTACCAAGCCGAATACGAAGGTGAGGAAGATTGTGAGGTGCCAGGGGAATTGGACAGATTATTACAACAAGAGGAAAGAGAAATTCAGCCTCATGAGGGGCAGTTGGATACTGTGATGCGGTGGGAGAACTGACTTGATGTTTTGCGTTTCGTTCGCACTTGTGCAGTTACCAAGAGTCGCCACCGACTTTTATTTTATCCAAAAGGAAAGGTAAAAAAGCAAAGGAAAGACCTTTCGAGATTTTCTCGGGTTCGGGGGGTAGATTATGAAAAGGGAAGGTATTAGCACCCTTTTCATCCATGGTTTTCCATGGGCTCTTAGTTACTCTTTTAGATCACTTGCTTTTATTTGATTGTGTGCTTGTGGTGTGGGCTTTGAAAGTATTTTGTAAAATCTTTTTGTAATGGTTCTCGTCTCTATAAGAACGTATACAAAGTTTTGTTTCGAAAAGTGGTTCAAAGATGTGTTTGTGAATCGTGTTTCGAAAAGTGTTTTGAAAAGAGGTTTTGCAATGGTTCTCGTATCTATAAGAACGTATACAAAACGTTTTGTCTTTTTGAAAATGTTTTGAAATGAGAGTGTAGGTGTAAAAGAGTTTTTGTCGAGAGCAAGCGAGTAACTAAGAGCGAATCTATCTACTCGAAAGGTCTTAAGTTGTTCTTTTCTTCTTCCTTTTAATGGTGCTATCTTACCATTGATTTGGTAAGAAGCCCCACCATTGGATGTGAAGGGACAGGCGCGGGTCAACTTTATAATCATTGAAGGCAACTTGTGAGACGCTTTAGCAATTTTCATAAGGGACGAGATCGTTTTAATCGAAGGTAACATCGAGGGTCATCGAGGGACTACGATCTTTGTTTATTGAAGGGTCATTTGCTAAAGCATCCCATATTCGAGGGACATGATTGTATTTTCGAGGCAACGAGCAGGGTTACCCTAGAGGTGCGTGTGAGAAGAAGTGTGTTGGTTTCAAATTATTTTATTCTTTGATTAGGTCATCTAGCGATTGATTTTGAATCTTATCATACATGCCTAATTACTATACAGTATATGGAAAACAGTAAATTGCGGGAATTGAAATTCTACGCTATTACAAAATATTCGGGATGGGGGTACAATTGTTACAAATGGGGATGAATCAAATGAAATAGAAATGTCCGAATAACAAGCAATACAGCCAAATCAATTTTTTTGTGCGATTTAATATAAAGCTATGACAATTTATGAAAATAATATTAGCAAAATATGAAATGCTAAATATTTACATGAAAAGAGGAAAATAAAACCTATTCTAAAAAAATGATTAAATTAAAATCTTTATTACTTTTTTGTATTTTATTAATTAAGTAAGCAAATTTAAAGAAAGAAAATAAACTAAGTTAATTTTTTGATGTTTTATTAAATGTAAAAATTAATCAAAACAAATTTATATATATAAAAAAAGAAAATGATAAAAATTAATCAACAAAAACTTAAATCAAAATAATGAAAATGTTTTAAGCCTTATTTAGCATTTTGCAAAATAAATATAAGAAGAAAAAACAAATTAAAAACAGAAATAATGGGCTTAAGGATTTAGGGATGTTAGGCCCAACATAAAGTAGAGGTGTTTGTTGTTAACAAAACAAGCCAGGGGAGGGGTGTGAAAGTAAAACGCGTGGGCCTTAGGGCAATACAAGCCCAAACCTCTAACTTTGTATTAGCTTCTGATTAAGGGTGTAAAACGAATTAGGGTTCTTGGAACCCCTTCGTTCACAGTGGCGCCGCTCATCCTCGTTCATCCAAACTCTTCCATTTTTTTCATCTCTGTTCATCTTTATGAAACCTCTAAACTCCTCACTAATCGTCCTTTTCTAATTTGGCGAACACAATCGCTCTTTTCATCTCTATCTCACCATGGCTCGTATCTCCTTGAAAACCCTAATTTCGGATTTGAACCCTAAGGGAATGAAATCCGAATCATCTGATCTTCCCCCCACCCTCTGTTGCCGGAACACCCCTTAATCTCACCTCCCTAAACGAGTTCTAGCGACTTTTCTTGAAAAGGTGGAGGTTCTGTTATTAGTGAAGCTTACGAATTCATTGTTTGTTTTGTCTTGTTACGTTTTTCTGTTAATCAATCTTATTCCTTAGATGCAGGGAAATATGTTATGAGGAAGGTGAAGAATCCATACCTCTTTGGAACTTTTCTGTGAAATGGGAAGGGGATGGTGAGACTGAGGGAGGTGCTCCTTAGTGGCCGGAGATACGTGGGGGAAGAGATGAAGATTGAAAGCGTGATTTTTTAGTTTGGAATCTTTGGTTCAGGTTTGTTGAATTTTGATGGTTTACTGCTTCTGTTGTTTGGAGCTTGTATTCTGATTTTTTTTCCTTGGATGTATATTACTGGTTTTAGGATTTTGGAGTTTGTTGAAAGTTTTTGGTTATGTTTCTTTTTGGTTATGGTGTTTGAGACATTTGCTTGAGGCCTATTCAGTTTTTTTGCTTTTGATAATGGTCGACTGGTTTCTCAGTCTGAGGTTTTGTTTTCAGGTTTGATGGATGATGTTACTGGTTTTTGTTTGAGATCAGGTTTGGTTGATGGCAGTTTGAGACTTGAGATTTTGGTTTGACAGTTTTTTTTTAGGTTTGAGGTTTTTAAGGTTTTGACAGTTTGGATGCTTGTGTTCAAGTTTTTTGAGTTTGATAATTTTTTCTATCTCTCTTGCTTGAGAGTTGTGTCTACTGTTATATTGACTCTCTTTCTGTTATCTCTTATTCAAAATGGTGGGAAAACATCAAATTTGAATATTTTTCTATATTGTTCTTTTGGCTTTTTGATGGCAGTTTTTGTTTTCTAGCAACTTCTATGCAATTTGTGACAGTCAAGGCAGCAGGGTTGTGTATCCCAATATCCTAGGTGAATTCTCTCTTCTCTCTCAATGACACTAAGAAAGTTAATTGCTCTTTTGCCTCTTTTTTTTCAATTCTGAAAAGTTTGCAATAAAATGGAAAATGATGAATTAGCTTCTTGAACAAGCCTTTGCTTGTTTGACTTATTATATTGCCATACTTCTGCTTTTTGTTGCCTGCTTTTGTTGATGCTGTTTGCATTTTGTATTGCTGCCTCATTTTTTGTTGATGCTGCTTGCATTTTGTTTACCATACTGCTGTTTGTTTGGTTCGCGCTGCTGTTTTCTTCTGGACAGACTTGCTGCATTTGTTCTTGTTTGAATAGCTTTGTAGCATTTGGACAGTTTTGTTGCACTTGTTCTTGTTTGGATAGCTTTGTAGCATTTAGACAATTTTGCAGCATTTCTTGGACAGCTTGTTGCATTTCTTTTCCTTCTTTTTGTGAACCAAGAAGAATAATCTTCTTGTGATTTGCAAATAGAGAAAATAAATTATGATGAATTAAAATGGCCTTCTGATTCCAATTTGCAAACTTTAATGATGAATAGCACTTTTTCTTTTGAAATTTTTTGCTCATGCCTAAATAATTTTGTACTCATCACATTTCCTTTCTTTCATTTTCATGTGAGCACAATGGAGAGGACAAAGCATGGAAGGCAAGAACCCTAGGGCAAGCAAGGAAGGTCTTTGGAGATAGAAAAAGAACTTCAATCAAACTTAGGCATATATTAGTTCTCTTAGGCCAATCAAGCATTTGAATTTCCTTGTAATTTAGAAAAACATTCTTGTACTGTATCCAACAATTGTACTAATTTATCTTTTAACTACAATAAGTTGTAAAACATAGAGTATTTAAAAGAACAAATTATTTTGTAACAATGTTTGAAAAAATTGGAGAAAGTCTTATGAAATATTCTGGTGTCAATTGAAACCCTTTACTGTCAATAACTTGTAATTTTTCTCTTCGCATCCTAACTGATTCTTAAAGATTCCCAATCAAGATATTTAAAACAAAATGCTCTAGTCTAGTAACTTACATTCCAAGTAATCCCAATAACTATGTAACTGCATTCCAAACAAACACGCAATGTATATTCCATTTTCTGACCAAGCAAATGTTTTAAGAGACACGAAACATCTGGTTAACCTGGATCAAACAATCATGAGTGTCCCACATGACAGTCTTAATACCTCATCCCAAACAAACCATACTCTGAGAACAAACATTGTCTTTTCAGTAAACTTGAGAAAGCATGAAGACCTGTGAAAGCCAATTGGATCTTTGAGAATTCATTTTCTTTTGAGAATTGCAAGAAAAACCCTAGTTGCTGGTTTACTGCCACAGAAGAAAATCTGTCTGATCGATTCCTGAGCCAAATTGAATATCTGAGGAACCCTAGGGTTGTGTTTTCTATGAAAAATGGGAGGGCAAATTTTGGGGTACAACAGTTGCCCCTGTTCAATATTCTCGAACCTGAAAAGTTAGATTGGCGAGTTTTGCCGTTCGTGACTCGAAGGTAAAAGATGATTGGACACTAGAGTGCCTATAAATTTGCACTCGACAAAGGTGTAACTGAGGGAATGGGCTTAAAGATGACATTTGGAGAGGTGTTAGGATCTTGTTAGAGATGGGCTTGTAGATGCCATCCAAGAATGTTTGTTTTAAACCACAAGTATAAGCATTAGAATGGTGTCCGTATTTGGAACGTATCTGAACTATATCTGTACTTGAATCTGAATAAGTAGCAGAATGGCTTCCATGTCGGGAGCGTATCTGTAATGTATCTGAAGGATGAAACTGAATAAGCGACAGAATGGCTTCCGTGTCTGGAGCATATATGTACTGTATCTGAAGGATGAAACTGAATAAGCGACAGAATGGCTTTCGTGTCTGAAGCGTATATGTACTGTATCGGTACTTGGAATTGAATAAGTAATAGAATAATTTCCGTGTCTGGAGTGTATCTATACTGTATCTTGAAATTAAGTCTGAATGAGTAACAAAATGACTTCAGTGTCTGGAGTGTATCTGTACTGTATCTTGAAATTAAGTCTGAATGAGTAATAGAATGACTTCCGTGTCTGGAGTGTATATGTACTGTATCTGAAATTGAACTCCGAATGAGTAACATAATAACTTTCGTGTATCTGTAATGTATCTGAAGGGTGAACCTGAATAAGCGACAGAATGGCTTCCGTGTCTGGAGCGTATCTGTACTGTATCTGAAGTTGAGATCTGAATAAGTGACAAAATGACTTCCGTGTCTGGAGTGTATCTGGACTGTATCTTGAAATTAAGTCTGAATGAGTAACAGAATGACTTCCGTGTCTGAAGTGTATATGTATTGTATCTGAAATCTTTGAATATTTGTTAAAGATATTTGTTAATCTTATCCTGAAAAGGGTAAAATGTTAGATGAAACACAAAGTTATGTTGCATGAAATGTATGATGCAATAAATGGGTTTTATCCATGTTTATGATATATGAATGTAGTGTATGCGCATGTAAGCTGATTTGCTGTATTGCTGAGGAAAATAAATCTTTGACTGCTGCCGGGGAAAATAAATCCTTGACTGCTGAGGATTCCGTTGTGAAAGTAGTGCCATATACTTCTTGAGGAATCTACTTGGGGAATCCAGAGAATTTTAATGACTTCTACTGAGGATTATTGACGGGAGTATTTGTTCTGTCGAGAAGCAATAAAAACTCTGGGGAAAATCTTTTTCCTGTTTGGAAAAAGTTTAGGAGTTTCGGTTGTCTGCCACTCTACTGGGGAGTTACCCTAGGTTGGGGAGAAACAAAAGTTAACTGTTATCTGGCTGATTTTCAGGCTTCAAGACAACTTGCTGGGGGAACCTGGAGAAACTGGATGATTTCCTCTGTGGGTTGATAGTTTGAAGTTTCGGCTTCGCTGGGGATTGGTAGTTGGTAGTCTCAGCTCCGTTGGGGATCTGTAGTTCAAAGTTTTGGCTCCGCTGGGGATCTTAATGACGTTCTGTAGAGATTTCTCATGGAATAGCCTAAAGACGTTTTCCTAATCTTTCTACCTGTCAGTAATTGTTCTTTTTCATCATGTTTATTTGTAAACAGTAATTATGTTCAAATGCATATGTTCATTAATGAATCATTTGACATTTTTGCAAATAAAACACAAGTGTAAAAAGAAAAAGACAAATGGTTTTCTGTACTTTTGAAAGAGATATCTTTGTATTTACTTTGAATAAGTATTTTATACAAAGGAGACAGACATCCTAGTAAGAGGATGGTGTCATAAATAAGAAAAATTTACAAAGAAAGATAGCTATGTGTAATAATCCCATGGGGTTCCCATTCTGCTATAGCCTTCGTAACTCTGAATATCTTGTCCATTCGTTGCTTCGTCCAAAGATGATTGGATTGATCAGAAGCTCCAGGTTTGTCTGTGAAGAGATTGTCTTTAAAGTGATCCGACGAGACATAGTCATACGCTTTAATTCCCTAACTTTTTCCTGGACCGCCCTTTCGGGTTTTCAGTCCACCGGGGAACCCTTTTTTGCCCAAGTCGCCCTTTCGGGTTTTCAACTTGTCGGGTGTACATATTTTTTGTTTTATCCCTAATTTTTGACCGAACCTTTTTGGTTCGCCAGGATGCCCTTGTTTTGCCTAGGTGTGTCAACCTAGCGGGTCTTTTATGCGTAGTATCTTTTGACTATGTCTGCGTTCGCAGGGTGTGGCAGGTCGTCACCGTCCATGGTGGTTAAGATCATTGCCCCACCAGAAAAGATGTTCTTGATTACAAATGGTCCTTCATAAATAGGAGTCCATTTTCCCCTGGGATCACTTGTGGCAAGATGATGCGCTTGATCACTAGATCTCCAACTTGATACACGTGGCGTCTGACTTTCTTGTTGAAAGCTTTGATCATCCGTTTTTGATACGTCTGACCATGGCAAACAGCCTCCATGCTATAAACTAAAGAATAGGGTGTTGCCCCAGTTGAAGTGCGAGCCGTGGTACGGTACCTGTGGAGAGCAAATGGTAGCATCTCATGCCAGTCCTTGTAGGTTACTGTCATTTTTTGTATGATCTTTTTGATATTTTTGTTCGCAGCTTCAACTGCACCATTCATCTTTGGCCGATAGGGGGATGAATTGTGATGTTGAATTTTGAACTGCTCGCACAGGGCGGTGATCATAGTATTGCTAAGGTTTGTACCGGTATCAGTGATGATCCTTTCGGGGATACCGTATCGACAAATAAGGTTCTGCTTGATGAAGCGGGCAACAACATTCTTAGTAACGGATGTGAAGGAAGCTGCTTCGACCCACTTTGTGAAGTAATCAATGGCCACCAGAATGAAGAGTGTCCATTGGATGTTGTAGGCTTGATCTCTCCAATCATATCAATTCCCCACATATCGAAGGGCCAAGGAGATATTAAGACATTCAGAGGAACCGGAGGCACGTGCACCTTGTCTGCATAGATTTGACATTTATGGCAGGTTTGGGAGTGTTGATAGCAGTCAGCTTCCATAGTAGACCAATAATAGCCTGCCCTTAGAATCTTCTTAGCCATCGTATGCCCGCTAGAGTGAGTGCCGAAGGTACCTTCATGCAATTCAGCCATGATCTTTTCAGCTTCAATCTTGTCCACACAACGGAGCAGAATAGAATCATGATTGCGCTTGTATAGGATGCCATTACTTAGGAAGAACTTAGCTGAGAATCTTCTTAAGAAATTTTTGTCATTGAATGAAGCTCCTTCAGGATATTCTTGAGCCTCGAGATACCTTTTGACTTCATGAAACCAAGGTTGGTCCAATACTTCTTCGGTGTTAATCTCGTGACAGTGTGCAGGTTCGTCCATCCGTTCAATGGTGTTTTGGGGAGCCTCGTTGTCCCAATTAAGTTTAAACATGGATGACATTGTAGCTAGAGCATCTGCTAGCTGATTTTCTTCTCGCGGGAAATGCTCGAAGGTAATCTGCTCGAAATGTGGTAACAATGTCAAAACATGTTCTTTGTAAGGGATGAGGTTTGGATGCTTAGTATCCCATTCTCCTTTGATCTGACTGATGACCAAATCTGAATCCCCAAACACAACTAAAGATTTGATTCCCAAGTCTATGGTAGCCTTGAGTCCAAAGATGCATACTTCATACTCTGCCATGTTGTTCATACAGTTGAAGCAAAGCCTGGTTGTGAAAGGAGTATGGCATCCTTCCGGGGATATGAGTACCGCGCTGATACCATTTCCAAGTGCATTGGAGGCACCATTAAAGTATAGGGTCCATCGGGATCCTTGTTCAGGTATGTCATATGGTCTGAAATCTTTAATGTTGTCCAATGTCATAATGTCTTCGTCAGGGAAGTTAAACTTCATGGATTGATAATCTTCAATAGCTTGATGGGCCAGATGGTCAGCTAGCACACTCCCCTTTATAGCTTTTTGGGTCGTGTACTATATATCATATTCGGTCAGGATCATCTGCCATCTAGCTATTCTTCTAGACAAAGCAGGCTTCTCGAAGATGTATTTGATCGGATCCATTTTAGATATCAGCAAAGTGGTATGAGTCAACATGTACTGCCTTAGCCGGCGAGCAGCCCATACCAAAGTGCAACAAGTTTTCTCGAGCAGTGAATATCTTGTTTCACAGTCGGTAAACTTTTTGCTAAGGTAATAAATGGCATGCTCTTTTCGGCCAGAGTCGTCATGCTGCCCCAGCACGCACCCCATTGAATTCTCTAAGACAGTCAGATACATGATTATCGGTCTTCCCTCGACGGGTGGCATCAGGATAGGAGGTTCTAGCAAATACTCCTTGATTTTATCGAAAGCAATTTGACAGTCATCATTCCATCTAACTACCTGATCTTTCTTCAACAGTTTGAAGATTGGTTCAGAAGTGGATGTTAGGTGAGAAATGAACCTAGCAATCTAGTTTAGGCATCCCAAGAAACCTCTGACTTCCTTCTCAGTGCGAGGAGCATGCATTTCTTGTATAGCTTTGACTTTGGCAGGATCAACCTCGATGCCTTTGTTGCTGACAATGAAACCTAAGAGCTTACCGGACCGGACTCCGAATGTGCACTTGTTTGGATTCAATCTTAGCTTGTACTCCTTCAACCTGACAAACAGCTTTTGCAAGTGATCAAGGTGTTCTTCTTCAGTTTGTGATCGGGATATCATGTCATCTACGTAGACCTCTATCTCATGATGTATCATATCATGAAACAAAGATACCATGGCGCGTTGATAGGTTGCCCCAGCATTCTTCAGTCTGAGTGGCATCGCTTTGTAGCAGAACGTACCCCACTGTGTGACAAAACTAGTTTTTTCCATGTCCTCGGGTGCCATTTTGATCTAGTTATAGCCTGAGAATCCGTCCATGAAAGAAAATACTTTGTGCTGGGCTGTGTTGTCGACCAGGATGTCAATGTGTGGAAGTGGAAAATCATCTTTAGGGCTGGCCCTGTTTAAATCTCTATAATCCATGCACATCCGTATCTTTCCGTCTTTTTTAGGCACAGGCACAATGTTAGCAACCCATTGAGGATAAGAAGTAACAGCCAGAAATCCAACATTGAACTGCTTCATAACTTCTGCTTTGATCTTCTCTGACATGTCAGGTCTCATGCGGCGGACCTTTTGTTTCACTGGTGGACAGTCTTCTCTTGTGGGTAGACGGTGTACCACAATGTCTGTATCAAGTCCCGGCATGTCTTCGTATGACCAGGCGAAGATTTCAACATAATCATGCAACAGCTGAATTAGGCGCTCCTTGACACTCGACTCTAGATTGGCACCCACTCTGATTTCCTTTTTGTCTTCCTCAGTACCCAAGTTGATTGTATCCAACAACTCCTCATGAGGCAGAATGGCCCTTTCCTCTTGTTATAGAAGTCTAGCCAATTCCCCGGGCACCTCACAATCTTCCTCACCTTCGTATTCGGCTTGGTAGATCAGATCTTCAGAGTCACTGAAGGTTATAGCAGTATCGTTACCCATGGGATCCGGAATGGAAGAGTACCTGCATTTGTGAGTGTGGGTGTGTGTAAGGGCATAGCCATCTTAAAACAAATAAAATGTAAAAAGAAAGACAATGAACACAAAAGTTTGTATGAAAAACGTCCATGATTCATTGAAATGACATATGAAAATGAAATAAGAACCCTTACAAATAGACCATTGTGCCTCGGGTAAGGCACAAGGTTAAAAAAGTACAAATTGTTTGTGAATTATTACAGATCCAACAGAAACAGAAAAGATAAATTACTGCGGTATGAAAGTAATCGGAACAAAGTCTTTTGCTTCCCAGTTGCACAGTCCTCCGCCGACAGTAGGAAATATCCAGTCTTCCAAGCTGCCCTCTTCTTCACTTTCCTCTAGTGCATTAACCCCTTGGTGACTGATCTTCACTGGTGGCCCTCCGGCACGGGCGCGGCACACAGCCTTCTGAGCAGTTGAGGTGAACCCCAAGCCGAACTTGTCTGATTTATAGGGAAAGTCTGGAAGCTGCCCCCATATTATGCTTCCTCCCTCTTCAACCACTGCCTTTGCATTCTTGAGAGATGACATCTGAGGCGGATGTCTGGTAGTCTTGGGTACAGAGGACATTGTCTTGGTCGCCGCTATCTCCTAAGCTACCTCTTCAAAATGCTGGAAAGGAGTTTCGATGAATTCGCCATCTAATTCTACATAACAGAAAGAATTCAGATGACTGATCATGTATTCCTCTTTGCCATAAACAGTTATGATTTTCCCCTGGATAGGGTACTTGAGCATTTGATGCAGAGTAGAAGTGACAACTCCAGCATGGTGGATCCAAGGTCTTCCCAACAGGCAAGAATAAGAAGGACGGATGTCCATCACATAGAATGTGGAGTTAAAGGTTTCAGTTCCCACCTTAATCGGGATGTCCACCTCCCCGTGGACCATCCTTTTAGAACCATCAAAGGCTCTGACAATTATATTTCTGGGTTTCAAGGTTAAGCCTTCACAATCTAGTCTATCCAAGGCTTTCTTTGGCAAGACGTTCAAAGACGAACCAGTGTCTACCAGTACGTGTGCTAGGGTTGTCCCTCTGTATTCCACCGAGACATGCAAAGCATCATTATGTTTTCTCCCTTTCGAAGTTAAATCTGCATCGGAGAATCCTAGACCATTGTCAGCTGTTAAACTAGCCACACATTCATGGAATTGATCAGCGGAGGTTTCTTGTGGCGCGTGGGCCGTCTTCAAAAATCTTATCAGAGCCTTAGCATGAGCTTCTGAACAAAGCAATAGGGCCAACATGGAGATCTTTGAGGTAGTTTTCCCCAACTGTTCCACCACATCATAATAGATTTTCTTGATTATTTTCAAAATTTCCTCCATTTCTTTTTGAGAGGTTTCAGGGATGATCAACGGTTGAGCCCTCGTCCTGACGGTCTTTTCTTGGATCCCTTTCCCTCGAACATCAGTAGCAGCAGAGGGGATAACCACGGGGGTTGTGACTTCTTCTATGATTGGTGTACTTGCATATATGTTTACCGGTGTAGAGATAACCTTAGGAGCAGCTGAGGGTCCAAGAATTGCCTTTGGAGGGGAAATCTTTGGAGAAAAGATTCTTCCACTATAGGTAACTTTGCTTGTTCCGGCAATGTTACTGATGTTGGAATTGTCTTCTTCAGAACTCTCTTCCTCGGCAGTCTGTTCAATCTGTTTGACACCATGGTAGTAGATTTCCCCACCATAGTTCCATGGTACTGATTTGTCGGACTTGTACGGGACTGGCCCGGGCATAGTTATCTTCAAAGGTGCAGCTTTCGGAGCGGATGTAATCCTAACAGGTTTTTTAGGGACCTTGGAAGGATTGGCGGATATGGTTATTATTGAAACATCGTTAACAGGAGTTGATAAAACATGAGTTTTCTCAAATAGGATTTCTTGGTTATCAATTAGGCGTTAGATGCATATCTTCAACAATGGACAGTGGGTTAATGAGGATGAACAAAGGTGACAATCTTCTTCACAACCTGGGAAAACCCCAGCCTTCAACAAATTTAACTTGATTATAGGGAGCGGAGTTATCAAATCATCTACAGTAGCAACAAACACATCCTCCTCAACAGCATGGGCGTTGTGGCCGTGCCTTGGCATTGGAGCAGAGATAACATTGGGTTTTTCAGGTGCGTCGAATTCAACTTCTTTAGCATCTATCAAATCCAGAATTTTATTCTTCAGGGCCCAACAATTGTCAGTGTCGTGCCCTGGGCTCTCCGAATGGTAAGCACACCTGGCATTCGGGTGGTAGTACAGAGAAGCAGTATTCGGATTCTTCGGGGCCTCTTTCAGACTTGCTAGATGTAACTTCAAGAGATGGGGTAGAACTTGGGAAGGAGTCATGTTTGTCCTGGTGAATTGCCTAACTGGCTTTTCCAACCTAGTTTAATTGGTTCTTGGTTGACTGGTTCTGGACTGATCAGATGCAGACTTCTGAATCATAACGGCCCCCACCGCTGGTCGGCGCTCAACTCTTCCTTGACCCCTCTGAGAGTAGACAGTTGATACTTCCTTCTTTCCCGTGAAAGGTTTTCTGGTGGCAACAGAAGTAGATGCATCTTTTTGAATTTTCCCGCTTTTTATACCGGCCTCCACTCTTTCTCCAGTTAGAATTAATTCAGTGAACCCAGCAGACGAACTTCCAATCAGGTGATTGAAGAAAGGACCTGACAGGGTACCCAGGAACATGTCTACTAGCTCCCTCTCAGATAGAGGTGGTTGCACCCTTCCGGCTAAATCCCTCCATTTTTGGGCGTAGTCTTTGAACCCCTCGTTGGACACCATGGCCATACTCTGGAGTTGAGTACGGGTTGGTGCCAAGTCAGCGTTGTATTGATAATGTTTATAGAAGGCGGCTGCAAAATCTTCCCAATTGTGCACATCAGACCTCTCCAACTGGTAGAACCAATCAAGCTGCGTTCCTGACAAACTGTCCTGGAAAAAGTGGACCCACAAATCTTTGTCAGCAGAATGCGGTTGAATTTTCCTGACATAAGATCGTAGGTGCGTCTTGGGACAAGACACCCCATCGTACTTGGAAAATAGTGGCACCTTAAACTTCGGAGGGATTACTATTCCAGACACCAAACCTAACTCCTCAAAGTCCAGCCCCGGTACTCTCTGTATCTCCATAGCAGCTAGACGCTCTTCCAAATTTTTGTATTTGTCATCGGCCGGAGGGTACTGTTATTCGGAGTAGTCTTCTTCTTCCTCTTCCTCTGCTTCAGAATTAGATGGTACTGCTGTTCCTTTTCCTTCCCCCTCTTCAGATGTTGATGGTAATTCCAAGGTCCTTCTGGCTTATCCTTCAAACCTTCTACCCATGATAACTACACCGGCTCGCTTCTTCTTCTTTTTCTCTTTCCCTTTCTCTAGCAGAGTCTTGAGCTCCTCCTGCCCCTTGGCTAAAGTCAAGAGTAGCTGTTGAAATTGTGAATTCTGATCTTGTAAGTCTTTGACCGTTTGTTCTAAATCCATCTTGCTGAAATAAACAGCAGAGAGATGAGGAAACTTGGTGTGAAGACTTGCTTATGCATATGATGAATGACATGTATCCATGCAATGCTTTCAAGGATTTAGAAATTCAACTTTGTTTTAAACAAAAAAAAGAAACACACGTCATATTAATAAGATAGATTTTGTTAGTACATTAATGCCCCTTGGGAAAAATAATACAAAATTCTAAGGTAAAAAGACATTGCGCATCCTCTTTGGTGCAATGTAGGTGTTGAGAGTCTGCTCTTCGTGAAGTAGTCGAGTGAGTTCCAAAACCTTCTTCTCGCTTGCGTAGAATTGGGCTTCGAAAGTATCGCGCTCTCCCTTGAGCTATATCCAACTCCTTTGTATATCTTTGAGTGATGTCGGCATATCAGGATGTAGGAGGGTGTATGGAACCTCTCCTTCCTTAACAGGCTCTATAATCACTGGGAGAATGGAGGGGTAAGGCATCATAAGACTTTGGGCGCGGGTTCGTACCCACTTGAGGTAAGGCTCAAGGGGGATGGAATTCTTGTGTCCCAAGGTCTTACTGTCTACCTTGTTAGGCATCCTCCAAGCTCGGATGAACCTTTGATGAAGTCCTTGATTGTCGTTGTCGAAGTCGAAAACCAAGCCTTGAATCAGCATGTCATGTGGGCCATCCCTTCGGGCATAACCAAATTGTCTTAGAGCCAAGCAGGGGTTGTAGGTGATGCCTCCCCTAATGCCAAGTAGAGGGACATTAGGGAATTCCCCACAATGGTTGACGATGATAACATTCTCTTTGGTTCGAGAACACCAATGAATATCTGAATATGTAAGAGTCATCAATCGTTGTGACCACCTCAAACCTTGCTCATTCTTCAAGACTGATTGGGGAAGATGAGAAATAAACCATCTTTCCAGGAGAGGAGTGCAACACATGAGAACACCTCTTTTCCTCATTGTACGAGTGTGAAAAGAGTGTAAGATATCCCCAAGCAATGTAGGCACCGAGTTACGAGTCATGAAGATTTTGACAGCACTCACATCTATGAGTTGGTCAGGGTTAGGGAACAAGACCATCCCATAGTTGAGAAGAGCTACAGTCTCCTCAAAAGCTTGTAAGTCCAAGGAATTCCAGCAGCTTTGGGCCTTCTCGAACAAGAACTTTGCCAAGAAGCCTTTGACACCACTTCTAGTTTCCCAATGTGTTGTGACATCAGATGAGTGCAAGTGTAGGGCTTGAGCAATCTCTTCTAGATTTGGATCTCTTTCCATACTGTTGAAGGGTAGTTGATTGAGAATAGGAATCCTCAAGAGTTGAGAAAATTCCTCCAAAGTGGGCACAAGTTGGTAGTCAGGAAATGTGAAGCAGTGATGCAAAGGGTCAAAGAACTGGAAAAGAACTTTCATCATGTCTTCCTCTGTGTTGGAAGTGACTAAGTTGAGTAGAGGACCATGCCTCTCGATGAATGGATAATTCTCAAGAATCCTTGAAGCTAGTTCCTTGAGTTGTGGAGGAATTCTTACATGGTTGATTTGGATAGTTTTCCTGCGAAGTGAATCCATAACCTATAAAACAAGAACAAAGATGAATTTCCAAAATCCTTGAAATGGTTAGTGGATGCATATGATGCTTCATGATGTCCATGATGTTATTCTCAAGTATATATGTACAAGCAAATAACACAAGTTCCTAGTTTAGGCTTGCATGGGGTTTCATAAGTAAATACCCTCTTGAAGTTTAGTTGGCTCAACCTGTCCTAGAAATAGTAACCGGGTTCTAAGGAGCTCAATATCACTGGATTGTTTCCTTGTTCATTGTTTCAATTAGCCTCTTTACTAGCGACCGAAATATTCCAAGGAACCAACCCTCAATGAGTGTAGTATCGAGTATCTACTAACTTCAGACTGCACCAAAGCCGGTCATCTCACTACATCCTAAAAGGCCAAGTTGGTCAAGTAAAGGTTCTAAAAGTTCGTTAGTGCTTCATGACATCACTCAGTGGCCCCGTATTCTCTTTGATTGACTCAAAGGCTACCGGTACCCACAAATATGTCACACTAACATAGTTATTGCTTAGACCGTGTCGGTATACCCCGCACAATTTCCACAATGTATTGCTATTTACCTATTATGTTTCCCAAATCCGGGTAGAGGATTCAAACCCAAACAATAGAGATAAAATGTAAAGCATACAAGTCAAACAAGATAAGCATGTAAAGGTAATCTAAAACCCTAAGGTAACCCCACTTTTATACCAATCCCCAGCAGAGTCGCCAGTTCTGTGATGCGGTGGGAAAACTGACTTGATGTTTTGCGTTTCATTCGCACTTGTGCGGTTAGCAAAAGTCGCCACCGACTTTTCTTTTATCCAAAAGGAAAGGTAAAAAAGCACAGGAAAGACCTTTCGAGATTTTCTCGTGTTCGGGGGGTAGATTATGAAAAGGGAAGGTATTAGCACCCTTTTCATCCATGGTTTTCCATGGGCTCTTAGTTACTCGTTTAGATCACTTGCTTTTATTTGATTGTGTGCTTGTGGTGTGGGCTTTGAAAGTATTTTGAAAAATCTCTTTGTAATGGTTCTCGTCTCTATAAGAACGTATACAAAGTTTTGTTTCGAAAAGTGGTTCAAAGATGTGTTTGTGAATCGTGTTTCGAAAAGTGTTTTGAAAAGATGTTTTGCAATGGTTCTCATCTCTATAAGAACGTATACAAAATGTTTTGTATTTTTGAAAATGTTTTGAAATGAGAGTGTAGGTGTAAAAGAGTTTTTGTCGTGAGCAAGCGAGTAACTAAGAGCGAATATATCTACTCGAAAGGTCTTAAGTTGTTCTTTTCTTCTTCCTTTTAATGGTGTTATCTTACCATTGATTTGGTAAGAAGCCCCACCATTGGATGTAAAGGGACAAGCGCGGGTCAACTTTACAATCATTGAAGGTAACTTGTGAGACGCTTTAGCAATTTTCGTAAGGGACGAGATCGTTTTAATCGAAGGCAACATCGAGGGTCATCGAGGGACTACGATCTTTGTTTATTGAAGGGTCATTTGCTAAAGCGTCCCATATTCGAGGGACATGATTGTATTTCCAAGGCAACGAGCGGGGTTACCCTAGAGGTGCGTGTGAAGAAGTGTGTTGGTTTCAAATTATTTTCTTCTTTGATTAGGTCATCTAGCGATTGATTTTGAATCTTATCATACAGGTCTAATTACTATACAGTATATGGAAAACAGTAAATTGCGAGAATTGAAATTCTACGCTATTACAAAATATTCGGGAATGGGGGTACAATTGTTACAAATGGGGATGAATCAAATGAAATAGAAATTTCCGAATAAAAAGCATTACAGCCAAATCGAATTTTTTTGTGCGATTTAATATAAAGCTATGACAATTTATGAAAATAATATTAGCAAAATATGAAATGCTAAATATTTACATGAAAAGAGGAAAATAAAACCTATTCTAAAAAAATTATTAAATTAAAATCTTTATTACTTTTTTGTATTTTATTAATTAAGTAAGCAAATTTAAAGAAAGAAAACAAACTAAGTTAATTTTTTGATGTTTTATTAAATGTAAAAATTAATCAAAACAAATTTATATATATAAAAAAAGAAAATGATAAAAATTAATCAACAAAAACTTAAATCAAAATAATGAAAATGTTTTAAGCCTTATTATTTAGCATTTTGCAAAATAAATATAAGAAGAAAAAACAAATTAAAAACAGAAATAATGGGCTTAAGGATTTAGGGATGTTAGGCCCAATATAAAGTAGAGGTGTTTGTTGTTAACAAAACTAGCCAAGGGAGGGGTGTGAAAGTAAATTGCGTGGGCCTTAGGGCAATACAATCCCAAACCTCTAACTTTGTATTAGCTTTTGATTAAGGGTGGAAAACGAATTAGGGTTCTTGGAACCCCTTCGTTCACAGTGCTGCCGCTCATCCTCGTTCATCCAAACTCTTCCATTTTTTCATCTATGTTCATCTTTGTGAAACCTCTAAACTCCTCACTAATCGTCCTTTTCTAATTTAACGAACATAATCGCTCTTTTCATCTCTATCTCACCATGGCTCGTATCTTCTTGAAAACCCTAATTTCGGATTTGAACCCTAAGGGAACGAAATTCGAATCATCTGATCTTCCCCCCACCCTCTGTTGCCGGAACGCCCCTTAATCTCACCTCCCTAAACGAGTTCTAGCGACTTTTCTTGAAAAGGTGAAGGTTCTGTTATTAGTGAAGCTTACGAATTCATTGTTTGTTTTGTCTTGTTACATTTTTCTGTTAATCAATCTTATTCCTTAGATGCAGGGAAATATGTTATGAGGAAGGTGAAGAATCCATACCTGTTTGGAACTTTTCTGTGAAATGGGATGGGGATGGTGAGATTGAGGGAGGTGCTCCTTGGTGGCTGGAGATACGTGGGGGAAGAGATGAAGATTGAAAGCGTTATTTTTTTGTTTGGAATCTTTGGTTCAGGTTTGTTGAATTTTGTTGGTTTACTGCTTCTGTTGTTTGGTGCTTGTATTCTGAATTTTTTCCTTGGATGTATATTACTGGTTTTAGGCTTTTGGAGTTTGTTGAAAGTTTTTGGTTATGTTTCTTTTTGGTTATGGTGTTTGAGACATTTGCTTGAGGCCTATTCAGTTTTTTTGCTTTTGATAATGGTCGACTGGTTTCTCAGTCTGAGGTTTTGGTTTCAGATTTGATGGATGATGTTACTGGTTTATGTTTGAGATCAGGTTTGGTTGATGGCAGTTTGAGACTTGAGATTTTGGTTTGACAGTTTTTTTTTAGGTTTGAGGTTTTTCAGGTTTTGATAGTTTGGATGCTTGTGTTCAAGTTTTTTGAGTTTGATAATTTTTCTATCTCTCTTGCTTAAGAGTTGTGTCTACTGTTATATTGACTCTCTTTCTGTTATCTCTTATTCAAAATGGTGGGAAAACATCAAATTTGAATATTTTACTATATTATTCTTTTGGCTTTTTTATGGCAGTTTTTGTTTTCTAGCAACTTCTATGCAATTTGTGACAGTCAAGGCAGCAGGGATGTGTATCCCAATATCCTAGGTGACTTCTTTCCTCTCTTCTCTCTCAATGACACTAAGAAAGTCAATTGCTCTTTTGCCTCTTTTTTTTCAATTCTGAAAAGTTTGCAATAAAATGGAAAATGATGACTTAGCTTCTTGAACAAGCCTTTGCTTGTTTGACTTATTATATTGCCATACTTCTGCTTTTTGTTGCCTGCTTTTGTTGATGTTGTTTTCATTTTGTATTGCTGCCTCGTTTTTTGTTGATGTTGTTTGCATTTTGTTTACCATACTGCTATTTGTTTGGTTTACGCTGGTGTTTGCTTCTGGACATTTTTGCTGCATTTGTTCTTGTTTGGATAGCTTTGTAGCATTTGGACAGTTTTGCTGCACTTGTTCTTGTTTGGATAGCTTTGTAGCATTTGGACAATTTTGCAGCATTTCTTGGACATCTTGCTTGCATTTCTTTTCCTTCTTTTTATGAACCAATAAGAATAATCTTCTTGTGATTTGCAAATAGAGAAAATAAATTATGATGAATTAAAATGGCCTTCTGATTCCAATTTGCAAACTTTAATGATGAATAGCACTTTTTCTTTTGAAAATTCTTGTTCATGCCTAAATAATTTTGTACTAATCACATTTCCTTTCTTTCATTTTAATGTGAGCACAATGGAGAGGACAAAGCATGGAAGGCAAGAACCCTAGGGAAAGCAAGGTCTTTGGAAATAGCAAAAGAACTTCAGTCAAACTTAGGCATAGATTAGTTCTCTTAGGCCAATCAAGCATTTGAATTTCCTTGTAATTTAGAAAAACATTCTTGTACTGTATCCAACAATTGTACTAATTTATCTTTTAAATACAATAATTTGTAAAACATATAGTATTTAAAAGAACAAATTATTTTGTAACAATGTTTGAAAAAATTGGAGAAAGTCTTATGAAATATTTTGGTGTCAATTGAAACCCTTTACTGTCAATAACTTGTAATTTTTCTCTTCGCATCCTAACTGATTCTTAAAGATTCCCAATCAAGATATTTAAAACAAAATGCTCTAGTATGGTAACTTACATTCCAAGTAATCCCAATAACTATGTAACTGCATTCCAAACAAACACGCACTGTATATTCCATTTTTTGACCAAGCAAATGTTTTAAGAGACGCGAAACATCTGGTTAACCTGGATCAAACAATCATGAGTGTCCCACATGACAGGCTTAATCCCTCATCCCAAACAAACCATACTTTGAGAACAAACATTGTCTTTTCAGTAAACTTGAGAAAGCATGAAGACCTGTGAAAGCCAATTGGATCTTTGAGAATTCATTTTCTTTTGAGAATTGAAAGAAAAACCCTAGTTGCTGGTTTACTGCCACAGAAGAGAATCTGTCTGATCGATTCCTGAGCCAACTTGAATATCTGAGGAACCCTAGGGTTGTGTTTTCTATGAAAAATGGGAGGGAAAATTTTGGGGTACAACAGATACAATCAACTTGGGTACTGAGGATGATAAAAAGGAAATCAAAGTGGGTGCCAACCTAGAGCCGAGTGTCAAGGAGCGCCTAATTCAGCTACTGCGTGATTATGTTGAGATATTTGCCTGGTCATACGAAGACATGTCGGGACTCGACACAGACATTGTGGTACACCGTCTACCCACAAGAGAAGAATGTCCACCAGTGAAACAAAAGGTCCGCCGCATGAGACCTGACATGTCAGAGAAGATCCAAGCAGAAGTTATGAAACAGTTCAATGCTGGATTTCTGGCTGTTACTTCCTATCCTCAATGGGTTGCTAACATTGTGCCCGTGCCTAAAAAGGACGGCAATGTGAGAATATGTGTGGATTATAGAGATTTAAATAGGGCCATCCTTAAAGATGATTTTCCACTTTCACACATCGACATCCTGGTCAACAATACATCCCAGCACAAAGTATTTTCTTTCATGGACGGATTCTTAGACTATAACCAGATCAAAATGGCATCTGAGGACATGGAGAAAACTACATTTGTCACACAGTGGGATACGTTCTGCTACAAAGTGATGCCATTCGGACTGAAGAATGCCAAGGAAACCTATCAATGCGCCATGGTAGCTTTGTTTCATGATATGATACATTATGAGATAGAGGTCTACGTAGATGACATGATAGCCCGATCAAAAACTGAAGAAGAACACCTTAATCACTTGCAAAAGATGTTTGTCAGGTTGAAGAAGTACAAGCTAAGGTTGAATCCAAACAAGTGTACATTCGGAGTCCGGTCCGATAAACTCTTAGGTTTCATTGTCAGCAACAAAGGCATCGAGGTTGATCCTTCCAAAGTCAAAGCTATACAAGAAATGCCTGCTCCTCGCACTGAGAAGGAAGTCAGAGGTTTTTTGGGACGCCTAAACTATATTGCTAGGTTCATTTCTCACCTAACAACTACTTGTAAGCCAATCTTCAAGTTGTTGAAGAAAGATCAGGTAGTCAGATGGAATGACGAATGTCAGATTGCTTTCGATAAAATCAAGGAGTACTTACTGGACCCTCCTATCTTGATGCCACCCGTCGAGGGAAGGCCACTAATCATGTATCTGACCGTCTTAGAGAATTCAATGGGGTGCGTACTGGGCTAGCATGACGAGTCTGGCCGAAAAGAGCACGCCATTTATTACCTAAGAAAAAAGTTTATCGACTGTGAAACCAGATATTCACTACTCGAGAAAACTTGATGCGCTTTGGTATGGGCTGCTCGCCGGCTAAGACAGTATATGTTGACTCATACCACTTTGCTGATATCTAAGATGGATCCGATAAAGTACATCTTTGAGAAGCCTGCTCTATCTGGGAGGATAGCTAGATGGCAAATGATCTTAACAGAATATGACATACAATACACTACCTAAAAAGCTATAAAGGGAAGTGTGCTAGCTGATCATCTGGCTCATCAAGTTGTAGAAGATTATCAATCCATGAAGTTTGACTTCCCTGACGAAGACATCATGAAATTGGACAATAGTGAAGAGATCAGACCATATGACGGACCTGAACAAGGATCCCGATGGACCCTATACTTTGATGGGGCATCCAATGACTTGGTAACGGTATCGGGGATGTGCTCATATCTCCGGAAGGATGCCATACTCCTTTCACTGCCAGACTTTGCTTCAACTGTACGAATAACATGGCATAGTACGAGGCATGCATCTTTGGTCTCAAGGCTGCCATAGACTTGGGAATCAAATCTTTAGATGTGTTTGGGGACTCGTCTTTGGTCATCAGTCAGATCAAAGGAGAGTGGGACACTAAGCATCCAAACCTCATCCCTTACAAAGAACATGTTTTGACATTGTTACCACATTTCGAGCAGATTACCTTCGAGCATTTCCCGCGAGAAGAAAATCATCTAGCAGATGCTCTAGCCACAATGTCATCTATGTTTAAACTTAATTGGGATAATGAGGCTCCCCAAATCTCCATTGAACGCATGGACGAACCAACACATTGTCACGAGATTAATACCGAAGAAGTAGTGGACCAGTCGTGGTTTCATGATGTCAAAAGGTATCTCGAGGCTCAAGAATATCCAAAAGGGGCTTCAGTCAATGACAAAAAGTTCTTAAGGAGATTCTCAACTAAGTTCTTCCTAAGTAATGGCATCCTGTACAAGCGCAATCATGATTCTATTCTGCTCTGTTGTGTGGACAAGATTGAAGTGAAAAGATCATGACTGATTTGCATGAAGGTACCTTTGGCACTTACTCTAGCGGGCATACGATGGCAAAGAAAATCTTACAGACAGGCTATTATTGGTCTACCATGGAAGCTGACTGCTATCAACACTCTCGAACCTGCCATAAATGTCAAATCTATGTAGATAAGGTGCACGTGCCTCCAGTTACTCTAAATGTCTTAACAGCTCCTTGGCCCTTCGCTATGTGGGGAATCTACATGATTGGGGAGATCAAGCCTACAACCTCCAATGGACACCTCTTCATTCTTGTGGCCATTGACTATTTCACCAAATGGGTCGAAGCAACTTCCTTCGCATCCGTTACTAAGAATTTTGTTGCCCACTTCATCAAGCAGAATCTTATTTGTCGGTACGGTATCCCCGAAAGGATCATCACTGATAACGGTACAAACCTTAACAATACTATGATCACCGCCTTGTGCGAGCAGTTCAAGATTCAACATCGCAATTCATCCCCCTATCGGCCAAAGATGAATGGTGCAGTCGATGCTGCCAACAAAAATATTAAAAAGATCATACAGAAGACGATAGTCACCTACAAGGACTGGCATGAGATGCTACCTTTTGCTCTCCATAGGTACCATACCACGGCTCGCACATCAACTAGGGCAACACCCTATTCTTTGGTTTATGGCATGGAGGCTGTTTTAGCTATTGAGGTTCAGATTCCCTCTTTGAGAATCATGAAGGATACAGGTTTGAGTGAAGACGATTGGATCCAGACCCGACTTGATCAATTGAACTTGATTGATTAAAAGAGACTTACTGTTGTTTTCCACGGTCAGACGTATCAAAAACGGATTATCAAGGCTTTCAACAAGAAAGTCAGACGCCATATATATCAAGTTAGAGATCTAGTGATCAAGCGCATCATCTTGCCGCAAAGTGATCCCAGGGGCAAATGGACTCCTACCTATGAAGGACCATTTGTAATCAAGAACATCTTTTCAGGTGGGGCAATGATCTTAACCACCATGGACGTGGACGACCTGCCACACCCTGCGAATGCAGACATAGTCAAAAGATACTACGCATAAGAGACCCGCTAGGTTGACACACCTAGGCAAAACAAGGGCATCCCGGCGAACCAAAAAGGTTCAGGCAAAAATTAGGGATAAAATAAAAAAATCTGTACACCCGGCAAGTTGAAAACCCTAAAGGGAGACTTGGGCAAAAAAGGGTTTCCCGGTGGACTGAAAAACCGAAAGGGCGGTCCAGGAAAAAGTTAGGGAATTAAAGCGTATGAATATGTCTCGTCGGATCACTTTAAGGACAATCTCTTCACTAACAGACTCTGAGCTTCTGATCAATTCAATCATCTTCGGACAAAGCAAAGGATGGAAAAGATATTCAGAGATACGAAGGCTATAGAAGAATGGGACCCCCATGGGGAACATTGATTTCGGCTTAGGGATAGAAGAGTGCAGGAACATTGGTCGTTCCTTGCTTTACTAGGGAATTTAATCCTTATATACCCTGAATGGGGATAAAAGAGATGGATGGCCTTTCGAGGTGTTATGCGACCAGGTTTCCGATATGGATGCTGACTTGTCTAGAGAGAATAAGGTTGAACGATACTTGGTCCAGTTTCCGGTTCAGTAGCAACTCTCTAGGGATAGCAGCCTAGATTGTCCTTTGCCGGTAATTTATGGTAGTTAGAGAAATAGACTCAAACTGGGGAGATTGTAATTTGTTGGGGAAATTAACCCTGTTGGAGAAATAAACCCTAAACCTCCTAGAGAAACACTTTGCCGAGGAAATGAGCACTGCTGGAGGAAATAAATCTGCAGGGGGTTTTATAGTTTTGGAGGAATAAGTTCAGTTGGGGAAGAGAATTTCCATAAAATGTACTGATGTCGTAATCTCTGATGGAGATTGGGACTCCATAGGTTGGTGATGTTGCTGGGGAAAAGATCATATTCCTTTATCCTCTAGGGTGATCTTCTGGTGAGTATGATCATGTTAACAACGTGAAGATTCCCCAATTTCTATCTTGAAGGCATATTAGACTTGCGGGGAATGTATCTCTGTTAAAAATGAGCTTGTGCGGATAGCTCTGTAGAGATAATTTCGTGGAAACTGCTTTGTGTGGATTTATGGATGACTTGAATATTATCTCAACCTCTAGAGCCCTCAGTAAATGCTGATCAGAGTGATAAGCCTTCCACTGATAGACAAGCGATGAGATGACGGGACATAGTCGTACGCTTTAATCCCTGAATTTTATCTGGACCGTCTTTTCAGATTTTCAGTCCATCGGGATACCCTTTTTTGCACAAGCCGCCTTTTCAGGTTTTCGACTTGCCGGGTGTACAATTTATATATATATATATATATATATATATATATATATATATATATATATATATATATATATATATATATATATATATATATATATATATATATATATATATATATATATATATATCCTATTTTTTTCTCGAACCTTTTTGGTTCATCGGGATGCTATTATTTTTTCCTAGGCCAGTCAACCTAGCGGGTCTTTTTACATGCATAGTACTTTTCGACTATGTCCGCGTTCACAGGATGAAAAGAATTGTCACTGTCCATAGTAGTAAGTGTTATAGCACTTCTAGAAAATGTTTGCTTGATCGTACGTGACCCTTTGCTGGAACTCATGTTCAATGCCCCAAGTGATTCAGATGGAGGTCTGTCCCTAGCTATTCAACACTTTTGAGAGATTCCTTAAATCTTGACTCGACTGCCCCCAGATCAGTTAAACACCATGTCATGCCCCTTGATTATGAAATGCATGTTACTGAAAATGTCTTTCCATCTAAGGTGATTCTGTTCATTGAGAGAATTTTCGTCCATTAAATATTTGTCGTGTGAATTTCTCTATTGTCGAACAATTAGTCATATGCAAACAATGGCATTTAAAAATGCAAAGCTTATGTCTGTCTTGAAGTTTTGAAAATGCATTTTTAGTAAAAACAAAATTTTGTAAGAATATTAATTCAACTCAGGATTTATAGTAAGCCTTACAGGAGTCAGGATACCTTTTGTAACAGTATGCTTTCGAACTAACCAATGCTTCAGCTAAAACTTTAAGGGTTGTGACGTAGCCTGGTTCATGGTTTAAGAAACAAAGGAAAAAGGCTCAAAATTTATTTGTACCCACTCGTTCTCCGTGATTTTCTTCGGTCCTATACTCAGTTAATTACGCGTTTGGATTCTAATTGAGTCTAGAATTATAACAATGATATTTCGGTGATGGTTCAGATACTGGGAGTTTATTTGAGGAGGCAGTCATCATTTCATTTTTTTTTGTAATATTTTTCTGTCATCGAGGATTTGTAGCGACCTCTTTTTGATTTTATTATCCCTACCTTTTGCCTGAACTGTTTCTTCTGTGATTACAGTCAGCGGGATGCCCCCGTTTTTTCTTAAGTCTCCTTCATAGGTTTTAACTTAGCAGGCTTTTCTTTTGAGAGATATGACTGCCTATTTTACAGGGAACTCTCACCGTCTTTTAATTTGGAAGGATGTCTCCAATACTATTCGTTGTGTACGAAGTAAAAGCTTGTGACAGTATGTGTGTTTGCATTAACTGAGAAACTACCCTGCCCCAGGTTATGATTAAAGGTTTCAATTTGTGTGAAAAGGAAACTCCTACTTCTTAGGCTCAAAGGGGTTGACTAGGGATTATCTTCCTTATAACTCCACTGTTTAGGATTTGAAACAACGCATGTACTTGTCAGCAAGGTCTGTTCAAAAGCATATTATAGAGATTATGGTATCATTTTCGTCATCCTCCCTCTAAAGGCTTATAGCTTTTAATCAAGAGTTGAACATCACAAAAAGGAAGTAAAATCATAGTTTAAGTATAGTGAAAACAAATGGATTCATTCAAGCCAAACATACGTAATGCATTAATAGAACAATAAAGTTTGCATAAAATAAGTGTTCAAACAATCAAAAGAAATTACAGTTGAAAATTTAAACGAAATAGACGCTCTCAATCTTGGCCATGATTTGGCATGGGAGTCGTGTTCACATTAGGGGTCTCAGGAGGGTCGAACTCAATATCCTTAGCATCAATCAAATCATAGATTTTAATTTTCAAAGCCCAACAGCTATTTGTGTCATGTCCGAGACTATTGGAATAATAGGCGCATCTCACATTAGGATTGTACCAAGGGGAGGAAGTGTTGGGATTCTGAGGAGGACCCTTCAATGTTATCAGCTCTGCCTTCAACAAGTGTTGCAGTGCCTAGGACAATGGCATGTTGATCTTAGTAAATTGTATCTTAGGTGCATCTAGCCTACACTGATTGCTTTGTTGTTGATGTTGCGTCGATGCGGGATTGGAGATTAGCACAGCTCTTACGAATTAGTTGTGGTTACTGCTAGCACGACCCTTCTGGCTATAAGTGGAATTGGTTTCCTTCTTATCACTAAATGTCTTCTTCACAGCACTTGAAGATGCAGCCATTGGAATCTTTCCACTCTTGATACCACCTTCGACATGTTCCCCAGTTAGAATCAACTTAGTAAAAATAGATGAGGAGCTTCCATCAGATGGTTAAAGAATTGACCCGTCAGAGTGTCCATGAACATATCAACTAGCTCCCTATCAGACAGAGGAGGTTTAACTCTTCCAACTAAATCCCTCCATTTTTGTGCATATTCCTTGAACCCTTCATTCGAGCCCATGGACATGTTTTGCAATTGTACACGAGTTGGTGCAAGGTCAGCATTATATTGATATTGCTTGTAGAAAGCAGCAACCAAGTCTTCCCATGTATGGATGTTGGTTCCTTCCAGCTGATAGAACCATTCGAGTTGAGTGTCGGACAAAAATTCTTGAAAGAAATGGACCCATAACTCCCTATCGGTAGTATGAGGTTGAATCTTTCGAACATACAATCTCAGATGGAGTTTGGGGAAAGAGACACCGTCATATTTAGCAAAGACGGGGATCTTGAAGTTGTGAGCGATGATCACCCCTGGGATCAGACCTAGTTCTCCAGAATCTAATTCAGGCACTTTCTGGATTTCCATATCTTTGAGACGGTCCTACAATTGCTTGTACTTGTCATCTGCAGGAGGATACTGTTCATCAGAGTAGTCTTCATCTTCAGAACCCTGATTGTTTCTACCTTCAAGCTTGATGCTTCTACCATCCTCTTCTTGGTTATCATCTTCCTCAGAGGAAATATCGTCCACTTGAACCAGTTGAGTAGGACCTTTGAATCTTCTCCCCATATTGAGGATAGAAACCGACTTTTTAGTCTTCTTTTTCTTGGCGACGAGCGCCATCAGATCTTTCTGCCCCTGTTCTAGATTCAGAAGAGTCTCTTGAAATTATGCATGCTGAGATTGGAGGTCCTTAAGAGTCTGTTCGAGGGCTATCTTTTACTGAAATAAACAGTAAGGGTGGTGAGAAAACCTGTATGGAAAACCTGTTATGAAATGATGCATGATATGTAGATGCAATGTTTTCAAGGATTTCGCAGGGTAAACAAAGAAAATGTTAGAATCCGACTGCAACTTTGATTGAGTAACTTCGCATCGTTGAATGTCCTTCTACGAGAATCAAGCTCACCATGTTGAGTGGGTCCTATCCTTTGACTCGAGATAATGTACTTTGTTCTTTGACGACATTTAGTTAGAGGAAACTAAATCCCCTGTCCCCTTGCTAGACATCGGTTCATGATACTTTGATGGCATTTGGTTAGAGGTAAATAAATCCTCCCGCCCCTTGCTAGGCGTCTGGTTCATGATAACCTGCATCACAGGCCCTTGAGATCCTTGAAATGGTTAGTGAAAATGTTATAGTATGATGTCATGATGTTATGATGCCATGTTCGAACAATTAATCATACACAAACAAAATACATAAGGCTTTAGGTTTAAGCTTGCATGGAGTTTGTAGGTAAGTACCCTCTTGAAGTTTTAGTTCGATCAACTTGTCCTAAAAGAAGTAACCAGGTTCTAGGAGCCTGAATATCACTGATCTTTTTCCCAAGCATTGTTTCAGCACAAGCATCTGATTTGCAACCGAAATATCCTGAGAGTCCAATCTCAATGAGTGTAGTATCGAGTATCAACCAACTTCAGTCTGCACCAAAGCCAACTATCTCACTACTTTCTAATGGCTAAGTTATTTCAACTAAGGTTCTACGGTCAGTTAGTGCTTTATGACACCATATGGCAGCCCATCATTTTCCTTGACTTAACTCAAGGGACACCGACACTAACCAATGTGTCATACTAATGTAGCCATCGCTTCAACCGTATCGGTACACGCCGTATAGTTTTCAAGATCTATTGCTACTTACCTAAAATGCCCCCAGATCCGAGTATAGGATCTATACAAGAAATAAACCCAAGCATATCCCGAAATATAAAGCATACAAAGAAAACAAGTAAAGTTATAAAGGTGATCTATCTCTTAAGGTAACCCCACTTTTTTTATTATCCCCAGCAGAGTCGTCAGTTCTGTAATACGGTGGGAGAACTGACTTTTGGTTTTGTGTTTTATCGCAAATGTTGCGGGTAGCAAGAGTCACCACCGAATTTTCTTTTACCCAATAAAAGAAAGGGTGAAAAGAACAGGAAAGACCTTTGAGAATTTTTCTGAGTAAGGGGGGGTAGGTTATGGAAAGGGAAGGTGTTAGCACCCTTTTCATTCGTAGGTATCTACGGGCTCTTAATCGGCAGCCCACTTTTGAAAATTCTTTGTGTATTTAATTCAAAAATATTTTGAAAAAATGCCTAAGTGCGGCAATTTTGTAATGATTCGCGTATCGTTAAGAATGCGTACAAAATGTTTTATTTTGAAAATATTTCAGAAAAGAAGTGTTTTGTGAAAATGTTTTATTTTTGTGTGAGCAAGCGATTAACAGTTCTACCCTTACTCGCATGTCTTTCGTGTTATTTTCCTCATTTCCTTTAGATAGTGTTATCCTACCATTAGTTAGTAGGAAGCCCTATCGTTGGATATTTGAGGGACAGGCGCAGGTCATCGTACAGTCATAAAGGCAACTCGTAGGGTGCTTTAGCAATTCGAAGGGACTATCATCATGTATTTGTAGACAACATTGAGGGATAAGATCATTTACTAAAGGCAGCAACGATGGGTCATCGAGGGATTAGGATCTTTATGATGATTTTGTAACCAATGGTCTTTGCTAATGGTATCCCTATGTTCGAGGGACATGACTGTTTTCCGAAGGCAACAAGTGGAGTCACCCTAGAGGTGCGTGTGTGAAGTGTGTTCAGTTCAGTTATATTATTTTGATTAGTTAGGAGTTATCTACTGATTGATTTTAAATCTTTTCATACAAGCATATTTACTAAAAATTATATATACAAACATATAATTATAAGTGAAGAAAAATAAAGGTGCAGAAAGTAAAGCGCAAGAAAGTAAAGGCCTACAACTATTACAGGGCTTTGGTATAATTACGTAATTAGGAAAAAGTGAGAGAATGTAAATCTAAGTTATTATATTTAAACTGCGCGACCTATACAATTTTTCTAGGAATTTTAAATAGCAAAAAAATAAATAAGAGAAAATGTTAGAAAAGAAATTTTTTTGTTGTATTTTCATGGAAAATAGTTTGATGTTGATTAAATAATTAAAACCTACTTGTTTCTAATTAATTTTAATAAAGAAAAATATTAATTAAATTTAATTAAAAAGATGTCAAAATTGATTATTGATAAAAAGATTCAAACAACAAAATCAAACCACTCAGATCCACTAATTTGGATCTTGCGAATATGGTGGTGAGGTTAGTTTGGTCTAAAAGTGACCACAGCTATGGATCCGAAGCTTCATCAAAATGTTGACCTAACAATGTTGGTTTGTTGTTCCTACATCAAATCTAAAAAAAATGATGGTTCCAAACAGTTCCAGACATTATTAGAAAACACACACACACACACACACACACACACACACACACACACACACACACACACACACATACACACACACACACACACACACACACACACACACACACACACACACACACACACACACACACACACACACACACACACATATATATATATATATATATATATATATATATATATATATATATATATATATATATATATGCTTAGAATTAATTTATATAGCCTGGATGAAAAGTTTGAGATTGAAGAACATTATCAAGCAGGAGCCACTTGGTTGGCACGTCCTAGGATCGCTTGAGTGTGAGTAAGGATTGGAACAGGCTCCTGGGACTTTCAAGAGTGTGATGGAATGCTTGGAACCGCTTGAGAGTGGTCGGAAATAGGGGTTTGTGTTTGCCCTAGTTTTGACAAAATTTGAGAAATTTGGAGTGTGTTCTTGAGAGAAAATTTGCGTGTCCTTTGCACTTGAGTATTTCATGTATTTATAAAGGAATGAAATTGAACAAGAACAAGACAAGAATCTTGTACCATCATGTCACAATTCATTACAAAAAACATATTGAAATCTTTCCAAAATTGTTAAAAATATTCGAAACTTGAAGATTCTTGTTACCAACATGTTTTCACGGTTTTGACATGTTTCTCATGTGTTCTTGAGCCTCCATGTGATTGAAATCAAAAGCCCATGTGCCTTGGCCCAATGATTTTATATTTTATTTAATTTACTTGCATTTAAATGAATAAAAATTCAAATAAAATAAATAAAAATCATAAAAAATATATGAATGGATTTAGAGGTCCTCTAACACATTGTGAACATGTTTGAACATCAAAAGTTAGGCCCACTAGTTTAAAATTTCAAGTTTGCTCACTTTGCATTTCATGCATTTTCTCAAAATTCCCGAACTTGCATTGGTCACAACTCTCTCAATCTTCATATTTTGAAGGTGTTATTTTACTTTTTGGAAATCTCAATATGTCCTCTACAATTTCTCTTTTGATAATTTTTATATTTGGAGATTTTATCTTGATATAAGTTGCCTTGACAAAAAGTGTCTTTTTGTTGACTTTTGAAATGATCTGTAATGTATTGGCTCATATCTCTCAAATGAAGCACCTTTTGGACTTGAGCATACATATACAAAGTTGTAGAGAATTGAATTTCCTTAAAAATTGGCTTCGGTTGTGGAAAAGTTGATGAAGCATGTGAAAGTTATGCTTGGTCAAAGTTTAGTTGACTTCTCCTAAGGAAACCCTAATTTAGCAACTTTTGACTTTTGATGATTTGAGGGCTTTTCTTGAGGAATCATGATCAACCCTTGATCAAATGATTAATATCACTTCAAACCAAAAATCTTGAAGTTTGACTATATGTTGACCATAATTGACTTTTTATCCAATACAATTGATTTTTAATCATCTGAGCAATTGACTGAGCAAACTTGTGATGCAAGGTTTGAAACTTGACATGAGAATTTTTTAAGACCTATAGAGAACTATGGAAACCACTTGAGACCCTTGAAACCCATTCTTCCTTGTGCAAGATGAAACCCTAGTTATGGACCCATTGCCTAGGAGGAGAATTTTTCTGATCAACTCTTGAGCATCCTTGAGCAAATGAGGACCTCATGAGAAAGTCTTGAAGAAAAATGGGAGGGAAAATTTTGGGGTACAAAAATATGCATGTTAGGTTTTGGTGTAGGTTGTTTGATTTAATCCGTTGAAATTGACTATAATCGATGAATTGATGCTTTGAATTGTGTGGTAATTGATGCATCTTGATAGTAATGATAATTGGATGTTTGATTGTGCATTATTTTATGAAGTTTGTGTTTTTGGAATTGAGATAGAAGGTTTGTGTACTTCACTTTATAGAATTCGTAAAAATGTTTTTCACAGGGTGCAATCGATTGCAGTGCAGGTGCAATCGATTTCACGGTTCAATTTTGGTGAATTTTTGCTTTTGTTTCAGTAAGCAATCAATTGCAGCAGAAGAGCAATCAATTGCACTACTTAAAAATTGGGATTTTTGCTTTTGTTTCAGTAAGCAATCAACTACAGCAGAAGAGCAATCGATTGCACTTCTTAAAAACATGATTTTTGGCCTCTGGAACAGGGTGCAATCGATTGCTCTGTTAGTGTAATCGATTGCTCACAATTGACAACATTTTTTAAAACTTGAAAACTCCACAACTTTTTACTTGGGTATCCGTTTGATGCATCGTTTAGACCATTGGAAAGCTAAAAATATTTTCTACAATGTGGTAATAATTTTGATGGAAGTAGACTAATATTTTATTGGAATATTTCTGATGTGTGTGTATGTTGTATGTGTTATAATTCAAAATGTTGTGATTGAATGTATCAGTATTATATAAACGATGTACGAAGGATTTTTCATGATGTATTGCATAATAATGTTGATGATAGTTACATGTATTGGCGAGACATTGATGAGTATGAATAATCAATGTAAATTAAGTTGTTGCATGTCAATGTCGCATGCATTCATGATAGATGGCATGTATTGGTGAAAGATGGTCTGTATTGGTGTTGTTGCCCCAAGTTGGTATTATTAAGATGAGGGTTTTTCCTTATTACGATGGCCTATATTGGAGTTATGAAGTTGTTGCCCTAAGTTGGCATTACTAAGACGAGGGTTATGCACTAATGGTACCACATGCATTTTGCATTAGTCTCAGTCGCATTGCATATTGTTGAATTGATAATACGATGATGAATTCACATTGCTTATTGTTGAATTGTTAACATGATGATGATGTTGAATTGCATATTATTGAATTGTTGATACAATGATGATGTTGAGTTGCATAATTGGTATGTGTTGTATGACAGATGATGATAATTATGTATGTACTTGTATAACTATTATGAATTATAATTGTTGATTGTTGAGCTTGGAATCTCACATGATATATTTGTCCCATACTTATTATTATATAACTTATCATATGGTTGTGATATCTCACCTCTTCCATTTGAGTGTTTCCTCTACATGGGTAACATACAGATGATCTGAAGTAGCTCAAGGTCGTGGTTAACTGAGAAGTTGCCTCATTTTTCATAGATTGGGTCGGTGTCAGCTCTGATACGTAACACTTGGGGGTTTTGCGCTTGTATTGTTTATGTTGGGAGTAAACTTTTGTATAATTCAGTTATTGAGATTTAGCTATTGTTTATGCTAAAATTTTGAAAGATGGTTTTTATCACTCATGTTGAAGAGTTGAAAGTAATTGCTATTGATGTTGTTCCGCTGCGAATATTTGAAATGAAGTTTAAGACTATTGAGTATGTGATTTTATTTTTGCCTATATTATTTCATGAGTATGTATGATGTATGAATATGTGGAATCCTATTCTTGATGTTTTATTTTAGAAATTAATTTACTCTGATTTTACTTATTTTACCGACGGGGAAATAGGGTGTTACACTTCTCATGCACACAATCAATATATTCTTCATTTGTCTTCTATTCTTGAGCCTAATACATATGAAGAAGCCATTGGTAACAAACATTGGAGTGATGCTATTCAAACTGAATTGAATGCTCTCGCACAAACAAACAATCAAACATTAGTTCCATTACCTCAACATAAAAGAGCTATTGGATGTATATGGGTTTTTAAACTTAAACAACATGCTGATAGTTCTGTAGAAAGGTACAAAGCTCGATTAGTGGCCAAGGGCTTCACACAATCTGAAGGTTTAGATTACATGGACACCTTCAGTCTTATTGTCAAAATGACCACTATCAGAGTATTTTTAGCCATTGTTGCTGCTCACCACTGACCCTTGTTTCAACTTGATGTTAATACAACATTTTTACAAGGTGACCTTAATGAAGAAGTTTACATGCAGCCTCCTTCTGTCCTGACCTTATCTTCTTCAAATCTTGTTTGCAAACTCCAAAAATCCCTCTATAGTTTGAAGCAGGCAAGAAGACAATGGAATACCAAGCTCACTAAGACACTTCTTCAGTCTGGCTACAGTCAATCCAAATCAGATTATTCCTTGTATACTAAATCCAATGGTCCCTAATTCACAATAATTCTTGTGTATGTTGATGATTTGGTCTTAGGTGGGACTAATGTTAATGAGATACACAACATTAAGACCCTATTGCACAATAAATTCATCATCAGGACCTAGGTGCTCTCAAATACTTTCTTGGCTTCGAAGTAAGCAGATCCAAAGAAGGAATTACTCTTTGTCAAAGAAAGTACACATTAGATTTGTTACACGATGCAGGTTTAACTGGATAAAAACCTTGCAATACTCTATGCAACCTCATCTCCAATTGCACAAAGAATCTGGCAAGCCAATCTTAGATCCTACTGAATACAAGAGGTTAATTGGGAGATTATTGTACTTCACACTCTCCAGACCTGAGATTTCATACACAGTGAGAAAACTCAGTCAATTTCTGAGTTATTCCATTGATGAACACGTGATGGTTGGTATTCATGTTTTGAAGTATCTTAAATGGAATCATGATAATGGTCTATTTTTTAGTTCATCATCATCTCTCACCCTCAAAGGCTTTTCAGACTCTGATTGGGGAGCATGTCCTGACACTAGAAGGTCAACAACTGGTTTTTGTTTTTCTTTGGAGATTCTTTGATAAGTTGGAAAAGTAAGAAACAAGTGGTTGTATCCAGATCATCATTTGAGGCATAATATCGTGCATTGGCACAAGTAACACGTGAAAGGCAATGGATCCTATATCTACTATAAGATTTTCAAGTTAAACATCCAGTTCCATTTATGATTTATTGTGATAACAAATCTACTCTTCATATAGCAACCAACCTTGTGTTACATGAAAGGATAAAATACATTGAAATTGATTGTCATGTGGTGAGAGACAAAGTGCAGACAGAAATTCTCCATCTGCTACCTATTTCTTCAAAGGATCAAGTGGCAGACATGACAAAATCTCGCATATAGGACCCTTTGGCAATCTTCAAAGCAAACTTGAAATGATGAACATTTATTTCAACTTGAGGAGAAATATTAAGAATGATGAGTAATCCATACTATTAGGTTACTTCGTGTACAAGCTACAGTTGAACGACACAGTCAGTTAGGTAGAAAATAATGGGTTATCAAAGTTAGTTAGAATATAACTAACTCTAGATCACTATATATACCTAGCATAGTGTATTAACACATTTCACTTGTGATAAATGTACAAGTGATTATCTCCTTCTTTACAATTCTAACTATCTCTTTCTTTGTCAATGATGTATGCATAGTAATTTCACAAATATAGGGTCAGAGGATGACATTAACATCCTTCTGCAACTTATATTGGACGATCCATAAGCTTCATATCAATATGGCTCTAGCAATTTCACATAAGCTGGATCCAGATTTGTTGGGTATCTTCCCAAAACTAGACCAATCATTTTACCACTCTTACAAAAAATTAAAAATTTTGTATTTTATAGTCTAACTCTTGAGTTTTTATATGTTGATAGCTACTACATTTTTTTAAAAGTTAAATGTAATTTTAGTCACTATAATATCGCAAGTTTTAAAATTTAGTCCCTATTAAACTTTAAATGAAATTTTAATCCTTTTGTTAAAATAATCTCTCTTTTATTTTCTTCAAACAATTGCTTATTCAATAAATTGTGGTTTGTTAAAATAATTTCTCTTTTTTCTTAAGCGTAATTTTAGGGATGATTATAGAAGGTTTTTAACAAGTCAACTCTTTATTACTCCATCAGTTCTTTACTATAAATCAGCTTTGGAAAAAAATTAATACCACAATATAATTTCAATATATATATATATATATATATATATATATATATATATATATATATATATATATATATATATATATATATATATATATATATATATATATATATATATATATATATATATATATATATATATATATATATATATATATATATTTTTAAATATTTATTATTCTCTCTCCTTTCAATTATATAAATTTATATTTCGTATGTCATTAATAAAGAACAATTTTATAAAACTTTCATAATTTCTTATTTTCATACAATAATTTTAATATATAAAAAATGGAGATAGTATTCTCTTAATTTTTTTTCTTGAGTTTTATCTTAGTCTCAAAGGCTCTTATTTATTTTTATTTTTATTTAATAAAACATATTAAAGTTCTACCGATGATAAGTGATATTTTTGGAGAATATAAATACTTTGGATATTTATTCTGTGAAGACTTTACACTCATTTTTCTTATAAAAAAGTCTTTTGGTATTCAACTTTTTTATGTAAATTTAGGTGATTTTATGTTTATAATTTTGTAAATATATTTATATTAGTATCTGTTAAGAGTCTCACATCGGATAATATATGACCTAAACATGTGTTTATAAGTGAGGGTAACCTCACCCTACAAGTCAGTTTTATAGGGTTGAATTACGCCCAACCACATCTTAACTTCGGAGGACAATCTTCACCCTACAAAACCGATTTTATAGGATTGAATTAGACCTAAGCCGATTTCTTTATTATATTCTCTTGTTTTACTAAAGTTTTCCAAATCGTCAAAGGTTATTATGATATCCTGTAGAGTGATAAACAAACCAAGTTGTGTGTTATTTTTCAAAAGTGCGCCGTCGTTTTAGATATGCTTATAGCTCTTTCCAGGAAAGATATGGTATTTGGATGATGTATTGCATCAACTTGCATATATAACATGTCAATTCAAAAATAACTTGCATATATAATATGACAATTCAAAAATAACTTGCATATATAATATTAGAATTCAAATATATGAAGGAGAAAATAATCAAACTCAATAAAAAATAGTGGTGGTAAAATATTTTTATGGATTTTAGTGCCAAAAGGTAGGAACCTTATATTTGTGAATATGTCATACTTTCGGGGGCATGATGAGGATGGTTTAACAATAGATATAGGGACAGTTGTTTTTTTTTATAGAAAAAATTATAAAAACAATTTAAAATAGCTTTAAATTTTAATATCTTTAAAAAATCATAATAAAAGGATAAAATATTTAAAATAATTATTTTATGAAAAATTATTTAAAATTGATTTTTTTGCATTTATTTTTAAAACTTTTATAAAAAAATTAACAAAAATATTTAATAATATAATTTTAAAAAATAAAATAAAACAAATGAACCGATTCATATTTTATTCTTTTACTAGTTTGAGAATATTTTTAAAGTGTGAATTTTTGCATATTTTTTCAATTGTCAAAATTAATAGAAACTTAAAACACAATAACCCAGACTAATACACAATAAATATAAATTTTTTCACACTTGTAAGAACCTTGAGAATTAACAACAAATATAAAATAACAAATCAAACAAATAAAAATAAAAGAGAACAAATCAAATAAATAAAAATACAAGACAACATTGATATTTTTAACGTGAAAAATCTCTCAATATGAGAGTAAAAATCACGAGTCATCCCGATCAAAGAAATTGCTTCACTATAATCAATTGAGAGTACAATTGAGTCTTAAAGTGATTCACAAAATAGTGATAACAACCACAAATCACAAAGCAAACAAGCTTACGTATAAGAATCAAAAGCTGAAAATTTATCCAAATCTATAGCTTCAATGTGAAGCAGATATCTCTCAGCTCAGAACTTGTTTTGAAATTCTGAATGGTCAAAAGATAGATACATGTACTGCAAACATGCCCTTCAAATTTCATCTCGATCCGATGGTGAACGAATCAAGGATTGTCAATTTAGTGAAACTGATTGCAGAAAAATAGGAACGAGTTTTTCTCCTTTTTTCTCTCTTTAGAATCTTTATTTTCTCTATATCTCTCTCAACCCTAAATTTAAATTCTCCACTTAAATAAGTGAGATAAATTGGCTATTTATATTTGGGTTTTTCTCCACATAGGAAGGGAGTCCAAGCCCAACAAATCTCCCCCTCACAACTATATGGAGGAAATTGTCAAACCGACGATATTACAACAAGCTTCAAATTTCTCTCTGGTAAACACTTTAGTCATCATATCAGGACCATTATCATATGTATAAAATTTAGCTAACTCCAACAACTTAGCATCCAAAATATCATGTATCCAATGATATCTCATATCAATGTGTTTGGACCTATTATGAAAAATTGGATTCTTACCAAGATGAATAACGTTTTAACTATTAACAAATAACACATATTTGTATTGAACAAAATCAAGCTCCTGAAAAAATTTCTTCAACCACAGTAATACTTTGTATGATTCAGTAATGACAATGAACTCGTCCTTTGTAGTAGACAATGCTACACATTTTTATAATCTGGCCTGCCAAACTCCCCATGTAAATTTAATCATGTAGCCCGAAGTGAACTTTATGAAATCAATATCTCCAATCATATCAGAGTCATAATACCCCCACTAGATTATGTTTATCTCCTCCAAAGCAAAGACTCATAAATATAGTACTGCGAAGATATCTTACAATCCATTTTACAACATTATAATGTTCTTTATCTGGATTTGACAAAAATCTGCTGACTGTACCAATAACATGTGATATATCTGGTCTTGTACACATTATTGCATACATCAAAATACTCATAGTAGATTCTTAAGGAATGCATTTCATATCAAATGCTTCACATTCACTTAAAGGACTTTGATTAGAACTCAACTTGAAATGAGTAGCAAGAGGAGTGCTTACTGTCTTAGAACTTTTCATTTGGGATCTTTGCAGCACTCCTTAGATATAATGTTCTTATGACATCCATATTTTCTTATCTTTTCGATCACACATGATTCTAATGCCAAAAATATGTTTAGCTACTCCCATGTCTTTCATGGAAAATGACTCCCCCAACTTCTTCTTTAACCTGTTAATGTTAGAAATATTTATCTCTATAATAAGCATATTATCAACATATAACAACAGGATAATGAAGTCTTCATTAGAATTTTTTTTTAACAAAGACGCAATGATCTAAAGTAGTCTTTTGGTATCCTTGATCACACATAACATATTCAAACTTCTTATACCATTGCCTTGCAGCTTGCTTCAACCCATATATACTCTTTCTCAATCTACAAACACAATCTTCTTTGCATTTAACTTGAAACCATTGGGTTGTTTCATATATATCTCTTCCTCCAAATCACCATGAAGGAAATTGATTTTTATATTCATTTGGTCAACCTCTAAATCAAGAGTAGCACCCAAACTTAACACGGTTCTGATTGATGACATCTTTACAACAGGTGAGAAAATCTCATTAAAATTAACACCTTTTCTTTTATGGAAACCTTTCACCACTAATCTAGCTTTATATCTTGGATACTTAGAGTTGCTCTCATGTTTAACTCTATAAATTCACCTGTTTTCCAAAGCCCTTTTTCCTTTAAACAACTTCACTAAATCATAAGTGTTATTATCATGCAATGATTTCATCTTGTCATGCATTGCATCCAACCACTTTTGATTTTCATCACTTTTCATGGCCTCTTGAAAACACTCTGGTTCACTCTCATCACTTAAGGCCACATACTCATCAGAATTATACCTTGTCGAAGATTGTATCTGCTTGATAGACCTTCTAAGTTGAACTTGAATGATTCTGGAGCTTCATAAATATTTTCATCAAGTAACATATTTCTCTCCCCTTCATCACCATTAGTTGGAATATTTACCTCATCTCCTATTTTTTGATCATCCACATAATTATATAGCTCACCATTTTGATCATCGCCACCAATAGAATCTAGATTATGACTAGGTAACCGAGCTGAATCAATATTACCCTAAATATCGGAGTAAAAACAAATATAAGACGACAAATGAAACAAATAAAGGCACAAGAGAAACTGATATTTTTAACATGGAAAATCCCTCAATATGAGAGTAAAACCATGAGTCATTCAGACCAAAGAAATAGCTCCACTATAATCAATTGAGGATACAAAAGAGTTTTTAAGTGTTTCACAAAATAATGATAACAACCACATTCACAAAGCAAACTAGCTTACAAATAAAAATAAATTAAAAAAAGAAAGAAAGAAAAATTACCCAAATCTGCAACTTGTGTGAAACATATATCTCTCAGCTTAGAACTTGTTTTGAAATTCTGAACAGTCAAAAGGTACAAACATGTGTTGCAGACATGCCCTTAAAATTTCAGCTCGATCCGATGATGAACGAATTGAGTATCGTCGATTTAGTGCAACTCGTCGTAGAAAAACAGAAATGAGATTTTTTATCTCTTTTGAATATTTATTTTCTCTCTATCTCTCTCATTCCTAAATTGACATTTTCAACTTAAATAAGTGAGACAAATAGACTATTCATATTTGAGTCTTTCTCCATATAGGAATGGAGCCCAAGCCCAACAAAAGTCTCATCTCTTTTTTAAACTAAATGTAATTAGATTTGTTATGGAGGATAACTTTGTTTGGTGAAAGGACAATTGTGATTATTCAATTAAATCTTGTTATGGCTGCTTGGCTAATTTGAATGTTGTTGATATTTTCTTGGATGATGTGGTGCAGTAAAAATTAGATCTTCCATGGACTTGGAAGCTCCTTAGTGAAGCACATGTGTTTGTCTAGCCCCTGATTCTTAATAAGCTTTCTACTAGATCTAAGTTAGTGAGGTGTGGGGTACTTGAGAGTGCTCATGGTCTAATGTGTCCCTTATGTTTTCTTATTGAAGAATCGGTGCAACTCTTCCTATTTTGCTACACACGGCTAGGCAAGTTTGGTCGTTATTTACTGAGACGTTTGGTGGTAGAGTTTTATATTGCACAGGCGTTGCAGTGGACTACATTAGGATCATTCGGTCAAGTCTTCATGGAGTGGTATTTCAAATATCATGGGTTGTTACCGAGTGGTTGTTTTTTTAGCTAAAATGGTAAATCATTTTTACCCAACTCTAATGAAAGTTCCACAACCATCTACCATTTCAACATTCCCCATATATGTTATGCTTCCATCAGGATAGTTGTTAGCTTGAAATATATCAAGAAACAAGCTCTACAAAGCCTGATTCCTTGACCACTTTGCCTTCTAGAAGGGAATGTTGTGACACTCCCCACCCTATAAATAATATTGTCTGCAAAGCCTTAAGTATCATTTCCTTCACACTCTCTTATGGATTTCAAATCTTCTCACCAGAAATACTCCTTTCTACTTTCTGTATTAGCTTCCACACTTAGTATTTGCTTGGTTATATTTCCATACAAATGTATTAACAGAGCTATCTATATTACTTCCCTTTCTATCAATAATCTCCACTTCTATTTTCACAAAAGGGATATATTGAAATCTTCTACATTCTTCATTCCTAAACCATCTTTAATTTTGAGCTTTACACACATTTCGCCAATGTAGCGATAAAAAATGCAGCGGGGTAAATCAGAGATCGAGCTATTAATTAACTCGTCTCACAAAAGCAAGAGTCGCCACCGCGCTTTATTATTTCCAAGGGAAAAGGGAAAAGAGCAAAATAAAACCCTAAAATATGCAATGCAAAATAATATTTAAAAATAATGAAAATACAATGCATTTTGAAAAGAGATCTAGAGTTCGGGGGTTGGTTATGCAATGGGAAGGTATTAGCACCCAATGCGTCTATAGTATCCTATAGTAACCTTTTGAAATATCTATTTATAAAAATAGTTTGTTTGATTAAAATGGTTTGTTTAGCTAAAATGGGTGTGAACGAGATTTTGAAGATACGACGACCTAATGTCGAAGTTTTTGGCTTAAAAGGTGTGATTTTAAAAGTGGGGTCTTTTAGAAAAATTATCTTAGGTTTAGCAAAATAAACAAACAAAAGATGAATGAGGGTATTCGCACGATTGGATGAGATGTATTTGATGACGTGAAGTCGCCAAAGTTAAAACATTTCCCTTGGAATTGAGACGGACGAAAGATATAAAGATTAAACGATCGATGATAAAATTAATTAAAATGACAATTGAACAATTAAATAAATGGAAATTAAATTAAAATATTAACTTATAACATGTATTCTAAGAAATTTAATAAATAACAAAAATATTAGATGAAAGATTAATAGCATGACAAAAATTAAATAAAAGATAAATTGAATTAAGCATGTTTTTTTTTTGTATTTTTAAAACGACATGATATAATTATATGTAATAAACTAATCTAATATTTGCTATCATATATTTAATTGAATTAGGAATAAGGCTAAGTTCTAATTATGGCTAGGTTCTAATTAAAATATAAGGGGAACAATGATAATAAGATTGGGCCAACATGCCTAATGGGGCTGACCCGGTTTAGAAGAGAAAAAAGGAAATGTTTTTTAAAACCCAAAGAGGCGTCGTTGCTGTCATTGGGAAATGAAAGAAAATAAGGGTTGTTGTGCGAAGTCAGAGGGAATGGAGATACAAAAGGAGCATGGTTGTTATTTTGTTGAAATGGAAGAGTGAAGTTGTTCACAGCGGTTGAGGTGTGGCTGGTGTAGCGTGTACAAGATGGAAGCTCACGGACAACAGAAGTCACCGATTGGTTGTTGGTATGTATGAGTTTTTCTTCTGAGTTTAACAAGCTCTGAGCTTTTGGTTCTGGGTTTTTATTTCTGGTTTTGAGGTTTTCTGAGGTTTGATTCTGAGTTTTGTTCAGAGTTTTATTCTGAGTTTGGTTCAGAGTTTGGGTTCAGAGTTTGGTTCTGAGTTTGGGTTCAAAGTTTGATTCTGAGTTTGGGTTCAGAGTTTGGGTTCAGAGTTTGATTCTGAGTTTGGATTCAGAGTTTGGTTCAGAGTTTGGGTTATGAGTTTGGTTCAGAGTTTGGTTCAGAGTTTGGGTTCTGAGTTTGATTCTGAGTTTGGGTTCTGAGTTTGGTTCAGAGTTTGATTCTGAGTTTGGGTTCAGAGTTTGCTTCTGAATTTAGGTTCTGAGTTTGGGTTCAGAGTTTGGTTCTGAGTTAACAAGCTCTGAATTTTGGTTTTGAGGTAACAAGCTCTGAAGTTTGGTTTTGAGGTAACAAGCTCTGAAGTTTGGTTTTGAGGTAACAAGCTCGGGTTTGACAGAGTTGAGAAATTATTAGAGAAAATTTGTTAGGAGGCTATGCATCTTAGTTTTCTAGCTATGTTAACAGATTGTAACATAATCCTAAGAATTAATATTCTGATTTTTAACAGGTTAAACAACAACAGAACGTAGCAACTCCATAATATCTCAAGGATTATGGTAAAATCAAACATTCATGGTATAAAAGAAATGGTGCAAAGAGGAGATTCAAACATATAAATGAGGAAGTTATGCAGAGGTAAAAAGGGAGGAAGAAAAAAATACCTATTGGAGCCTCTCCGATGGGGCTTCAAAACGTTAAGTTTTTTTTCCCCTTGAATTTCCATATTTTCTTGTTGAGTTTCGTGTTACTTGCTGACTTTTCTATGTGTGGTTCCCTCTGAGTTTTTTCTCTCTCACTTGATGTTCCTCTTCTGATTTTTTCTCGTGATTCTTAGACAAAACTCTCTCTCTTTCTGTTTTTTCTTCTTGCTGAATTTTGTGGCGATTCTTCAAAAAAAACTCCTCTTCTTCTTTTGATAGATGCCTCTATTTATAGTGAAATACATGGGGTTTTAGGGGGGAAAATAATAGAGATTTGAATTGTTTTGAGCTTTGTTTTGATGTTTTATGGGACAACTTTTTGAAGTGTGCATTTTAGTGTAATATTTGGAGTTTTATAGACTGGTTTTTGTAGCAGCAAAGGTGCCAATTTTTGTTTCGTGGGTTGTATTCTGGACAGTTTTGCAGGACAGCTTAGGATAGATATGTTGCATGGTTTTTTTTGAAACAAGGTTGGAGAAAATGGATAGCATTGTACTAAAAAATTGGACTGTTATATATTTAAAAAGTGTTGGAAAATGGGCAACAATGGAGCTGTTTTGTAGCAAAAATAATAACTTGATATTCATGTACAAAAATTTCATTTCTTTTGTAACTTTGTAATAATAATCCAAATAAATTGTAATATGAATGAGTATTTATTCTTCAATATAAATCTCAATTCCCTTGTAATTATAAACAACTTTGAATCTTCATATGAAATTGAATCTTCATATGTCTTTATAAAATTCCAAGTCTTCCATTTGAATTTGGGAAATAATTGAATAATACTTGAATAAATTGTTGAATGATGAATAAATAATAATGCAAGTCTTAGACTTTAATCTTGAATTTTGTAATAGAAATCCAAATAAATCCCATTAATTGATCTTATAATAAAATAGTAATCATCATGTATTTAATCTTGTGATGAACGATTAATTGGATCGAATTTCTTTTCCTAATATCTTCTTGAATAAGTGTTTCATGTGTGTTCAAATAACCATAATGTAAATCCACCAAAATAATCACACAAAATAATCTTGAATAAATATTTCATGCCATAAATAATTATTCTTGAATGAGATCTCTTGGTAGCTCCTCTTTAATTATCACTTGAATTCAAATAAAGGAAATTCCAAGTGTCCCAAATAAATTCTTCTAGAACGGTTTTGAATTTAATCATTCCAATTTGACGAAATTCACCCCGTGTCATGAGAAAACTTGCAGATGACTTTTGGTCTAAATGATTGAAAATGACTGGCATAGCTTAGTTTTCTTGTATTTTAAAGCAATGTGAAACACACATGAACCAAATGCAGTAAAATTTTGATTGTTCTTTCTGAAAAAATTCAGACCTATTTCCTACACATGGAATAAAAAAAACAAAATATACACTTCGTGTTTGATTAGTGGTTATTTTTAATTTTGAAATAACACTTAAAAAGATAATTTTTTCTAAGGGAAGAAGTAAATTTTATTTATGTCATGTTGTGATAACTCATTTAGATGAGTAACAAACCAGGTTGTGTTATTTTTCAAAAGTTTTGCCTTCGTTTAAGATATGATTTATATTTAAATGATGTATTGCATCACCTCGCATATACAAGAGATGACAATTCAAAAATAACTTGCATATATAATATGACAATTCAAAAGTAAGTTGCATATATAATATGAGAATTCAAAAATAAGTTGCATATATAATATGACAATTCAAAAATATGAAGGAGAAGATGATCAAACTCAATAAAAAAAATAGTGGTGCGAGCTAAGTCTTACTATTATATTTAAGTGTCAAAAGGTAGTGGTAACCTTATATTTTTAGAAACAATTCTAAAGAAAGTCTTAAGTTTTTTTAATTAAAAGTATTTTTAAAAATCTAAAACAAATGCACCGTAATTTGAGTTGCTATCATATTTAATTAGTAAAAGAACATTTGAATGTATATATTAAATTATATAAAAGTATTAAAATCTTTTTTCAATTAATTTATTCTTTTATGATAATTATTGATATTGTAACATTGTTATCGTTGAAAGCAAGTTTTTTAGATTTAAATTTCTCAAATTTAAGATAAATATTGTTATCAGATAAATTGATATATCTAATTAAAAATTGATATAGAAATCGTGGGTTTATTTTCTTATGATGTTTCAAGTTTCATTCCTAATCGTAAATAAACATTAAAGAACTTATTACTGAAGTTTCATAAGATTTATTTAAAACAGATTAAGAAAAATTGAAATTTTGAAAAAAATTACAACATTATTTTTATTGTTTCCGATAATATATTTTCTTTATAAAAAATTAAATATTATCTAGCTAGCTTATTTATTCTCTCTATCAACCCACTTGATTCATTGTGTCAAAGTTGTCTACATTCATCATTGATCTTAATTTCTTAAACACTTCAACCTACACACCTTTTGTCATGATGTTTGTAATCTGATTATCAGTTCTGCAGTGTTCCAAGTTCAATTTCCTTTTTGCTACTTGCTTTTGAAGATAATGAAATCTCATCTTGATGTATTTTCTTCTATGGTGTGCTATTGGATTCTTTGCTAGATTGATAACTGACATGATGTCGATCTTAATGGTAATTGCTCCATTATTCTTCCCTGTAATTTCTTTGATCGGATTCACCATCCATATTGCTCGGCATGTACAAAAAGAAGCATCTATGTACTATGCTTCACACAACGATAGTGTTACTACTAGTTCTTTTCTCGAGCTTCAAGCAACCGGTGCACCACCTAACATAAACACATAGTTAGATGTGGATTTTCTATCCTTAACATCACTACACCAATTTAAGTCGGTGTAATCCACTAGTTTGCATTTTTTTCCTTCATCAGCTCTAGGAAACAAAATTTTATAGTTGAGAGTTCCTTTGAGATACCTTAGTATTCTCTTCATCACCGTTATATATGATACATTTGGCTTCTACATGAATCTACTCATCATACCTACACTGTATGCTAGACCAGGCCTTATGTGACAAAGGTATCTTAATGACTCAATAAGTCTTTTGTATTGTGTTGGGTCGACAACAACTTCATTTGCGTCTTTCGGCAGTTGCAGTCTTGATTTAGCAGGTGTTAAAGTTGCATTGCAGTCTTCCATCTCAAATCTTTTGAGTATTTCACCGGCATATCTTCTTTGATGCAACATTAACCCTCTGTTACTCTTGTAGAATTCGATACGAAGAAAGTATGAAATGTTTCCCAGACCAGGCATTTTTGAATTCCTTACTAAGATCATCTTTGAAGTCTTTGATCTTTTTCTTGCAGCTACCTGTTATCAACAAGTCATCGACATAGAGATATAGTATAAGTAATTCACTCTTACTTCTTATTACATATAACCCATGCTCTATTATGCACTTTGTTGTACCCCAAAATTTTCCCTCCCATTTCCTCAACATTTTCTCACCACAAGACCCTTGGAGCTCAAGGTCAAGTTAGGGTTTACTCTACTCCGGACTCCTCCTTGCACTGTTGACCCAAATTAGGGTTTGAGTTTGCACAAAGATGTCTTAACCTAAAATGCCTAAGATGACTTTCATGCTTCATATTGGACTCCCAAGTTTATCCATACCAAGTTTCAAGCCTTGATTCCAATCTTTGCCCAGTCAATTGGACAGTTGACCTAAAAATCAGCTGTATTGGGGAAAAGTCAACTGTGGTCAATTGACAGTCAAATCTCATGAAATTTGACCCACATCAACATTATGAACTCAAATGGAACATTTGATCAAGTTTGGATCATAATTCCACAAGATATTTGATCAGATCACAAAAAGGGCAAAATGGTCATTTTTAGGGTTTTGACTGCACAAGGGCAATTTTTGACTGTTTGACCTAGTCAATGGCAAACCAAACTCACATATGGACTCAAGGACCCCATGGAATTGTTTTGACATGTTCAACAAATTCAAAGGATCCCAAATGCACAAGATTGACAGATGAATTTTCCAGTTAACTGAGCCAAATTTGACTGTATACTGAAAAGTCAAACTTTGACTTTTTGGTCAAAATCAAGTGTCAAGATTCATTTTTCATCAAAACATGCAAAATTATGAAACTTGTTCATCAAGAAATCAAAATTGCAAATTAGGGTTTGAAATGAAGAATTTTCATAACTTAGAATTTTTCTAAGTTATGAAAATCCCTAATTTTTTCCTATATTTGTCCCATTTTTTCACCAAGATGCCTTTGGATTCAAACAAAACTCAAAACATGAAAGTTATAGTCCATTGCAAAATCTACAACTCTGATTCACAAAGTTTCCTCAAAAGAAGCTTGTACCCCAAGTTATGAGTTTTGGAACAAGGGTGCAAAACATTCTTAACTTAGAAAAATTTTGACCTATTCTAGGCAGGATTTTTGCCCAACTTCATGGCCACTTTTCACATGTTTCCACTTGGAATTTCAATTTGCATTACAAAGATGGATTGTAGTACACATTCCAAGCTTTCCAAAATATCCAAGAACTCATCAAACAACCTTGTGGTTAGGGAGAATCAAATTTGACAATATGAGCAAAAGTCACTTTGATTCATGGCCAAAGGCATGTTCATAACTTGTGCATTTTCAAACTCAGCATATGCAAGCTACATTACAGGCCTCTAATCTCATTTACACTCATAAATTTAATTCCAATCCTTTGTGTTTAAGCCTTATTTTGTGTGTTTAACCATTGCATACAAGATTGAGCCATAAATGGAAAAAGCACATTATCCATTTTTGAAAAGGTGAACTTTATGTCAAGTTTGCAAATCAAGAAGTACAATGCAAATCCTTTTGGCACAAGTTCAGGAACATATCCCACTGATCAAGACAAAGCTTTGCAGCATATTTGAGGGGCCTAGAGGAGCCTGTAACAACACTTGGCATTTTTGACTTACATTAGAAGAAACTTGGCATATTGATATCCAACTCTCATTTGCTGCAAGAACTAGCTTAGACAAACTTGTTAGACACATTCCAAACAACATAACTGAGCTAAGGCACGACCAAAACACCTTCCAAACCTCACCATTCACAAAAACACCATTGTATTGCACAAAAACAGGGCATCCCTGCAACTTGACTTCCACAAACACTTCCACTCGTGTGTTTTGGCTGAAACCTTTGCCAATACATTCCCTATCACCCATTGAAGCTATCCCAAGCATTGGACACGACCTGTAACACCTCTAACCAACTTCACCATTTTCACTTTTTCTGTTTTGCAGGTGAACTTCTGTAGCTTGATATAGCAAGTTTCAAAGCATACCAAGCATTGGAATAGCATCCCTGGACTTCAAGTAAGCTGTACAAGTCTTCACCTTGCCTTGAAAGTACCTCCATTACCAGATACGATCCAAGATGAACAGGTAACTTCATGGACTTCTATCTCTCAATCTAGGAAGAGTTAGGTTTAGATTTATGAATGAAAAATGTCATGTTCATGTCCCTGAAGCCATCCATATCCTCACTTTCCATTTATATTGCATATGCTGAGAGAATTTAAGACCTGAACATTGACAAAAACTTAGGTCAGGAATTAGGGATGAAGAAATTCTCTTTCATTTCTTAGAGTTAAGTCAAGTTCTTTATATGTCTGGATTCGTCTCTTAATGCCCTACATTTTTGATGTTATGAGTTTTGCTTAAAAGTCTAAGAATCAGGATGTTTGAATCAGTATGTAAAACGCGCGTTTTTGGAACAAAGCTGGCTGGAGGTTGAAGAAGATGGACTTGGGCTGGGCCTGAGATTGTTTTTCCTTTTTGCACCACTGCATTTCACATGCACCCCCTGGCCCATTTTGAGTTATATTTGTCATTTTTAATTTTTTTCCTTTTGATTTTTTTTCTATATTTTTATTTAAGCATGAAAAAATATTAAAAATATTTTTCTCACTTTTTTTACATTTTTATTTGATATTTATTTGGTTTCATTTAGTTTTGTACACAAATAAACATAAATATACTTTTATTTAAAATAACTAAAAATAATACAAACACTTTTATTTTCTGATTTTTTATTTTATTTTGCCTTTGAAAACATTTTATAAAAAATATACTTTTTTTGTAAATATTAAATATTTTATTTTTGTATATGTTTAACATATTTAATAAATAATATAGATACTTATATATTTATTAGTCTATTTAGGTTAAAAACATAAAAATAATACATTTTTATTTTTTATTAATATTTAACTTAAAAAATCACTTTTTGACAATATACTTTCTTTTTATTTATTTTTTACACATAATTAATAAATATTGCATATAATAAATAATTAATACATTTTATTTAGCAAAATTAGCGTTTTGCCCTAAATACCTAAAAATACCAAAAATTAGCTCATTTTATTTTTGTTTATTTGACACATGAAAAATACTTTTTTACATACATATGAAAATCATTTTTGCATCTTGCATATTTATTTTATTTTATTTAATTATTGTGCAATTAAATACCTTGTAAAATTTCAATTTGGATGTAATAGTTAGATTTTAATTTCTTGCTAAAATATCCCCATTTGAACATTTGTACCCCCCATCCCATATATTGTATTGTAATAATTTAGGACCTTTAAATTCCGCATTTAAAAGTTTTCTAATTATACCATGATAGAATTAGGGTTTTGTATGTAAATCAAAAACAACAAATAGTTTGACCTAAATTCAAGATAAACAAGCATGAAAATGGACAACACTAATCACACTTGCACCCCTAGGTACTCCACTTGTTGCCTTCAATAATGGGCCATATTGCATGTTAGGTATCTTTTGCAAAAACAAAACAATTCAAATGATCATAGTCCCTCGATGACGCTTTCAAAAGTTGCCTAAACAAATGATCAAGTCCCTTAAAGAAAAATTGCCCAAAGATACTTGGCACCATTGCAATCATGGTCTAAACGATGACCCGCGCCTGTCCCGTTCACATCCTAACACAAGATTGTCCACCAAATACAATGGTGGAACAAAATTGTTAAAAGGGTTAAAAACATAGCAAAGATCTTTGAGTAAATTTAGGAGTAGATAGCTCTTGGTTACTTGCCAACTTGCAAAACAAAAACACTTGCCTATTTTTTCAAAACCACACATCACAACACTTTCAAAACAACTTTCAAAGAACATTGAAAACTTTTCAAAAGACGTACACCTTTGTATACATCCCAACATGGATCATTACAAAGGTTGCCACCACATTGGCCTCTTTTCAAAAACATTTTCAAACCCACACACAAAGCACCATTTCAAACAATTGAAAATCAAGGCAAGTTGATCTAAGCAAGTAACTAAGAGCCCATGGATAACCATGGATAGAAAGGGTGCTAATACCTTCCCTTTCTATAATCTACTCCCCGAACCCAAGAAAACATCTCAAAGGTTTTTTGCTGTGCTTTTTAACCTTTCCTTAGGATAAAATAAAAAGTCGGTGGCGACTCTTACTCAACCGAAACATTTGTGAAAACAAACGCAAAACCTCAAGTCAGTTCTCCCACCGTATCACAAAACTGGCGACTCTGCTGGGGATAAAATCCTAAAAGTGGAGTAACCTTAGGGCTTAGATCACCTTTGTTTTCAATTGTTTTCTTTGTTTGTTTTTATATTTGTGGGCTTTGCATCGGAGTTTCATAGATCCTAACCCGGATCTGGGAAATACCTTTTTAGGTAGCATAATCTGTGAGGGACCTGTCCGGCGTAGACCGACATGGGTGAAGCAGTGGCTACGTTGGTGTGACACCTTGGTCTGTACCGATATCCCTTGTGTTGCAACGAGGAGAATATGGGTCTTCTAAGGAGTCATTAAACACCAACCGACCTTAGAACCCTAAATTGACCCAACTTGGCCATAGAACAGTAGTAGTATGCTACACTCATTGAGGCTAAACTCTCGCGATGGTTCTGGCCGCAAGAAAAGTTTGCGATGCTGGAGTTATGACCGATTGAGGGTAGTCAATGATATTGAGATCCTCTAGAACCCGGTTACCTTTGATAGGACAGGTTTTAACCAACGAAACTAAAAGAGGGTAATACCTAAAATTCATGTTGGCCTAAACCCTAAGGGTTGTCTTGTGTGACTTGTGTGCCTTATCATGTTTGCCTTTGTGAATACTTGTGGTGTGCTTCATCATAGCATCATACCATCATACCATTGCATGCATCCTGCATAAGGACTGACCCATTTCAAAGACAAGAGGGTTTCATCTTTGCTCTATTTTGTAGGACATCATGATGCCCGTGCGTAGGAATACTATCCGGCTCAACTTTGTTCAACCACCTACTTTGCTCAAGGAATTGGTTGGTAGGATTCCAAACACTACTTCCTTCATCAAGAGGCATGGTTCTCTCCTTGGTTTGATCACTTCAAAGTGGTACCAACAACTGATGAGTGTCTTGGTCCAGTTTTATGATCCCTTGTATCATTGCTTCACTTTTCAAGACTTCCAGCTGGTCCCTACCCTGGAAGAATTCTATGATTTGCTTGGTATCCCTGTTTTGGAGCAGACTCCATTCACTGGTTGGGAGAAGACTCTTAGGCCTGAAGAGATGTCTGCAGTCCTTCCCTTGACCAAAGAAGAGGTATTGGCTAACTGGGAAACTAGAAGTGGAGTTAAGGGCTTTTTGGTTAAGTTTCTGGTTGGCAAAGCTAATAGTTTCTGGAATGACTTAGACTTCAAGGCGTACGAAGACATTCTGGCTCTTTTAATCTATGGTCTGGTATTGTTTCCAAATCCTGATACCTTTATCAATATCTGTGCCATAAGGATCTTCATGTCTCTGAACCCTGTACCCACTCTTTTGGGTGATATTCTGCAACAACTCTATGCTCGTACTGCCCGAAGACAGGCAACTCCATGGTGTTGTGCTCCTTTACTAGTGAGGTGGTTTATTTCGCACCTTCCTAAGTTCGTGCTGAAGAATGAAGAAGGAAAGGGTTGGGCTCATAGGTTAATGTCTCTCACTGATAATGACATCACTTGGACTCTCAGAGGTTTGGATGAGGTAGCTGTTATTGATCGTTGTGGAGAATACCCTAATGTTCCATTGATCGGTACCCAGGGAGGAATCTCTTATAATCCATGTTTAGCTCTCCGTCAGTTTGGAAGAGCCAGAAGAGTAGGGCCTCATGAGATGTTGGTTCCTCACTTCCATTTTGAATTTCAGGTAGGCAGTGACAAACTACGCCATGGATTCATTAAGGCTTGGGACAGAATTCACAAAGCTGACCCACGTGAGTTGGGACCGAAGACTTCTCTACCATTGGAACCCTATTGCAGATGGGTCCGCATCCGTGCTCAGAAGTTAGGTATGCCATACGAAGCTGTCAGGCCTATCATTCTTGAATCTCCTGATGAAGACGGGGTTCCTCCAACTGTCCTCCCTCCTCAGATACCCACTGATGTTGATACTCTAAAGAGATCTTGGGCGCAGCTAAAGGAAGAACAGGATTTTTATCGGGAAAAGTTCAACGAACAAGAACGGAAGATCCAGAAGCTAACTAAGCAATTGGAGGAAGAGCGGATCCTGAATGACTATATCCGTACTGAGAAGAGGAGGCCATGGGAGCACTGATGAGCTTAGGAGATTTCTTTTACAGTTTTTATTTCATTTTCAGTATTTTCATTCTTGTAATGCCCAAGGGTAAGTTGTTGAACAATTTAAAAGTTTGAATCTAATGAAGTATGTTTCTTTTTGTCTACAAAGTTGAATCCCGATTGTCTTTGAAAACATAAAACATACGCATCTCATTGCATCATATGCATAACAGGTACCCTTTTTTCCACAGGTTGCTTAATCTTCTTCGCTGTTTAGCTGAACAGTCATCATGAATCCTGAATCATCCAATGAGCAAGCTATCAAGGCCCTCCAGGCCCAGAACGCCCAGTTTCAAGAGTTGGTCATGAGCTTAGCCCAAGGTCAACAAGAGTTGAAGACTCTGCTCTTAAAGAAAAAGAAGAAGAAGAGGACTGCGATGTTCAACACCGGACGGAGGTTTGGGAATACACTACACAATGAGGTTGATCAGGCTACTTCCTCTGCAGAGAAAGACAGTCCCCAAGGGGGAAGGGCTCCTAGTCCTGCAGTCTCCGACGACGAGACGGATTACAATGATGAACAGTACCCTCCTGCCGCAGATAAATACAAGCAACTAGAGGACCGTTTAAGTGCCATGGAGATTCAAAATGTGTCGGGGTTGGATTTCGAAGATCTAGGGTTATCTTCTGGGGTGGTGATCCCACACAAGTTCAAGGCGCCTGCCTTTGTGAAGTACGACGGGGCTTCCTGTCCTAAGCTGCATCTCAGATCATATGTAAGGAAGATCCAACCTTACACTGTAGACAAGAACCTATGGATCCATTTCTTTCAGGATAGCCTTTCGGGGTCTCAACTCGAATGGTTCTATCAGCTAGATTGAGCCAGTATCCGAAACTGGGAAGATTTGGCTACCGCATTTTATAAACAGTATCAGTACAATTCTGACCTCGCTCCTACGCGTACCCAACTTCAGGGTATGTCACTGAGAACGGGCGAAGGATTTAAGGAGTATGCGCAAAAGTGGAGAGACCTGGCTGGCAGGGTGCAGCCTCCTTTGACTGACCGTGAACTTGTTAACATGTTCCTAGGGACCCTGTCTGGTCCGTTCTTCAACCATCTGATTGGTAATTCTTCTGCTGGGTTTACAGATTTGATCTTGACTGGTGAGAGGATAGAAGCTGGTATCAAGTTGGGGAAGATACAGAAAGGTGCCTCCAAGAGTACTGAGAAGAAGCCTTTCAAGAAGGAAGCTAGTGTTGTTTATGGTCCTAGAAGACAAGTTAAGTCGGAACGTCGCCAAGCTGTCAATGCATTGGTAATTTCAAAGCCTACTGTTGTTGCTCCTCAGAAGTATAATCAACAAAGGGGTGAGAGGCCCAAAAGGCAGTACACTCGGCTTAGCATGACCCTGTCTCAGATTTTGCCGCAACTTCTATCAACCAATCTGGTGACTGTCAAGGAAGCTCCGAAGGTGGTGAACACAGCTTCTCCAAAGTACAACCCCAACGCCCGTTGCACTTATCACTCTGATAGCCCCGGGCATACTACGGACGATTGCTGGGCTCTGAGGAATAAGGTTCAAGACCTTATTGATGCTAAGGAAATACAGTTTGAGGCGCCCGAAAGGCCCAATGTTGTGACTGCTCTCATGCCCCAGCATGGAGTGAATGATATGGAAGAAGACCGGTATGTAGCCTCCGTGGAAGAGATTGTTACTCCGTTATCAACTGTTAAAAGGAATCTGTTGCTAGCCGGTTTATTTCCGGGATGTGGTGAAGATTGCCTTCTATGTGCTGTTTCTCCTTTTGGTTGTCCTTTGCTGAAATTAGGTATCCAAAGCCTGATGGATAGCAAAGAAATATTGTTCGAGAAGATTGTTGTTCCTGCTGTCCCCGCCGAAGAAGTTTCTATTGTCACTATTTTCAACAAACCTCCCAAGGCTCCTTCAAAGAAGCCTGTCAAAATCATGTCCACTCAGAAAATGGCTCCTATCATCATCACTGTTCCGGGGCCCCTCCCCTATACGTCCGACAAAGCTGTCCCGTGGCACTATGGGGCAGATGTTTATGTGCTTGGAGTGAAACAAGAGTTTGATACAAGTACTGGTGTCAGTAACATCACCGGGCCTACCAAAATTACTCGCAGTGGTAGGCTATTCTCACCAGATATTTCGCCACCAGCTATTCAGAAACCCCTTATCATCACACCTGCAAGTGTGCATGTTCCACCTCCTAATCAAGTTCCTATTTCTACCCCTGCCGCCGAGCCCTCTGACGCTCGGGGCAAAGGGATTGCTACTGATTTGCCTGCCCTGACGGAGGCACCGAAGACAACCACTGTTGAAGCCTCCCAGCAAGAGATGGAGGAGATCCTCAAGATTATCAAGAAAAGTGATTTCAATATTGTTGAGCAGTTGGGGCACACCCCATCAAAGATTTCTATGCTATTGTAACACCCCGATTTGATTAAATAATATTTATATTATTAATTTCCAAAATTATCAAATTATATCTATTTTGAGAAATATATTCATTTGATATCGATTAAAATATTAATTCGATTATATGAAATAAATATATTTATATTGTTGAAATATTATTTTGAATAAGATTAATTTGGTGTGTAATAATATTTGGCTTTGTTTGATTAATTGGTATAATTGAATTAATATGACTAATTGATATTTATTACTATCTTGGGCTATAATTTGAATTAATTATGTTGGGGCCAAATTAGAATTATAGAAAGTTGGAGGGATAGAAGTTAGTAGTAGAAAAGTTTGTTTTATAAAATAGAGAAAGAATAGTTGGTAAGAGGTAGAAAGAAAGAAAAGAGGAAAAGAGAGAAGAAGAAGAGAAAGAGAAGGAGAGCCTTGGAGAAGAGGAAGAAACAAGAACATCAAAGGCTAGGGTTTGGATTGGGTAAAAGATCATGAAGCTTTGCAAGAACACTTTGAGGTAAGGGGTTTGGTCATTCTTTTACTATGAATAAAGTTGTGATATATTCTATATGAGTTAGGGTTTGTAGGGATGATGGATTCTTGATGCCATGGTTGTTGTGATGATGAAACATGAATGGGTATTAGTTAGGATGAAATAAGAACCATGAAATGTGGGTTTTGGTGGAAACCCCATTTGTGCCCTATTTTGCAAAACCATAGAAATGAGGAAATGATGGCATGAGATGAATGGAATTAATTGGTGTTTTGATGTGGTATTGATCCTATTGTATGCCTTAGATCATTGCTATATGGTAGGAATTCGATTTAGATGGTTTTAGGATGTTTGGGGATGATTAGGAATGGATTGGGGTGATTTTGAGAAGCATAAAAACGTGAAAATGGTGTTGCATAGTCATCAACACGGGCCGTGTTGATGCACACGGGCACCCGTGTTGATGCTCGGGTAGGTTTTTCCCAAAAATTGTTTCGGCCATAACTTTTGAACCGTAACTCCGATTTAGGCGCCGTTTGATGCATTGGAAAGCTAGTGAAATTTTCTATATGATTATGAGGAATTAGGTAGCTTTAAGAGCTTATTTTAATAAGTGATTATTGGAGAAAGTGTTTATGTTTATAGGTGAATTTGATTGTTATGTATTTTAGTGAAGTGTTTGGTGATGTTTGGTGTACTAAATGAATGATCTTGTGAGTTATACATAAAATTCAAAATGCATTATGTTTTGATATGGTTTGAATGATTGGGTATGACAACATGTATGCTTATGTTTAATATGCATGTTTGTATGAAAATGATGATGCTACATGATGATATAGGAGGCTTGTGATGAATTGTTCATGACTAAATGATTTTGTTGATAATGATGATATATGTCCTTGTACATGATGATGTGATGATCATATTGATATTGTCGAAATGTACTTTCCGATTTGGAATTGTTGATAGTTGATGGTTTATGTTTTGGTTGAGTAAGTAATCTCGTTTGTATACATTTTACTTGATGTTGAGATTGATAAATTATATGTATGCATGCATGTACAATAGTTGATGTTCCATTGGTTGGATTTGATGGCATGTGTATGTTAAGATTGTTGTGAGTCTTAATTGCATGCATTGGTTATATTGTACATTGCATGGCATGGTGGTCTTGAAACAGAGACGGTGGAACTTTGGGTCCACAATATCTAGACGGTGACCCTATTATGGGAAAAGACGTAGTGACCTTGATCCGGAAGGGAAATACAGGTGGTGGAACTTTGGGTCCACAATATCTAGACGGTGACCCTATTGTGGGAAAAGACGTAGTGACCTTGATCCGGAAGGGAAATACAGGTGGTGGAACTTTGGGTCCACAATATCTAGACGGTGACCCTATTGTGGGAAAAGACGTAGTGACCTTGATCCGGAAGGAAAATACAGGTGGTGGAACTTTGGGTCCACAATATCTAGACGGTGACCCTATTGTGGGAAAAGACGTAGTGACCTTGATCCGGAAGGGAAATACAGGTGGTGGAACTTTGGGTCCATAATATCTAGACGGTGACCCTATTGTGGGAAAAGACGTAGTGACCTTGATCCGGAAGGGAAATACAGGTGGTGGAACTTTGGGTCCACAATATCTAGACGGTGACCCTATTATGGGAAAAGACGTAGTGACCTTGATCCGGAAGGGAAACATAGGTGGTGGAACTTTGGGTCCAGGAGTCGGTACCGCATTTGCATACATTGAGTCGTGTTGTGAGTCACATGTATAATTGTGCATGATATGTATGTGTGTTGATGTGTTTGATTATGTGCCAATATTGTTGTTATTTGAATTATGGTTATGTGCCAAGGATGTGAGTATTCGGATAATCGGTTTACATGGTTAATGTGTTGGAAATGGATTCCTTGAGTAAGGATGCTACAGGTGATAAAATGAACATGATCATTATGTATTGCTTTATTTATTGCCATTTCATTTACTTAAAATTACATGTTATATGATTATTGGAATTCTTACCCTTTTGTTGGCCAATGCTTTTGATGGCATTGTGCAGGTACCGAGGATGGTAGCGCGAGGCGCTAGCTAACGGATGCATTGGATTGCAATCTGTTTTATTTTGATTAGAGTCGAGTCGATGCTCTGGTAGTAACACATGGGGGGGGGATTTATTTAGTGTCGAACTCGATTATTTTGTATTTGGATTATGATGTATATAATCCTTATTCGTGTATATGGTGTTTTGTAGATGTGAGACTTGATAACATATGCTTATGTGAATTATGATGGCTTGATGCCTTGAATTATGTTTTGATTCCTCCATAAATGGAGATGATGTGAAATTATGAAACTCCGTTGCGTTTGCACGAGAGAATGAAGTAAATATTTATTGTATGTTTGTTTTGTGTTGGAATGCTTATACTTTCAAACATACCCTGTCTGTTTTCCTTAAAAACTTTGGAATGTGATGTGTGTTGTGGCATCCCTTCCGTGCAATTTTATTTCTCTGATTTTTTTTATCTTTACCTTTAATTGGGGTATTTAGAAGGGGTGTTACAATAGTGGTATCAGAGCAGGTCGGTCTATCGGCCAGGTTGTTTATGTGTTTAATCCCTTTTGGTATGCGACATGTGTGTGAAACACTGTCGGTGCTTGATTGTTTCCTTTTCGTTGTCTGCAGAGGTACGTGTGAATTAAGTGGGGGAGAAGTTTCTTCTCTGAAGTTTTGTGCAAGAGGTTGGTTCAGTATACCTCCGACTGTAAGATGTAAGTATTGCCGAGCAGTTGATGCTTCAAGCATGGTTATGTTTAAGTAGCTTGAGGGGTAAGATGGAAGATGCTGTTGTGGTTTGGTAACGATGGTTAATGCCACCTCATGATTGTCGACTGTCTATTGACAAATTGAGGGACTGATCATCCTTAATCTCTTGTTGATGGTAGTCGGGAATTGTGTTGTTTGGGATAGACTTGTCTTGCCAACTTAATAGTGTGTGAAGCAGATGAGTTGGCACAAGGCAGTGCATGGTTACTTGACTTGTGGGCGAATTTGGATTTTGGTGAGAAATAAGATTTTTGGCAAGCGAGCTTCTTGTTGTGATTCTCCCGAAACCTTTTGTGGAAATGTGAGTGAATTACCGCTGTAGTGCGAGGTGAAGTTTTGATGGATTTAGTTTCTGGAACTAGTTGGAATTCGAAGTATCCTTAAGGGATGTTTGTATCTGAATTAGAGTTGAAGAGTCAACTTGAATATTGGTTTTAGTAGCGTTTGTTTGTTTGAGTGGTTCGCCGTGGAGTGCGCCGATTGTGTTGTTCGAGAAGAGCAAAGGTTACCCAAGTTGGTGTGTCGTTTGTAGTCAAGGAACGAAGCGGATGTTGAGGACGAGTGTCTGCTTCGGAGGATTGAATATTTAAGTGAAGCAGTTATTTGGAGTTTATATGTTTAGTGAGATCGTTTTGAAGTCTGGCTGCCTATGGGTTAGTGTGAGGGTTGAAGATGTTCAGGCAATGCTTTTCAAGATAGTGTATGGTCCGGGCGAGTATAAGCTGATGTCATTAGTGTGACTAATGCGTCAGGTAAGATTTTGGAATGTTCCAACAGTACTCTCATGAGTAGCTGAAGAGTTGTTTCGTGTTCATGGATATTATTTGGTTTACATCAAGTTAAGGGATTGTGGCAAGCATCCGAGTGTTGCGTTATCAGTAGTGGAGTTAGATTGGTGCATGTTGAGTCCTCTAAAGAAGGAGTTTTGGAACTGTTGGACGTGAATGTCTTAAGTAAGCAACTTAGGTGGCAATATTTTGGACAGTTCTGCGAAGATTTATTTTGGGTCTTGTCGAAGACTTTAAGGGGCTAATTCATAGTTTAGAAGTTCTTTTGTTTTGGATGGTTAACTTTGTGAGTTTGATGGAAGATATTTTTATGAGTTGGTATTGATCGTGAGTATTTTGACCCGAAATGGTTGAGTCACTAATTGGACTTCGCAATGGGAAACGAATTTGTTTTAGCTGGTGAAAAGTTTAGCGAATGCCTTGATTTTGGTTTCGTTTTGTACTGAAGAACCTGGTGCGACGTGTTGTGATATTTTGTTTTGGACGTAAGATGTATTTCGACATAGAGTTGGAAAAGTGTATTACTACCTTGGAACGATTTGATCTTTCTTATGGAAAATTATCGGATGCGGGAGTTAGAGTTTGATGCAGTTATGCTCATTGGAACCTTATAGGTACAGATGTTAACGACAAGGAGATTGGGATTGTTGAAGACAATTCAAGTTGAGTATGATCTATAAAGAGACTTCGTCTGTTGTTGAGTTTATTAAGTTGATATTGAGGATAACCCAAGAATATCTTATTTGAGATTTATTATTTTGAAAGAATGTTGCATGTTTGTTTTGAGACGCTTGTTGAGATTAAACTCAGAAGGTTATTAAGGATTCGTTCACTACTACCATATGGATTTCGCCGGATACTAATGGTCGCGGTGGATTATTAGATTACGACTAAAATAAGTCTTGGCGGTAAGGAATTTGGTGATGGTTTGGTAACCACAGGTACTTAAAGATGATTGATGTTTTATAGAGGAAGATGTTCTATTTGTGACTGAAGTCGGTCGCGACGGTGTTTATGTTGGATTCCATAGAAATTGATGTTATGGTTCTAAGTCCAAACTATGTTGTAATTTCAGGAGTATGAGACGAAATTGATGAGTAGAGTTCTTGAGAGAGTGTTTTGGTTTGGATTACCACTTTATAAGATTGAAAGATATGAGAGATGTTTCGAATAAGAAACCGGTGTATTAATCGTTGCGACGATGTGAGGATAGTGATTACGTAATTAAACTTTGGGAATTGAATTGTTATAAGGGAAGACTTCGTGGAAGTCAAGTGTATACATCGAAGTTTCACAAGTGAAATATTTGGACAGTATTTGAAGAGGTCAAACTATGTCGTGTATTTCAGAGGATCAACGGGCGTTGATCAATCGAGAATGAAAGAGTGATTCTTCGAGTTGATGAAGTTGATGTTGCAGGGTGTCTTGATGGGTGTACGCTTTGAACGTATCCATTTTGGGTGATTGGGAAGTTGAGGATTAACCAAGTTGTGTTACGGTTGGCATCTTATGCATAAAGTGACACAGCATGGTTTAGGTATCGAGCATTGAGTTTTAGCGAGTATGCGGGATTGTTGGATTTGGGCTAGTGAGTTATAGTCGCGAGTCGTCAGTATACGTCCTAGGATGAGTGGTGTGTCGCAGTTCAGTTATGTTTGGGTAACTTGGTATTGTTCAAGGGTGGTACGTTGGTAATCTACAAGGACGATGTGACCTTGTGATTTTCTGGAATGAGAGCGATAACTGCAAGTGTAATTCTTGAGTTCGTACTTATGCGTGAATGATGGCATCTTTTCGTGTTTGCGTAGCACGCGTGGTTTTATCCTTTCTGATTGTTTCAGTTTTGGTTTGTATAACCATTTTGTTGTTTTTGTTTTAGCGATGGTGTCGGTGTTGTGTCGTAGAACTTTATGTTCCTACCTTTGGTGACTCGTTTCCGAGGCGTCGGTTCGAGTGTATAACTAATTCTATGGTTGAGACGTTAGGATGGTATCGATCTTGTTTGTTTAGTTCTCGAGCGAACCGGTGTGTCTGCGACTTGTTAAGTTGTTGGGTGTTAGTTGATTGTCGAGTGCATTGTATGGGCTTCGCATCTCGGCATGGTTGTTCTTGTCTAAACGTTATGGCTAGGGAGATGTGTAACACCCTCTAAAACCCCGAATAAAATTTCGCAAATAATTAAAATTATGATTTCAGAGTACATGTATTAACGAGGATATCACAATTCTCTTTTAATAAAAACAACAAGTTCCTGTCATGCATAACATAGAAGCAACTCATACATGTTTACACAGCGGAATAATTTAATTAACGAAACCAAAGTTATAATATTTTCAAAATCATCAGGGGTTAACACCTGGAAAATATCAACATTATATTATAGCAAACATAAGGAATAAACGAGTCTGACTAAAGCAGCTCGACAAACAAGCGTTCCCGGAGTTACAACTACCAGAGCATGACCCGGACAATACTTAAACGGAAATAAACTAGAAACAACGAGCCTTCGCCAAGCACCTGAACGAAGCTCCTCAATCTGAAATATTCAACAGTAAGGGTGAGCATCTCAACTATACATCTGATTATACGTTTATAACAATAAATTTAGAAACCATAAGCATCACCCAAACAGTTAGCATGTTTCATAGTTTACGAAAACTTTTACAATTCATATATTCGTAATATATCACTTTCCATACTTATAATTAACATCAAACTTCATTAATAATTTAACAGCAATACATGCATACAATCAATTAAATACAACATTGGAAAATCCTCCATTCATGTTATATTCAATATAATGCAACACACCCATGCATGTGGTACCATTTTACCGCCCCATTAAATCTCGGGTCACGGACAACTCACCGTTCCATTATATCGCGGACACGGCTACCACCTCAATGTTCCATTAAATCGCGGACACGTATATTGGCCACCATGTTAATTCCACACAATGGGAATTAACAAATGCAACATGATATGTAAAGTATGTAACACTCATCATACTATTAACATCAATCAACATATCATGCAACACCAACAACATCAATCATAACAGGATATGGATAGCATGTAATCACTCAGCATACTATTTAAACATCAATCATATCAAGTTATATCATAATTCATGCTTGATAACCTTATCTAAAAGCATGACAATAAAATCCACAATAAAGCACAGAAAACAAAATTCAGAAAATCAACACAGCAGCATCAACACGGGTGCCCGTGTAAATCAACACTGCCCGTGTTGAAATGTGCCCAGAAAACACATTTTTTTATCATTACAGGGGATCAACACGGGTGCCCGTGTAAATCAACACGGCCCGTGTTGAAATGTGTCTGGAAAACACATTTTCTGGCAATACAGTGAATCAACACGGGTGCCCGTGTGAAACAACATGGCCCGTGTTGATGAGCGCGGGTCAGATTTTTCCTGAACCTGCAGCAGCTCAGAACAGCAGCCAAACGCGAAAAATGCCAGCCAAAACGCGCATTTCGGTACCTAACGATATTGATTTTGTATAACTCAAAACAACACATCAATTTCCTAATTACCAACAATCATCATAGTAACCTTAAAAGTGATTATTCGTCCTCTTGGGGAAATCTGATAACATCAAGGTCATCCCTAGAACATCTAAGGTAAATTCACGATCATATAAACATACTCCCAATCCACCATTTGGAACCTAAAATCCCTAATCGATTCATAAAATTGGGAACCTAACCCTTTTTTAACAAGGTTCAATCCTAAGGGTATCGATTCCTAATAACATCTAACAATTGGGGTTTCTCCCTACGATTATCCAAATCAACCGTACCTAAACCCATAAACAAAAGTAAATCGAGTAGTAGCCCCCCTTACCTTATCAATTTGCAGCTTGAGTTCTTTGAGCGATGTTCTTCGTTCTTCGTACCTTCAGAGCTCAGCTTCCCAAATATCCCAAATTCTGTGTTATCGTGAATAATGAGAAAAATAGCTTAAGTTCCAAAACATATCCTTATTTCTTTTGCACCCCCACTCTTTACTAACAACATCCAATCCCAATAACTTAAAAAAACCCATATTTTCTTATTTCTTTTATTTTCCTCAAATATTCCAAAATAAATAATTCGTTTTTATTTTATTAATTCTAATAAAATAATTTCCCAATTTAAAATAAATCAAATAATTACAACTGGGGTGTTACAACTCTCCCCCACTAAAAGAGTTTTCGTCCTCGAAAACATACCTTAGACGAACAGTTCCGGATAAGCCTATTTCATCTGGCTCTCCAGTTCCCAAGTGATATTTCCATCTGCTGGACCTCCCCAAGCAACCTTCACTAATGCTATCTCTTTACCCCTTAACTGTTTCACTTCCCGATCTTCTATCCTCATAGGCAATGTTTCTACTGTCAGGTTATCTCTCACCTGTACATCATCTACTTGGATTACATGAGATGGGTCTGGAATGTATCTCCTCAACTGAGAAACATGAAAAACATCGTGCAAGTTCGCAAGTCTCGGAGGTAAAGCAATACAATAAGCAACTTCTCCAACTCTTTCCGTAATCTGAAACGGACCAATAAAACGCGGAGTCAACTTCTTAGATTTCAACGCTCGACCAATACCCGTCATCGGAGTAACTCTCATAAACACATGATCTCCAGCACTGAATTCTAAATTCTTTCTCCTCTTATCATGATAACTTTTCTGACGACTCTGAGAAGCTCTCATCTTCTCTTGAATCAATTTGATCTTTTCAGTAGTCTGCTGAACAATCTCTGGCCCAATTACTGAACTCTCTCCAGACTCATACCAACACAAAGGCGTTCTACACCGTCTACCATACAATGCCTCAAACGGAGCCATACCAATACTCGAATGGTAACTATTGTTATAAGTAAATTCAATCAATGGCAAATAGCTATCCCAAGCTCCACCCTTCTCTAAAACACAAGCACGCAATAAATCTTCTAACGATTGAATCGTCCTCTCCGTCTGTCCATCAGTCTGAGGATGATAAGCTGAACTCAACCTCAATTTAGTACCCAAAGCCTTCTGCAATCCTTCCCAAAATTTCGAAGTGAATCTCGGATCTCTATCTGACACAATACTAGAAGGAACTCCATGCAAACTCACTATTTTCTCAATATATAACTGTGCCAATCTCTCCATTGAGTAATCCATTCGCACCGGTATAAAATGGGCAGACTTAGTCAATCTATCCACCACAACCCATATCGCTTCACAATTCTTAGGAGTCCTCGGCAACCCGGATACGAAATCCATAGAAATACTATCTCACTTCCATTCTGGAATAAACATCGGTTGCATAAATCCAGACGGCTTCTGATGCTCAATCTTTGATTTTTGACAAATTAAACATGCGTACACAAATTCAGCTATTTCCTTTTTCATTCCCGGCCACCAAAAGAATTTCTTCAAATCATGATACATTTTCGTGGCACCCGGATGGATACTCAGCCCACTGCGATGTCCTTCCTCTAATATACTCTTCTTGATTTTTGCAACATCAGGAACACAAACTCTATCGCCAAATCTCATAACATCATTCTCATCAATTCTAAACTCACCACCTTGATCTTGGTTGATCAATGTCAATTTATCAACTAAATTAACATCGGATTTCTGCCCGATCCTGATCTCTTCTAGAATACCACTAGTAAGTTTCAACATACCCAAACGAACACACTTTGGAGTACTTTCACAAATTAAACTCAAATCTCGGAATTGTTCAATTAAATCCAATTCACGAACCATCATCATAGACATATGCAAGGATTTCCTGCTCAAAGCATCTGCAACCACATTTGCCTTACCAGGATGGTAATTCAAACCAAAATCATAATCTTTGAGAAATTCCAACCACCTTCTTTGCCTCATATTGAGCTCTTTCTGATCGAAAAGGTACTTCAAACTCTTATGATCACTATACACTTCAAATCTCGAACCATACAGATAATGTCTCCACAATTTCAAGACAAACACAACTGCTGCCAACTCTAAATCATGAGTAGGATAGTTCCTTTCATGAACCTTCAACTGTCTCGAAGCATACGCAACTACCTGTTGATTCTGCATTAAAACACCACCTAATCCCATCAGAGATGCATCACAATAAACCACAAAAGATTCCACCGGGTTTGGCAAAATCAGAATAGGAGCACTAGTCAATCTCCGCTTCAATTCTTGGAAACCTTTCTCACAATCAGAATCCCAAATAAATGCTTGTCCTTTTCGAGTCAACTTCGTCAACGACAATGCTAACTTTGAGAATCCTTCGATAAACTTTCTGTAATAACCTGCAAGACCAAGAAAACTCCTAATTTCAGAAACAGTCTTCGGCGCTTCCCATTGAGATACTGCTTCTACCTTTGTAGGATCCACTGCAATACCATTCTTAGAAATCACATGTCCAAGAAAACTAACTTCACTCAGCCAGAACTCACATTTGGACAACTTTGCATACAACTTCTTATCTTTCAACAACTCTAACACAATTCTGAGATGTTCCGCATGCTCTTCGTCATTCTTGGAATAAATCAGAATGTCATCAATAAAAACCACAACAAACTTATCCAGATACGGATGAAAAATCCTGTTCATATATTCCATGAAAACACCAGGTGCATTAGTAACTCCGAACGGCATAACAGAATATTCATAATGCCCATACCTCGTTCGAAAAGCAGTCTTTTGAATATCTTCCGCTTTCACACGAATCTGATGATATCCAGATCTCAAGTCAATCTTACTGAATACACTGGCTCCAATTAGCTGATCCATTAAATCATCAATCCTCGGTAATGGATACCGATTCTTAATGGTTACCTTGTTCAATTGCCTGTAATCAACGCACAGTCTCATAGAACCTTCTTTCTTCTTGACCAACAATACCGGAGCACCCCAAGGCGAAACACTTGGACGAATAAACTTCTTCTCCAGTAAATCTTCCAACTGACTCTTCAATTCAGCCAACTCAGACGCAGACATACGATATGGCGCCATCGACACCGGTCTCGTACCAGGAATCAAATCTATAGAGAATTCCACCTCTCTCTCAGGAGGTAACTCACCAACATCATCAGGAAAGACTTCTGGAAAATCACACACCACTGGCAATTCGCCACTCCTGACCCTTCCTGTTGCATCTAACGAAGCAAGTAACATAAACACATTAGCACCGTCTTCCATTGCTTCTTGTACCTGCCTAGCAGTCATAGTCAAATTCTCGACACCAACTACTTCTGGAAAAATCACCGTCTTAGCAAAACAGTTCAGATGAATCCGGTTGAATTCCAACCAGTTCATCCCAAGGATAATATCAATTTGTTCAAGCGGTAGGCACACTAAATCTATACCGAAACCTCTACCAAAAATCTCAATAGGACAATTCCTACATACAAGTGAAGTTGTCACTGAACCCGATGCAGGAGTATCAACAACCATGCTACCTCGCATACCAGATATGTCCAGTTTCAACCTCTCAGCACAATCCAAAGAAATGAAAGAATGAGTTGCACCAGTATCAATAATTGCAACTAAAGGTGTGCCATGAATAAAACACGTACCTTTAATCAATCGATCCTCTGGAGTAGTCTCAGATCCAGACAAAGCGAACACTTTTCCACCTGACTGATCCTTCTTAGGCTTAGGACACTGCGGACGAATGTGACCTTCTTCGCCATAATTATAACAAGTGACAGACTTCCCTTTGCAATCAATAGACAAATGACCAGTCTTTCCACATTTATAGCACTTCTTCTCATCACTCTTGCAATCTCGAATATGATGACCAAACTCACCACACCTGTAGCATCTGATAGGAGCCTTAGAATCCCCCCCACTAGGCCTTTTCCAACCACCTGATTTCTGGTTATCTCTACCATATGGCTTGCCACGGTCCATATGTTGCTTTCCTCTTTTATCAACAGCCCCACGAGAGTGAGACGACCTAGTCCTGGTAATATCTTCTTCCAAGATCCTGCTACAATCCACCAGATCAGAAAATCTACGAATACGCTGGTACCTGATTCCCTGCTTAATCTCATCTCGGAGACCATTCTCAAATTTGATACACTTAGAGAATTATCCAGCCTCATCATTGTTGTAGTGTGCATAATACTTTGCCAGCTTAGTGAACTTAGTAGCATACTCACTAACAGTCAGATTGCCCTGCTTAAGCTCCAAAAACTCAATTTCCTTTCTTCCCCGAACATCTTCAGGAAAGTACCTCCTCAGAAAAGCTCTTCTGAAGTTAGCCCAAGTCAGTGCCTCTCCATCCTGAACCATTTCAGTCCTTGTTGCAACCCACCAATCGTCGGCCTCTTCTGCCAACATATGCGTACCATATCTGACTTTCAGATCTTCAGCACAATCAATCACACGGAAAATCCTTTTGATTTCCTTCAGCCACTTCTGAGCACCTTCAGGGTCATGTGTACCTTTGAACAACGGAGGATTGTTCCTTTGGAAGTTCCCCAATTGCCTATCAGCACCAATCACGCCTCCATTTGGGTTTCCAGCAAGTACACCAGCTAACATCCCCAAAGCCTCAGCTAGTGCAGCATCATTTCTTCCGTTACCTCTTCCAGCCATATTCCTGAGAATTAAAACATACTCTTCATCAGAATACAGTATCGACAGTGTTACCTTGCACTAGTCGCATACAAAAGGAATGACTGACTCAAGACTCTGGTCGCAACGACTGACTATGCTCTGATACCACTATTGTAACACCCTCTAAAACCCCGAATAAAATTTCGCAAATAATTAAAATTATGATTTCATAGTACATGTATTAACGAGGATGTCACAATTCTCTTTTAATAAAAACAACAAGTTCCTGTCATGCATAACATAGAAGCAACTCATACATGTTTACACAGCGGAATAATTTAATTAACGAAACCAAAGTTATAATATTTTCAAAATCATCAGGGGTTAACACCTGGAAAATATCAACATCATATTATAACAAACATAAGGAATAAACGAGTCTGACTAAAGCAGCTCGACAAACAAGCGTTCCCGGAGTTACAACTACCAGAGCATGACCCGGACAATACTTAAACGGAAATAAACTAGAAACAACGAGCCTTCGCCAAGCACCTGAACGAAGCTCCTCAATCTGAAATATTCAACAGTAAGGGTGAGCATCTCAACTATACATCTGATTATACGTTTATAACAATAAATTTAGAAACCATAAGCATCACCCAAACAGTTAGCATGTTTCATAGTTTACGAAAACTTTTACAATTCATATATTCGTAATATATCACTTTCCATACTTATAATTAACATCAAACTTCATTAATAATTTAACAGCAATACATGCATACAATCAATTAAATACAACATTGGAAAATCCTCCATTCATGTTATATTCAATATAATGCAACACACCCATGCATGTGGTACCATTTTACCGCCCCATTAAATCTCGGGTCACGGACAACTCACCGTTCCATTATATCGCGGACACGGCTACCACCTCAACGTTCCATTAAATCGCGGACACGTATATTGGCCACCATGTTAATTCCACACAATGGGAATTAACAAATGCAACATGATATGTAAAGTATGTAACACTCAGCATACTATTAACATCAATCAACATATCATGCAACACCAACAACATCAATCATAACAGGATATGGATAGCATGTAATCACTCAGCATACTATTTAAACATCAATCATATCAAGTTATATCATAATTCATGCTTGATAACCTTATCTAAAAGCATGACAATAAAATCCACAATAAAGCACAGAAAACAAAATTCAGAAAATCAACACAGCAGCATCAACACGGGTGCCCGTGTAAATCAACACTGCCCGTGTTGAAATGTGCCCAGAAAACACATTTTTTTATCATTACAGGGGATCAACACGGGTGCCCGTGTAAATCAACACGGCCCGTGTTGAAATGTGTCTGGAAAACACATTTTCTGGCAATACAGTGAATCAACACGGGTGCCCGTGTGAAACAACACGGCCCGTGTTGATGAGCGCGGGTCAGATTTTTCCTGAACCTGCAGCAGCTCAGAACAGCAGCCAAACGCGAAAAATGCCAGCCAAAACGCGCATTTCGGTACCTAACGACATTGATTTTGTATAACTCAAAACAACACATCAATTTCCTAATTACCAACAATCATCATAGTAACCTTAAAAGTGATTATTCGTCCTCTTGGGGAAATCTGATAACATCAAGGTCATCCCTAGAACATCTAAGGTAAATTCACGATCATATAAACATACTCCCAATCCACCATTTGGAACCTAAAATCCCTAATCGATTCATAAAATTGGGAACCTAACCCTTTTTTAACAAGGTTCAATCCTAAGGGTATCGATTCCTAATAACATCTAACAATTGGGGTTTCTCCCTACGATTATCCAAATCAACCGTACCTAAACCCATAAACAAAAGTAAATCGAGTAGTAGCCCCCCTTACCTTATCAATTTGCAGCTTGAGTTCTTTGAGCGATGTTCTTCGTTCTTCGTACCTTCAGAGCTCAGCTTCCCAAATATCCCAAATTTTGTGTTATCGTGAATAATGAGAAAAATAGCTTAAGTTCCAAAACATATCCTTATTTCTTTTGCACCCCCACTCTTTACTAACAACATCCAATCCCAATAACTTAAAAAAACCCATATTTTCTTATTTCTTTTATTTTCCTCAAATATTCCAAAATAAATAATTCCTTTTTATTTTATTAATTCTAATAAAATAATTTCCCAATTTAAAATAAATCAAATAATTACAACTGGGGTGTTACAAGATGCCCTTGTGTTAGGTGTATTTTGTATGTTGTTTAATTAACGCAAGGTTTGAGTGGACGAATGCGTAGGCATGTCCCGATTTGTTCGTTTTGGTCAAAATTTTCGAGGCCGAAAATCTTTTAAGTGGGGGAGAGTTGTAACACCCCGATTTGATTAAATAATATTTATATTATTAATTTCCAAAATTATCAAATTATATCTATTTTGAGAAATATATTCATTTGATATCGATTAAAATATTAATTCGATTATATGAAATAAATATATTTATATTGTTGAAATATTATTTTGAATAAGATTAATTTGGTGTGTAATAATATTTGGCTTTGTTTGATTAATTGGTATAATTGAATTAATATGACTAATTGATATTTATTACTATCTTGGGCTATAATTTGAATTAATTATGTTGGGGCCAAATTAGAATTATAGAAAGTTGGAGGGATAGAAGTTAGTAGTAGAAAAGTTTATTTTATAAAATAGAGAAAGAATAGTTGGTAAGAGGTAGAAAGAAAGAAAAGAGGAAAAGAGAGAAGAAGAAGAGAAAGAGAAGGAGAGCCTTGGAGAAGAGGAAGAAACAAGAACATCAAAGGCTAGGGTTTGGATTGGGTAAAAGATCATGAAGCTTTGCAAGAACACTTTGAGGTAAGGGGTTTGGTCATTCTTTTACTATGAATAAAGTTGTGATATATTCTATATGAGTTAGGGTTTGTAGGGATGATGGATTCTTGATGCCATGGTTGTTGTGATGATGAAACATGAATGGGTATTAGTTAGGATGAAATAAGAACCATGAAATGTGGGTTTTGGTGGAAACCCCATTTGTGCCCTATTTTGCAAAACCATAGAAATGAGGAAATGATGGCATGAGATGAATGGAATTGATTGGTGTTTTGATGTGGTATTGATCCTATTGTATGCCTTAGATCATTGCTATATGGTAGGAATTCGATTTAGATGGTTTTAGGATGTTTGGGGATGATTAGGAATGGATTGGGGTGATTTTGAGAAGCATAAAAACGTGAAAAATGGTGTTGCATAGTCATCAACACGGGCCGTGTTGATGCACACGGGCACCCGTGTTGATGCTCGGGTAGGTTTTTCCCAAAAATTGTTTCGGCCATAACTTTTGAACCGTAACTCCGATTTAGGCGCCGTTTGATGCATTGGAAAGATAGTGAAATTTTCTATATGATTATGAGGAATTAGGTAGCTTTAAGAGCTTATTTTAATAAGTGATTATTGGAGAAAGTGTTTATGTTTATAGGTGAATTTGATTGTTATGTATTTTAGTGAAGTGTTTGGTGATGTTTGGTGTACTAAATGAATGATCTTGTGAGTTATACATAAAATTCAAAATGCATTATGTTTTGATATGGTTTGAATGATTGGGTATGACAACATGTATGCTTATGTTTAATATGCATGTTTGTATGAAAATGATGATGCTACATGATGATATGGGAGGCTTGTGATGAATTGTTCATGACTAAATGATTTTGTTGATAATGATGATATATGTCCTTGTACATGATGATGTGATGATCATATTGATATTGTCGAAATGTACTTTCCGATTTGGAATTGTTGATAGTTGATGGTTTATGTTTTGGTTGAGTAAGTAATCTCGTTTGTATACATTTTACTTGATGTTGAGATTGATAAATTATATGTATGCATGCATGTACAATAGTTGATGTTCCATTGGTTGGATTTGATGGCATGTGTATGTTAAGATTGTTGTGAGTCTTAATTGCATGCATTGGTTATATTGTACATTGCATGGCATGGTGGTCTTGAAACAGAGACGGTGGAACTTTGGGTCCACAATATCTAGACGGTGACCCTATTATGGGAAAAGACGTAGTGACCTTGATCCGGAAGGGAAATACAGGTGGTGGAACTTTGGGTCCACAATATCTAGACGGTGACCCTATTGTGGGAAAAGACGTAGTGACCTTGATCCGGAAGGGAAATACAGGTGGTGGAACTTTGGGTCCACAATATCTAGACGGTGACCCTATTGTGGGAAAAGACGTAGTGACCTTGATCCGGAAGGGAAATACAGGTGGTGGAACTTTGGGTCCACAATATCTAGACGGTGACCCTATTGTGGGAAAAGACGTAGTGACCTTGATCCGGAAGGGAAATACAGGTGGTGGAACTTTGGGTCCATAATATCTAGACGGTGACCCTATTGTGGGAAAAGACGTAGTGACCTTGATCCGGAAGGGAAATACAGGTGGTGGAACTTTGGGTCCACAATATCTAGACGGTGACCCTATTATGGGAAAAGACGTAGTGACCTTGATCCGGAAGGGAAACATAGGTGGTGGAACTTTGGGTCCACGAGTCGGTACCGCATTTGCATACGTTGAGTCGTGTTGTGAGTCACATGTATAATTGTGCATGATATGTATGTGTGTTGATGTGTTTGATTATGTGCCAATATTGTTGTTATTTGAATTATGGTTATGTGCCAAGGATGTGAGTATTCGGATAATCGGTTTACATGGTTAATGTGTTGGAAATGGATTCCTTGAGTAAGGATGCTACAGGTGATAAAATGAACATGATCATTATGTATTGCTTTATTTATTGCCATTTCATTTACTTAAAATTACATGTTATATGATTATTGGAATTCTTACCCTTTTGTTGGCCAATGCTTTTGATGGCATTGTGCAGGTACCGAGGATGGTAGCGCGAGGCGCTAGCTAACGGATGCATTGGATTGCAATCTGTTTTATTTTGATTAGAGTCGAGTCGATGCTCTGGTAGTAACACATGGGGGGGGGGGGATTTATTTAGTGTCGAACTCGATTATTTTGTATTTGGATTATGATGTATATAATCCTTATTCGTGTATATGGTGTTTTGTAGATGTGAGACTTGATAACATATGCTTATGTGAATTATGATGGCTTGATGCCTTGAATTATGTTTTGATTCCTCCATAAATGGAGATGATGTGAAATTATGAAACTCCGTTGCGTTTGCACGAGAGAATGAAGTAAATATTTATTGTATGTTTGTTTTGTGTTGGAATGCTTATACTTTCAAACATACCCTGTCCGTTTTCCTTAAAAACTTTGGAATGTGATGTGTGTTGTGGCATCCCTTCCGTGCAATTTTATTTCTCTGATTTTTTTTATCTTTACCTTTAATTGGGGTATTTAGAAGGGGTGTTACAGCTATCACTGTTATTGTGTTCAGAGGCCCATGCCAAGGCCCTGATCTCCTTCCTGAAGACGGATCATGTGCCACAAGAAACGTCTGCTAATCAATTTACCGATTGCGTGGCCAACTTGACTGCCGATAATGGTTTGGGCTTCTCTGACGCCGATCTGACCGCCAAAGGAAAAAACCATAATGACGCCCTGCATGTCTCCATTTAATGCAGGGGCACTACTCTTGCCCATGTGTTGGTAGACACCGGTTCTTCATTGAATGTATTACCCAAGAAGGCCTTAGACAGGTTAGATTGTGAGGGTTTGGAGCTCAAGCCCAGTAACATTGTTGTCCGAGCCTTTAACGGTTCGAAAAGGATGGTACATGATGCAGTTGACATTCCAATCAGGGTTGGTTCTCAAGTTTTTGATTCAACTTTCTATGTGATGGACATTCGTCCATCCTACTCTTGTTTGCTGGGCCGTCCATGGATCCACAAGGCTGGAGCTGTGACCTCCACACTACATCAGAAGCTTAAGTACCTGGTGAGGGGGAAGATTGTTACAGTTCAAGGGGAAGAGGAGTATATGGTCAGCCACTTAAACTCGTTCCGGTACATAGAGATGGATGGGGAATTCATTGAAACCCCCTTTCAACACTTTGAAGAGGTGCCTCAGACGTTGGCATCAGCTGAAACTGTGATTGAAGACCCTCCTTTGAAGATGGCTTCCTTAAAGGATGCCCGGGCTGTGATTGAGAAGGGCGAGTGCGCAAACTGGGGCCGACTTCCTGACTTTACTCCGAAGACTGACAAGTTTGGCTTGGGCTTCACTGCAGAGGCTCAGAAGGCTGTTCGCAAAGCAAGAATTGGAAAATCTCCTGTGTTCATCACCAACCCGGGAGTGAATGCTATTGAAGACGACGTGGAGGAATCAGAATTTGACAGCTGGATCTACCCAACAACCGACAGTGGACCAAGCAACTGGACTGCCAAAGACTTCACACCTATTACTTTTGTCACTCAGTAATGAACTCTTTTGTTTTCAATTTGTAACAAACAATATGTTGAAACTTTTATGGCTCGATGTCCTACCCGGAGCACCGTGGCTTCATTTGTGAGGGCTTTTGTATGACATTTTCATATATCATTAATCAAAACATTGGACGTTTGTTTCATTTCAAAATCTTGTGCTCCTTTTTCTTTCTTTGTTATATCTTGCAAAACAGCTATATTTACACACACTCACTTATACAGGTTCCAATCCACTCTGGATTTCACTGGTAACGACTCTGCTACTGCCAGTTATGATTTCGAAAATCCGATCAACTTAGCCGAAGACGAAGGTGAAGATGATTGTAAAGTGCCTGGTGAACTTGCAAGACTGCTACTCCAGGAAGAGAGGGCCATTCAGCCACATGAAGAGCCAGTGGAAACGGTAAATCTGGGTACTGAGACAGACAGAAAGGAAGTCAAGATTAGTTCCAACCTAGAGCTCAGTGTGAAACAACGGTTGATTCAGATGCTGCATGACTATGTGGAAATCTTTGCCCGGTCTTATGAAGACATGCTTGGGTTGAATACCGACATTGTGGTTCATCACCTACCTACCAAGGAAGACTGCCCTCCGGTTAAACAGAAGGTCCGCCATATGCGTCCAGAGATGTCCGAGAAAATCAAAGCTGAGGTTATGAAACAATTTGATGTCGGGTTTCTAGCTGTAACTTCTTACCCTCAGTGGATTGCCAACGTGGTTCCAGTGCCGAAAAAGGATGGTAAGGTCCGAATGTGTGTTGATTACAGGGATTTGAACCGGGCGAGCCCCAAGGATGATTTCCCTCTGCCTCATATCGACGTTCTGGTTGATAATACTGCTCAGCATAAAGTGTTCTCCTTCATGGACGGCTTCTCCGGTTATAATCAGATCAAGATGGCTCCTGAAGAAATGGAGAAGACCACTTTTGTCACTCAGTGGGGCACCTTTTGCTACAAGGTCATGCCTTTCGGGTTGAAAAATGCTGGGGCAACTTACCAACGTGCCATGGTTGCTTTATTTCATGATATGATCCATCACGAGATAGAAGTATACGTCGACGATATGATTGCAAGGTCCCAAACTGAGGAGGAACACCTTGACCATCTACGGAAGCTGTTTGACTGTTTGAAGTTGTACAAGCTGAGGTTGAACCCAAACAAGTGCACCTTTGGGGTGAGATCTGGAAAATTGTTAGGCTTCATCGTAAGCGACAAAGGCATTCAAGTGGACCCTGTCAAAGTGAAAGCCATACAAGAGATTCCAACTCCTAAGACAGAGAAAGAAGTCAGAGGCTTTCTAGGACGGTTGAACTACATTGCCCGATTCATCTCACATCTAACTGCTACCTGTGAACCAATCTTCAAACTGCTGAAAAAGGATCAAGTAGTACGTTGGAATGATGAATGTCAGGCCGCTTTCGAAAAGATCAAAGAGTATCTCCAAGAACCACCCGTTCTTATGCCGCCGGTTGAAGGGAGACCACTAATCTTATACTTGACAGTACTAGACAACTCAATGGGGTGTGTGCTGGGGCAGCATGACGAGTCTAGCCGAAAAGAGCACGCTATTTATTACTTGAGCAAAAAGTTTACCGACTGTGAGACTCGGTACTCACTGCTCGAGAAAACTTGCTGCGCTCTGGTATGGGCTGCTCGCCGGCTGAGACAGTATATGTTGACTCACACTACTCTGTTGATTTCAAAAATGGATCCAATCAAATACATATTCGAAAAGCCCGCCTTGTCCGGAAGAATAGCAAGATGGCAAATGATCTTGACAGAATATGACATCCAGTACACAACTCAAAAAGCAATCAAGGGAAGTGTATTGGCAGACCATTTGGCACACCAACCAGTGGACGACTACCAATCGATGAACTTTGAATTTCCAGACGAGGATATCATGGTTGTGACTGATTGTGAAGTACCTGGACCGGATGAAGGACCTGAGGAAGGATCCCGATGGTCTATGCACTTTGACGAAGCCTCAAACGCTTTGGGTAATGGTATCTACGCTGTGATCATATCCCCCAAAGGCACTCATACTCCACTCACTGCCCGGCTATGTTTCAACTGCACCAACAACATGGCGGAGTATGAGGCATGTATCATGGGTCTTCAAGCTGCAATCGACTTAAGGATCAAGTTTCTGAGTATCTTCGGAGATTCCACTCTCGTGATCAATCAGATCAAAGGCGAGTGGGATACGAAACACCCAAATCTTATTCCTTACAAGGAGTATGTGCTGACATTTCTTCCCCACTTCGAGGAGATAACTTTTGAACACTTCCCAAGAGAGGAGAATCAGTTGGCGGACGTGTTTGCTACGATGTCTTCTATGTTCAAAGTCAAATGGGACAACGAGGCTCCCCGGATCATTATCTGGAAATTGTACGAACCTGCATATTGCTGTGATCTTGAGACTGAGGAGGTAACAGAAAAACCCTGGTATCATGAAGTGAAGAGGTGCTTGGAAGCTCAAGAATACCCCGAGGGTGCATCTGTTAATGACAAAAAATTCCTGAGAAGGTTTGCAGCAAAGTTCTTCCTCAGCAATGGCATTCTCTACAAGAGAAACCATGATTCAACCTTACTGCGTTGTGTGAATAAGACTGAAGCAGGAAAGATCATGGCAGAGCTACATGAAGGTACATTTGGAACACATTCCAGTGGACATACCATGGCAAAGAAAATCCTTCGGGCAGGATATTTCTGGTCCACAATGGAAGCCGACTGTTACCAACATTCTCAGACTTGTCATAAATGCCAGATCTATGCTGAAAAAGTGCACGTCCCTTCGGTTCCTCTGAACGTCTTGACATCACCTTGGCCTTTTGCAATGTGGGGCATTGATATGATCGGCGAAATCAGACCTACGGCATCTAACGGGCACCGCTTCATCTTGGTAGCAATTGATTACTTCATGAAGTGGGTCGTAGCGGCTTCCTATGCTACGGTAACCAAGAACGTCGTGGCACGGTTCATTCGGCACAACCTGATCTATCGATACGGTGTACCTGAGAGGATCATTATGGATAATGGTAGCAATCTTAACAACAAGATGATCACTGAGCTCTGTGAGCAATTCAAGATACAGCACCACAACTCTTCTCCTTATCGGCCGAAGATGAATGGGGTTGTAGAAGCAGCGAATAAGAATATCAAGAAGATTGTGCAGAAGATGACAGTGACCTATAAAGATTGGCACGAAATGTTACCGTTTGCTCTTCATGGGTACCGTACCTCAGCACGGACGTCAACAGGGGCAACTCCCTTTTCCTTGGTCTATGGCATGGAGGCAGTCTTGCCTATTGAGGTCCAGATACCCTCTCTCCGGATAATGAAGGATGCAGATTTGAGCAAAGACGACTGGATCCAGACTCGGCTTGATCAGTTAAACCTAATTGATGAAAAGAGACTTACTGCTATTTGTCATGGTCAGACGTACCAAAAATGGATGATCAGGGCATTTAACAAGAAGGTCAGACGACAAGAGTATCAAGTCGGAGACCTGGTAATCAAGCGCATCATTCTTCCTCAAAGCGATCCCAGGGGCAAATGGACCCCTACGTACGAAGGGCCATTTGTGGTTAAACATATCTTCTCAGAAGGAGCTATGATCCTAACCACCATGGATGGTGACGACCTTCCTCACCCCGCCAATGCAGACATAGTAAAAAGATATTACGCATGAATTAAGGACCCACTAGGTTGACACACCTAGGCAAAAATAAGGGCTTCCCGGCAAACCAAAAGGGTTCGGGCAAAAATAAGGGATGAAATGAAAAAAAATCTGTACACCCGGCAAGTCGAAAACCTGAAAAGGCGGCTTGGGCAAAAATGGGTATCCCAGTGGACTGAAAACCCGAAAAGGCGGTCCAGGCAAAACTTAGGGATAAAGCGTAATACTATGTCTCATTGGATCACCTGGCATCCAGAATTCGGCATCAACTATCGGGCTCAGACTTCGACATCGATCAATCAGCTTCATCTTCAATCAAGCAGCAAAGTGATGAGACACTTGAAGACATAAAGGCGATAGCAGAGTTGGAGCCCAGTGGGATTATTTTTCACGTAGCTGTTTTGTTTCCTTTTCAAAATTGTATAAACTCTATCTGGTTCGGCGGCGTTCTCTTACTAGGACGTCAGCCTCCTGTACAAAAACGCCTATTTTCAGGAAAATTCAAAATCAACACAAGCTCAATTTTTCAGACAAATTATCCATTTGTTTTTTCCTTTTTCTGTTTTGTTTTGCGAAGAACGTCCAATGTTCATTTTTTGATATATGCATTTGACATTAATTGCTAATCATGAATAGTTGCATGTGAAACAAAGGACTAATTGCAGGTGACATCAGAAACAGGGGAAATTTAGAATTGTCCAAGCGGTCTAGTTGCTCTGTCCACCAAGGTACCAAGGTAGGTTCGGCTGAAGAATGTAACCAGGTCACCTCAACTCCCCACAGAGTAAGACCAGATTCATCAATACTCTCCTCAAGTAGAGTTGGTTTCCCATCAGCCCTGAAAAGACACAATATTCCCCTAGCAAGTCAGCGATACTCTCCCAAGCAGAGTTAGTCTACTGTCAGCCTTAAGGAAGTTGGATATCCCCAGAAGATCTCAACATTCCCCAACAGAGTATAGACATTCCTCAGCAAGCATCCTCGGCGGTCTTAATATAAGATTGTTCCCCGGCGGAATACCAACACCCCAGTACAGTATGAAAAGTTTCCCCAGGAAAGTGGAATCCATATCCCCAGTAGATTCTGGAAGCTTATCCCCTGCAAAGTACGTCTCTCCCGACTTTGTTCAAAGGTTATTTCCCCACCAGGGCTTATAACTGGGTTATCCTCAGCTAATTACCACGGAAAGTCCGTCCTCGGCGAATTTCTTCCTATCCCCAGCGGAGTTCATCAAATTCCCCAACATAACTTATCAACGGAATCCCCAGCAGAGTTTATCATTGAAATCCCCGACGGAGCTCTCTTCAAAACCTCAGCGAAGTATCTCTTCCCACAGAGTAATTCCCCTCAGAGTAATCTCTCCAACAAGTTTATTCCCCAACAGAGTCATCTTCTCCTACCGGTTTATTCTTGCAACCATCATCCCCAGCGGAAACGAAGAACTCCACTCTTCAAACATCAGCCCAGGATTCCACAAATTCCCGGCAGTCGTCAAGGACTTATTTTCCTAGACGAAAACGCATTCATAGACATTTCACATTTCATACATCCTGCTTACATACATAATAAAGTGCATACAACACTATCTCATTTTGAGCATCATGCACATCATGACATTGCATACAACTAATGTTTTGCCTTTTCAGGAAAAGTCAATCCAAAGACGATTATTATCAACTATCGCAATTCCAGATTCGATACTTGTATCTAGCCAGGGCATATCTGTGAGTGATTGATTGTAGATTCGATACCTGTATCTAGCCAGGGCATATCTGCATGGAGAGTTTGAAGATCAACCCCTGTAACAGGCCAGGAAATTATCTTTCATTCTCAGGTCAGAGGTCTACACCTGTATCCAGCCAGGAAAGCTATCTCTACCAACCTTTTGCAAATTCCAGATTCGATTCCTGTATCCAGCCAGGGCATATCTGTATGCGACAACTTCCAGATTCGATTCCTGTATCCAGCCAGGGCATGTATGTAGACAACCAATTCCATATCTAATTCTTGTATCTAGCCAGGGCATATCTGTGAGTGATTAATTGTAGATTCGATACCTGTATCCAGCCAGGGCATATCTGCATGAAGAGTTTGGAGATTCGATACCTGTATCCAGCCCGGGCACGTCTGTAAACAACCTTTTGAAGTTCCGGATTCGACTCCTGTATCTAGCCAGGGCACATCTGTGAGCAACTAATTGTAGATTCGACTCCTGTATCTAGCCAGGGCACATCTGCATGAAGAGACTGAAGATCAACACATGTAACAAGCCAGGAAACCATCTTCCTTTCTCAAAGTACGCAAGTTCTCGCTAAGGAATCTCTTACGCGATCAACACCTCCAAATGGCATCTATAAGCCCATTCCCGACAAGGTTCTGTCACGTCTCCAGATGGCATCTATAAGCCCATCCCCATATCCACCATCTCTCCAAATGGCATCTATAAGCCCATTCCTGCCATCACATTGCTGATACTCCAGCATGCGAGTGCAAATTTCCGGGCACTCTAGTGTCCAATCTCCTTTTACCTTCGAGCCGCGAAAGGCAAACTTGCCAATATAACTCTTCAGGTCTAAGAAGATTGAACAGGGGCAACTGTTGTACCCCAAAATTTGCCCTCCCATTTCCCCAACATTTTCTCACCACAAGACCCTTGGAGCTCAAGGTCAAGTTAGGGTTTACTCTGCTCCAGACTCCTCCTTGCACTGTTGACCCAAATTAGGGTTTGAGTTTGCACAAAGATGTTTTAACCTAAAATGCCTAAGATGACTTTCATGCTTCATATTGGACTCCCAAGTTTATCCATACCAAGTTTCAAGCCTTGATTCCAATCTTTGCCCAGTCAATTGGACAGTTGGCCTAAAAATCAGCTATATTGGGGAAAAAGTCAACTGTGGTCAATTGACAGTCAAACCTCATGAAATTTGACCCACATCAACATTATGAACTCATATGGACCATTTGATAAAGTTTGGATCACAATTCCACAAGAAATTTGATCAGATCACCAAAAGGGCAAAATGGTCATTTTTAGGGTTTTTACTGCACAAGGGCAATTTTTGACTGTTTGGCCTAGCCAATGGCAAACCAAACTCACATATGGACTCAAGGACCCCATGGAATTGTTTTGACATGTTCAACAAATTCAAAGGATCCCAAATGCACAAGATTGACAGATGAATTTTCCAGTCAACTGAGCCAAATTTGACTGTATACTGAAAAGTCAAACTTTGACTTTTTGGTCAAAATCAAGTGTCAAGATTCATTTTTCATCAAAACATGCCAAATTATGAAACTTGTTCATCAAGAAATCAAAATTGCAAATTAGGGTTTGAAATGAAGAATTCTCATAACTTAGAATTTTTCTAAGTTATGAAAATCCCTAAGTTTTTCCTAACTTTGTCCCATTTTTTCACCAAGATTCCTTTGGATTCAAATAAAACTCAAAACATGAAAGTTATAGTACATTGCAAAATCTACAACTTTGATTCACAAAGTTTCCTCAAAAGAAGCTTGTAGCCCAAGTTATGATTTTTGGAACAAGGGTGCAAAACATTCTTAACTTAGAAAATTTTTTACCTATTCTAGGCAGGATTTTTGCCCAACTTCATGACCACTTTTCACATTTTTCCACTTAGAATTTCAATTTTAATTACAAAGATGGATTGTAGCACACATTCCAAGCTTTCCAAAATGTCCAAGAACTCATCAAACAACCTTGTGGTTAGAGAGAATCGAATTTGGCAATATGAGAAAAAGTCACTTTGATTCATGGCCAAAGGCATGTACATAACTTGTGCATTTTCAAACTCAGCATATGCAAGCTACATTACAGGCCTCTAATCTCATTTACACTCATAAATTTAATGCCAATCCTTTGTGTTTAAGCCTTATCTTGTGTGTTTAACCATTGCATACAAGATTGAGCCATAAATGGAAAAAGCACATTATCCATTTTTGAAAAGGTGAACTTTATGTCAAGTTTGCAAATCAAGAAGTACAATGCAAATCCTTTTGGCACAAGTTCAGGAACATATCCCACTGATCAAGACAAAGCTTTGCAGCACATTTGAGGGGCCTAGAGGAGCCTGTAACAACACTTGGCATTTTTGACTTACATTAGAAGAAACTTGGCATATTGATATCCAACTCTCATTTGCTGCAAGAACTAGCTTAGAAAAACTTGTTAGACACATTCCAAACAACATAACTGAGCTAAGGCACGACCAAAACACCTTCCAAACCTCACCATTCACAAAAACACCATTGTACTGTACAAAAACAAGGCATCCCTGCAACTTGACTTCACAAACACTTCCACTCGTGCGTTTTGGCTGAAACCTTTGCCAATACATTCCATATCACCCATTGAAGCTATCCCAAGCATTAGACACGACCTGTAACACCTCTAACCAACTTCACCATTTTCACTTTTTCTGTTTTGCAGGTGAACTTCTGTAGCTTGATATAACAAGTTTCAAAGCATACCAAACATTGGAATAGCATCCCTGGACTTCAAGTAAGCTGTACAAGTCTTCACCTTGCCTTGAAAGTACCTCCATTGCCAGATACGATCCAAGCTGAACAGGTAAGTTCATGGACTTCTATCTCTCAATCTAGGAAGAGTTAAGTTTAGATTTATGAATGAAAAATGTCATGTTCATGTCCCTGAAGCCATCCATATCCTCACTTTCCATTTATATTGCATATGCTGAGAGAATTTAAGACCTGAACATTGACAAAAACTTAGGTCAGGAATTAGGGATGAAGAAATTCTCTTTCATTTCTTAGAGTTAAGTCAAGTTCTTTATATGTTTGGATTCGTCTCTTAATGCCCTACATTTTTGATGTTATGAGTTTTGCTTAAAAGTCCAAGAATCAGGATGTTTGAATCAGTATGTAAAACGCGCGTTTTTGGAACAAAGCTGGCTGGAGGGTGAAGAAGATGGACTTGGGCTGGGCCTGAGATTGTTTTTCCTTTTTGCACCACTGCATTTCACATGCACCCCCCTGGCCCATTTTGAGTTATATTTGTCATTTTTAATTTTTTTTCTTTTGATTTTGTTTCTATATTTTTATTTAAGCATGAAAAAATATTAAAAATATTTTTCTCACTTTTTTTACATTTTTATTTGATATTTATTTGGTTTCATTTAGTTTTGTACATAAATAAACATAAATATACTTTTATTTAAAATAACTAAAAATAATACAAACACTTTTATTTTCTGATTTTTTATTTTATTTTGCCTTTGAAAACATTTTATAAAAAATATACTTTTTTTGTAAATATTAAATATTTTATTTTTGTATATGTTTAACATATTTAATAAATAATATAGATACTTATATATTTATTAGTCTATTTAGGTTAAAAACATAAAAATAATACATTTTTATTTTTTAATAATATTTAACTTAAAAAATCACTTTTTGACAATATACTTTCTTTTTATTTATTTTTTACACATAATTAATAAATATTGCATATAATAAATAATTAATACATTTTATTTAGCAAAATTAGGGTTTTGCCCTAAATACCTAAAAATACCAAAAATTAGCTCATTTTATTTTTGTTTATTTGACACATGAAAAATACTTTTTTACATACCTATGAAAATCATTTTTGCATCTTGCATATTTATTTTATTTTATTTAATTATTGCGCAATTAAATACCTTGTAAAATTTCAATTTGGATGTAATAGTTAGATTTTAATTTCTTGCTAAAATATCCCCATTTGAACATTTGTACCCCCCATCCCATATATTGTGTTGTAATAATTTAGGACCTTTAAATTCCGCATTTAAAAGTTTTCTAATTATACCATGATAGAATTAGGGTTTTGTATGTAAATAAAAAACAACAAATAGTTTGACCTAAATTCAAGATAAACAAGCATGAAAATGGACAACACTAATCACACTTGCACCCCTAGGTACTCCACTTGTTGCCTTCAATAATGGGCCATATTGCATGTTAGGTATCTTTGGCAAAAACAAAACAATTCAAATGATCATAGTCCCTTGATGACGCTTTCAAAAGTTGCCTAAACAAAGGATCAAGTCCCTTAAAGAAAAATTGCCCAAAGATACTTGGCACCATTGCAATCATGGTCTAAACGATGACCCGCGCCCATCCCGTTCACATCCTAACACAAGATTGTCCACCAAATATAATGGTGGAACAAAATTGTTAAAAGGGTTAAAAACATAGCAAAGATCTTTGAGTAAATTTAGGAGTAGATAGCTCTTGGTTACTTGCCAACTTGCAAAACAAAAACACTTGCCTATTTTTTCAAAACCACACATCACAACACTTTCAAAACAACTTTCAAAGAACATTGAAAACTTTTCAAAAGACGTACACCTTTGTATACATCCCAACATGGATCATTACAAAGGTTGCCACCACATTGGCCTCTTTTCAAAAACATTTTCAAACCCACACACAAAGCACCATTTCAAACAATTGAAAATCAAGGCAAGTTGATCTAAGCAAGTAACTAAGAGCCCATGGATAACCATGGATAGAAAGGGTGCTAATACCTTCCCTTTCTATAATCTACTCCCCGAACCCAAGAAAACATCTCAAAGGTTTTTTGCTGTGCTTTTTAACCTTTCCTTAGGATAAAATAAAAAGTCGGTGGCGACTCTTGCTCAACCGAAACATTTGCGAAAACAAACGCAAAACCTCAAGTCAGTTCTCCCACCGTATCACACACTTCACAAATTTATTCTCCCTTAGAAAGCTATCAATCTTCTTCTTCCAAGCTCTTGGAGCTTGTTTGAGTCCATACCAGGCTTTATGTAAGATGTACACCTTTCTTTCTTCGCGTTGTTTCACAAATCCAACTTGTTGTGCACCATAAAATTATTCATATGAGGGGTCATTCATGAATGCACATTTCACGTCCATCTGACACATATTCTAGTTCCTCATGCTTGTTAGACCAATAACTAACCTGATTGTTTCAATCCTAGCAACAGGTGCAAAAACTTTATCGAAGTCGATTCCTTCTTTCTGAAGAAATCATTTCGCCACAAGTCTTTTCTTGTGTCAAGTTACTTCTCCTTAGAGATTCAACTTCACCTTGTATACCACTTCACCTCGATTGTCTTCTTTCCTTGAAGCAATTCGACAAGTGACCAAGTGTTGTTGACTTTGATGTACTTCAGTTTCTCGTTCATCGCTTTCATCCACTTTGACTCCTTCAATGTCTCGACTACATTGATTGGTTCAACGTCTGTATAAAAATCATAGTGTACCAGCTTACCTACATTATCGACTGCATCATATGATTTAATCACATATTCCTTCAACCTTGCATGCATGTGTCTTATTTTTTGAGGTCTTCTTATTCCTGCTTGACCTCTGAGTTCTTCTTGTTGAACTTCTCTTTCGACCTTACTTATTGGTTCTTCACACAAGATTATCATTGAATCTTTCTTCACATTTTCATTACAATACCATTCCTTAAGCTCATCTATAACATGTACTTTCCAATCACTACTTGCTTGTTCACTGGGTCGAACAACTTGTATCCTCCAGTCGAATGATATCCTATTAGGATCATTGGACTCGATCTATCATCAAGTTTTCTTCTCAACTAATCAGGCATATGTCTATGTAATATAGATCTAAATACTCTCAGGTGACTTAAGTTAGAATTGACACCAGACCAACATTCTTCTAGCTTGATTCCTTCTAGCTTATTCTCCGGACATCTATTCAAAATGTATGTTGCAGTCGTCACAACTTCTCCCCGTAATTCTTTGGGTAGATGCTTGACTTTCAATATACTTCTCACTATATTTATTCTTTATTTCAGCAGTTCTATTTTGATGTGTAGTGTAAGGTGACACCACCTCATGCACAATCCTTTCTTTTTCCCTTATTTTTTTGAAGTCTTTTGACACATATTCTCCACCACCATCAGTCCTCATAATCTTAATCTTTGACCATTTTGTCTTTTGACCATAAATTTAAACTTGGAAAATACCTCAACCACTTCACTTTTCTTATTGCTCAGGAATGTCCATAGTTTTCAACTAAAATCTATCAATGTGACAAATTATATGTTACCTCAAATCGAGTCCACGTGGATAGGACCACAAACATCATAGTATATGATTTCAAGAATTCATTTTGACTTGCTTTTTGCATCCTTGATGAAGCTATTCTTGTGTTGCTTTGCATGCACACACTCTTTACACACTTCACCTATAATGTCGATTTATACTAATCTTGAAACCATTGTTTCCTCTTTTCAAATCTCTGATTACTTTGAATTTGAGATAACCAAGTCTACAGTCATATATATTCATCCCTTCTAGCTACAGTTGCAAGGCATTTATGCTCCATCGCATTAAATCCAATCTTGAAGGTTCTATTCTGATACATAGAACCCTTGAAAATTAACCTTCTACCTGAGTCGAGAACTCACATCATCTTAAATTCAATCAACACTTTATAATTCTTTTCGACCAACTCCCATATAGTGTGCAAATTATTTTGCATGCCTGGTATGTACAATACACTGGAAATTACTGACATTTTGCCATCTTTCCTCATAATCAGAATATCACCAATACCTTCATCTGCTAGAGTAATGTCATTTGCAAATTTCACCATGTTTTTCATTGAGGATTTTATGTTGATAAATCAATATTTCTTATCAATCATGTGTGATGAGTATCATGAATCCAGGTACCATTGGTCTTTGAATCTTTCTTCATCTCTTGTTGTGACCATGAGTAACATATCTTCTTTTTCATGCTATGCAAGCTTTACATCATTTTCTCGATTCTTCTATTTTTTAGGACAATCACTATAATAGTGACCATGCTTCTGACAATTGAAACACTGAATGTAACTTTTGTCAAGTTTTCGACCATCAGTTATTCCTCTACTTGTAACACCACCTCTGTGGTTTCTTTGACACGAGGGTCTTCTTTGATTCGAAAAATTTTCTTCTTGCTGGTTTCCTCTACCATTCGAATTATTGTAGCCTCCTCTATCTTTGTTGTCAAACCATTTTCCTCTGCCTTTCTTTTCTCTTGTTGATTGCACTTACAGAGCAACATCAGTCTCGACTTACCTGTAACTCTTTCAGTCATTCTTTGTTCATAAGATTCAGGCATCCCTTGAAGCTCTTCCTTTGTCAATGTTGATAAATCTTTCAAATATTCTATAGTTACCACCACGTGGTCAAACTTTAGAGCCAATGAACTCAAGATCTCTGTAACAATTGATCTTGATATCAACGCTTCTCCATATACCTTGATTTGATTCACCAGTTTCATAAACCTAGTGAAGAAATCAATTATACTTTTACTTTCTTTCATCTAAAGTAATTCATATGTTTATTTGAGAGTTTGTAATCTCACCTCTTTCACCTTCTCAGCACCTCCGAACGATATCTCTAGAATTTATCATGCTTCTTTCGTTAATTCAACATCACTCAACTTTTCGAAATTATCTGGACTAACACATTGATGAATTATAAAGAGAGATTTATAATTCTTCTTCTTCTTCAATTCTTTGTGTGCAACCTCTTGTTCATCTGTTGTGTCTTCTTTAAGCGACGTTACTCTTTCCTTCATAAGATCCCAAATATCTTGAAAACAGAAAACGATCTTCACATGTTTACACCAGTTCTCATAGTTGTCAACTTTCAGAATTGGGAGACTCGCTAGAAAATGCTAGTTTGGATGATTCATCGCGGTATGCTTTCGAAGAATCACACAACTAGTGCTCTAGATATAATATGTTGGAATTACACCAAACCTATGGAGAGTTTAGAATCAATCTTGATGAACAAGATTCAATCACACTTATCAAATTTTCCTCTTGTTATTCACTCTTCACTCAAGTGAATCAATCAACCTTGATTGCAATATGATTCCATGTAACTGATTATGGAAGAAGAAAATTGAATTGGTGAAAAAAAGGAATTAGGGTTTCACCGAAAATAGGGGAAGAAGAAGATAATACCTGCAGATTTTCTCTCTGCCCTCAAACTTGAAACTTATCAATTATGCAACTGCATATTGTTTACAACAATAAGGTAACTCCTTATTTATAGACTCAGTTTGTTTGTTCTCTAAGTAGACTCCCAAATAACCTAATTATGGAAATATTATAAAATAAGACTAAGTCAAAATTCTTGTTGAGACTAACCCTTTAATATTTCGACAATTATACAACTTCGACACACTAAACTATTTCGACACACCTTACTTCTGTCAAACAACATACTTCGACATAAGAAATTACATTCTCAACAATTTTTACTATGCTAATGAAATATTCTTTTTAGTGTATATCATCTTTAATTTAATAAAATGAATAACAAAATGGGAAACCTTCCGAAACTTTAAAGTTCTATATTAAATTTTTAGTTGGGTCTTTAATTTTTATAATTTACAAATTTGATAAAATACTCATTTTGATCCCTTAACTATATCATTGGATTACGTTGGTTTCTTAACTTTTTTCGTGTCATTTTGGTCCCTTAACTTTCAAAAAGTTTCATTTAAGTCATTTTTGTCTAATTAGCGACATAAAAACCTTGAATTTTATCGCTAACTTTGTCGCTAATTAGATAAAAAGGACTGAAATGAAATATTTTGAAAGTTAAAGGACCAAAATGACAAAAAAAAATTTAAGAGACCAATGTAAACTCAAGAATATACAAAATAAATATTTTCCCTACAAATTTCAATAAGTCTTTGAATTTCTAAAATATTTTAATCAAGTTTTTAAACACTGAAGTTGTTAACTCTGATTAATTTATACATACTCATTTATAAGTTTAAATATGTGCGGAAAAAAATTAAACCAGCCATTTTATTTTCGAATAAAACATATTGTAGAGATTAAGTAACAAATAAATAAAAATTGGAGGAAAGATTAATTCTATAAGGAGACAAAATTAATTCTAAGATATTACAATTACTTTATATTTAAGTAATTTAGATAAAAACAACTATGTCAATCAATAAAAATTAATTTCACTATTTTCAAAATGAAATTGATTAAGTATCAGTTTTTTTTCTCTTTCTGTTGACTAGAATCCCTGGTTAAAACATCTTCGGTATTTTCGCTTAGACTGGTTTTTTATAAATTTAGATTGATGGTGGATAGAATTAATTCTATCAGGATTGAGTTTGATATAAGTATGACAATAAAACTCGTACTCGCAGGTACTCATCTGAATCTGTCTGAAGTTGACGTAGAAAACCCATTATGACTGGATTCGGGTTTGAATGTTTCTCGATTACAAAATATGAGGATGAGTCGGATAATGAGGATACTAATACTTATCTCTAACCCGCTCTGTTTATTTTATATACACATTATTATTTATTTTTGATAATTTAGAATATTAAATATGTGGTCAATATTTTGATAATTTATTTTGTATTTATTATTTAAAATATTTGTGTTAAAGTGTGATTTTCATGATCACCATAAAAGAGAAACAGATATTGAATTCAAAAATATTATCATTGAATAAAATTGTAAAGTGTGTACAAGAGTTAATATATAGAACCCATTTGTGTAACTAATTAACTGAAAAGAGAAAAGGAGCATATTAATTAGGCTGACTAATTTAGCACATAACAAAGTAACAATACTAATTTTAACACCCCCCTCAAACTGGAGTGTATGTTGAGTAGATCTAGTTTGGACACCAGTGAATTGAAAGGGCCAGGATGCAAGGATTTCGTGAAGATGTCAGCAACTTGGTTTGATGACTTTATAGGCTGGAGATGAACAATTTTGTCTTGGACCTTATCTCGAACAAGATGGCAATCAATTTCTATATGTTTTGTTCGTCATGAAAGACCAGATTTGTTTCTATGTAGGTTGTGTTTTGATTGTCACAAAAAAATAGTAACAGGCTGTGTTTGTGAGACAAAGAAGTCTTGAAGAAGATGTAATAGCCATTGTGCCTCGCATGTAGTGTTGGCAATGACTTTGTATTCGGCTTCAGAAGAGGATCGAGAGACCACTTGCTGTTTCTTTAATTTCCGACTGATGAGAGATGATCTGAGATAGGAGCAAAATCCCTTTGTAGATCTTCGTGTAAGGATGCAAGAACCCCAATCAGCATATATGAAACCTATAAGAGTTATGTTGGACTGGGAGTTGAAGAATAGGCCGGTAGCAAGGGAGTCTTCAAGTAACGGACAATTCGTAAGGCTGCAACTAGGTGTGTTGTGGTAGGGCTTGCGAGGAATTGGCTTAATCTGCAGACAGAAAAACAGATATCAGGGCAAGAATGTTATAAATATATGAGCTTACCTATGAGGCGTATGAATTGTGTCGGATTAGGTAGCAATTGTGTTGATGTAGCATTCAAGTTGATTATGGCATCCATTGGTGTTGATGACGATTTTGCGCCCAAGAGACTTGTATATTGTAATAAATCTAAACAGTATTTTCTTTGACATAACGAGATGCCCAAGGAAGATCGAGCAATTTCTAGACCAAGGAAATATTTTAAAAGACCCAAGTCTTTGATGCTGAATTTCTTGTCTAGAACACTTTTAATGGTGTTAAACTCAGCTAAAGAGTTTCCTGCAAGCAGGAGGTCATCCACATACACAAGAATAGCAGTAAAATATGAATTATGATTTTTAATAAATAGAGAATAGTCAGCACTAGATTGAGTGAAACCTAAGTCAACAAGAGTTTGGGTGATAGTGTTGTTCCATTGTCTACTGGCCTGTTTAAGGCCATAGATGGACTTTTTGAGTTTACAAACAATTTTTTTGGAGGTAGACTTAAGTCCAGGAAGAGTGATCATGTAAACCTCCTCTTCTAAATTACCATGAAGAAAATCAGTGTTTATATCAAGTTGATGTAAATGCCATCCTCTTATATGGAGGCAATAGAAAGGAGCGTACAGATAGTTGTCATTTTAACAACCGGACTAAAGGTTTCATGATAATTGAGGCCTTCAATTTGAGTAAATCCTTTAGCTACTAAACGGGCTTTGTACCTTTCTATTGTGCCATTAGAGTGAAACTTTAACTTAAAAGACCATTTACAACCTATGGCCCATTTATAGGGAGGGAAGGAAGTGTGTTCCCAAGTGTTATTATCAATAAGGGATTGTATTTCAATATCAATGGCATGTTTCCATGAAGGATCTTTTATAGCAGCAAAATAGGAACTAAATTCATGAAAAGAAGATAAATTTAGGAAATAAAATTTGTGAACATTAGATAAATTATCATACGACAAGTAGTTAGATAAGGAATAAAGAGAACTACTTGTTTTTGAGGATATGTCGGTGGATGGGGCCATGAATAAGAGAGCAATGAAAGTCATAGGAAGGAGGTTTAGAAATGCAGGTGGATGTTCTAGTGGATTGAGTGATAGGGTTGGATAAGGTATTTGGGTTGTAGGGACAGGTTGGGTGGGTGGGGTGTAGGTTATTTAAGATTATTAATGTTGTTGTTTGGTATGGCAGGGGTATTTTCTAAGTATTCAAAAGGATGGTCAGGGATGGAAGGGGACAAAGGGATGGTGGTACGGTTATGGTTATTATTGGTGTGAGGATAAGGAAAAGTATTTTTTTTTTAAAATAGTGTCTCTTGATAAAAAAATAAGTTTGGATTCGAGGTCATAGAGGACATGTCCTTTAACCCCATCTTTGTTTCCTAAGTAAATACATTTATGTGGCCTATGATCAAGCTTAGTTTTATTATGTTTGGGTGTGCAAGCAAACACTAAACTACCAAAAACTTTTAAAAGAGAGTATTCAGGCATGTTGTTGAACATAAGTTGAAAAGGAGTTTAAAAAGACAAAATTTTGGAAGGCAATCGATTAATGATAAAAACTACATAAGTGAGGGCATAGGCCCAAAAAATGTTAGGTAAATGAGATTGTAGAAGGAGAGCACGAGTAACATTCAAAAGGTGTTGGTGCTTACATTCTACAATCCTATTTTGTAGAGGGGTATCCGAGAAAGAAATTTGGTGAATGATCCCATGGTTTTTTGAAATTGAGTTTGAATGAAATTAACAAAAGATTGAATTAAAGATGAAGTTTCAGATTTAAGTTTCATAAAAAAATCCAACAAAATCTACTGTAATCATTAACAACAGTTAAAAAATACTTGTGACCAAGCATAAATGGGGTAGATATGGGACCCCATATATCCATATGGAGAATATCAAAATAAGAAATGGTCGTGGTATTATAAAAAGGTAAATGTTTTTATTTTTCCATAAAACAAGTGTCACATAGAGAAGAATATTTAGACGTAAAGTGCAAAGGGAAAATTTAATTAATATGTGTGATAGTGTCATGTGAAGGGTGACCTAGACGAAGATGCCATAGGTCACAACTATTCATAGTGTGATTACAATAATTATTAACAACAGGGTTATACAGATTCTTATTGGGGCGAATGGGAAGAACAGGGGAAGAAAGCATGTATAGCCCATGGGAGAGTTCAGCTGTACCAATCGTCTTAAGGGGTGCATGAAGAATGGATCGAGCATGTCAATTTGATAGCTTCTCTGAGAATTATTGTTGTTGTTGTTTGTAGAGATTTCTTGATGGCTAGATTCATCATCAGTGGCCATGATTATGCAGAGAAACAAGAAGAACCATAAAATTAGGGTTGGTTGGTCAAAAAAAGAGGAAAACAGATAAAGATTGCAGTTTGAGATGTCAAGAAGGATGGTGTTGACAATGACGATGATGGGAAGGAATTGATGGTAGGGATGATGAAAAAGAGAGATACACCACTGAATGAAAAAAAAAAAAGAATAAGGTGAAAAATGAGGGAAAGAAAGATGGGTCGGCACGTGTGCTGGTGCAGAAAAAAAAGATAAGTAACAAGAGCCCTTGGATTTGTTCTTGATACCATGTTAAAGTGTGATCTTCATGATAACCATAAATGAGAAACAAATATTGAATTCAAAAAATATTATCATTGAAATGTAAAGTGTGTACAAGAGTTAATATATAGCCCCTTTGTGTAACTAACTAATAGAAAAGAGAAGAAGAGTCTATTAATTAGGCCGACTAATTCAGCACATAACAAAGTTACAATACTATATTTTTTAACAATTTAAAATGTATGTATGTAATTTTTTTGAGATTTTATTATTTTATTATTTATAATGTAATTTAATTTTGGAAAAAATAATATTTTTATTAAAAAAATTGATTTTACTAAATAGATAGTGGCGGGGCGGGAATACTCGAATCCAACCTCTACCCGTTTAAGTTTGAGACGGAGAATCACGTTTGTTTGGAAATTCAGATTTGGGTTTGGGGAAGTAAAACCATTCTCGACCCGCCATGTTGTCATGCCTAGTTTGGTAGAATTGATTTTTACAAAATTGAGTTTAGTAGAATTGATTTATATTTAAACACATTTATGTAAAAATGAATTGAACAATAAATTTCAGTATAAAAAATGACTCGGAATCAATTTTATAAGTAGAAATTACAAATTTTAGGTATAATCAATTCTAGATGTAAAATCAATTCTACTTTTGATAAAACAAACACTTCAAAATCACCTAAAATTAATTATATATCTTTAAAATTATTTCGACTCTTCCAAAATTCAATCCAAACATGCTATTACACTCCCAGTTTTTTTTTTGGTAATAAATTGCCTATTTTATTAAGAAATAAAATTTAATTAGCATTGATCAAAAGTAAGAAATTGGCCCAAGATATATACCCAGATATAGCAAGTTTAGGTGAATTTCTTTTCCCACCCCCCAAAATCATGCTAAGGGAGGAAAAAAAGTAGCATCCTGACCTGAGTACTAAATGGCACTATTAGCAACAGAAACAATCATAGGCTTGGTCAAAACTATACCACTGCAACATTATAATAACATAAAACCCAATATGCTCACTCATGTTTCAATTTTCTCCATCCACCACTAACATCTCTGATAAAACTGTTTTGCTGTAAATCTTCTATGTTGTAAATCGTCATCCTTTCTACAACGCTTTTTATTCGAACTAAAAAAAAATAGTTGTCATACTTGAAATCCTTCAATGTTTAACTACATAGAGATTAAATATAGCAACAAAAATCATTTTACAGTCAAAACAATAATCTTCAAACACGTATCTAGGTTACTGAAAATTTTATACAAGAAGCAATTTTCAGATACAGCGCATCTATTCACAGTTAGGGCACAAAATTTTCATCACATTTGGAAAACAAATTTGAACAAATCACAAAAAAACTAAGTGAAATCAGTCATATTATACTTTTATAGAAGAAAGAGATAAAGAACAATCATAACAAGAAAGAAAAGGGTTCAAAATAATGGAGTACGAGTTAATAGTAGTAGTAATAAAAGCATGTTAATGTGGGTCTAACCATTGCCACATGACCAACATACATTTGATAAAATGGAAAATTGTATGTGATGACATCTAGTAAAGTTTATTATGGTGTACACTTCTTATAGTGTATGTTTTGTAAAGTACACTTGTTATGGTGTATGTCTTACAAAGGACACTTGGTGTTTTACATGGAAGACAAAAGACAAATGTTTCATGCATGTAAGGGACCTTGTCTTGTTTCTCCTATAAATAGGACCATAAACTAGCATTCAAAACACACAACTACAAGAGTAAAAAACTAAGAAGCAAGAGAGAAAGAGAGTCTTGCTCAAGAGAGAAAATTCTTCTTATAGAGTTACTCTCTTGAGAAAAATAGTGAGCCAATTTGTGAGAGTGTTTCTTACAAATTAGGAGATATATTATAGTGAGTTACACCTAAGGGTGAAATTGTTGTATTCCCATTATCATTATAGTGGAAGTTTAAGAGGCCTAAGAGTCTCATAGTTTTTTTTTCCTTTCTCACATTGAGAAAGTTTTCCACGCTAAAATTCTTGTGTCATTGCGCTTATATTTTTCACGTTTCCGCTTGTGCCTATTTTGAGTTTACGGAGGAGAGAAATTATGGAGGTTATTTCCCAACAGTGGTATCAGAGCTCTGTGTGAGTTCCGGGATACTATGGTGTTGTACTTATAATAAAGTTCTTAGTATGCTTTGTGATTGCAACATTGTTTGATCTTCCATATCAAAAAAGAACTATTATTGTTGGAATTAAATCGTAGTATTGCGAAAGTGTGTCTTGGTAAGTTATGGCTAAGGAAAGACTTGGTATTTAAGCGTGTCAATATTGACCCACCTCTCTTTCCTGGGAATTTCCTATTTGCACTATTCACAAGCTACGGTGACTTTTCCAGTGTACAATACTATTTACAAAATTTCTTAGTTGAAGGAACTACTTTCCCTTGTTCTCAAAATAAAGGGTTCTACCATTCACGATAAAGATATGTTTAAGCTGATTGCTAATAACTATACCTATTGGAAGCCAATGATGGAAGACCGTCTATATTACAAAGATTTTCATGAGCCAATTTCCCAAAAGGATAAGCCAACGAAGAAGAAAGATAAAGAGTGAGAGCTCCAAAATTGAAAGGAAGTTGCCATGATCAGAAAATACATAGATATGAGTCTATTAGAGCATGTATCAACTTATACCAATGCGTATGAGTTATGGATCAAACTTGAATCCTTGATTCAAAAGAAGACATCAAGAAACAAAGCTGACCTTGTCAGACAACTGGTGAAATTGGAGTACTTAGATGGTCAAAACATGACCGAGCATTTGATTACCTTCAAAAGTATTGTGAATCAAATGACGAAAGTTGACACGAAGCTAGATGATAAGTTGTAAACTCTTCTACTCCTAAGTTCTATACCTGAGAGTTGGGACATTCTAGTCGTCACTCTTAGTAACTCTGCTCCAGATGGAAAACTTGTCATGGATTTTGTTATAGATTTCTTGCTAAATGAAGAGTCAAGATGGAGGGAAAAAGGATTCAACAACTTGTTTGAAGCCAACATTGTTGATAAAAGAGGAAGGAGTAACAATTGTGAAAGAGGAGGTCATGGGAGATCACAAGCTAGATCCAAGTCTCGCACAAGACTAAGTTGTCATTATTGTAGTAAACTTGGCCATAGAAGACCCGAGTTCAGATTCTTGAAGAGAGATTAACAGGCTGGAACAATCCATCCAGATTTGATAAACACAAAGAAGAATAAGGAAGAAGGAACCACACTTATAATACCTCGACCAACGAGAATATTTTCCTTATTGGAGATGAAAATCATCTAAATGTTGCATTTAATGACTGCACTTGGATAGTTGACACATGAGCATCTTTCCACGTTATACCTCATGAAGAATTATTCTCATCATACCAAAGAGGAGAACTTGGTACGGTGAAGATGGGAAACCATGTCACAAGCAAGATTATCGTTATTGGTGAAGTAACTATGATCCCAGACAATGGCAATAAAATCGTGTTGAAGGAAGTAAGACATGTACTAGAAATGCGTCTAAATATTATCTCAGTAGGAAAGTTGGATGATATGGGAATGATAAACCAGTTCGGTGGTGGTAGATGGAAGCTTAGCAAAGGGAGCATGACGGCTGCTCATGGTAAAAAGGAAGGTTCCCTGTACATCATGCAGGGAAAGATAAACAAGGGAGAGATTAATGTTTCTCAAGATACAACCAAAGAATTGTGGCACACACGACTTGGCCACATGAGCGAGAAAGGATTAGAGATTCTTGATAAAGATCATATTTCAAATATAAAGGGACAACTACTTGAATTATGTGAAGACTGTCTAGTAGGCAAACAACACAAAGTATATTTTCAAAGATCAGATGATGCCAGAAGACGGAAGAAAATCCTAGATCTTGTTCACTCAGATCTTTGCTCCACATCTGAAAGGTCTCTTGGTGGCGCATAATACTTTATAACCTTTATTGACGGTAACTCCAGAAAAGGTATGGGTATATCCATTGAAGAAGAAAGATTAAGTTCTACAAGCTTTCAAAGAGTTTCACACCTCTGTAGAACGAGCATCTGGAATAAAGTTAAAATGCTTAATAAGTGACAATGGAGGTGAATACCTAGGTCCATTGGAAGCATATTATAAATCTCATGGGATAAGACATGAGAAGACACCTCATAAGACTCCCCAAATGAATGTAGTAGCTGAAAGCATGAACTGAACGATTACAGAGAAAGTTAGAAGCATGCTTTCTCATGCAAAACTTTCCAAATCATTTTGGGGAGAAGTAGTGAGAAATACATTTGATTTGATAAACTTGTCTCCTTCAAGACCGTTAAATGGAGATACCCCATATAAAGTATGGTATGGAAAGAAATCCTCCTACAATCAATTAAGAGTATTTGGGTGTAGGGCATTTGTCCATATTCCCATAGATGAAAGAGAAAAACTCGATGCTAACATGAAGGAGTGCATATACCTTGGTTCTTCAAGAGACGAACTTGGCTTTAGATTTATGGGATCCTACAAACAAGAATATCGTTCGAAGTAAATATGTGGTATTTTATGAAGATCAGACAATTCATGATATTCAATCTAAGAAGCAAAAGACCATTATGGTACAAAACTCCAGGGGAGGGATTACTCAACGAAATATTGAACCTGATCAGACAGTATAACCTCATCATATGGATCAACCTGACCAAATAGAACAAGTCCAAGAAATAAAGAAAGAGCAAATGATAGGGACTGATCAAAGGGACCAAGAACCTCAAGTGAGAAGACACGTGCAAGTAAAACAACCATCAAAAAGATATTCCTCAGATGAGTATGTCACTCTCACCGATGAAGGAGAACCAAAAAGATTCATGGAAGCCATTGAGATAAATGACAAGGACAAATAGATGCAAGCCATACAAGAAGAATTACAGTCACTGAAGGAGAATCATATGTATGACTTGGTGAAATTACCAAAGGGAACGAGGGCTTTGAAAAACAAGTGGGTGTTTAAACTCAAGTCTAAAGAGAACAACCCAAAACCCAGATACAAATCAAGAATTATCATGAAGGGGTGCCATCAGAAGAAAGGCATAGACTTTGAAGAGATATTTTCATCGATAATGAAGATGACATCCATAAGAGCAATCCTTGATCTAGCTGCAACGCTAGACTTGAAGATAGAGCAACTTGATGTTAAAATATCATTAATACGTGAATACTTAGAGGAAGAAATATACATGGAGAAACCCAAAGGATTTACAGAACCGGGTAAAGAACACCTTGTGTGTCGCTTGAAGAAAAGTCTACATGGATTGAAACAAGCTCCAAGACAATGGTACAAGAAGTTTGAACTCTTCATGACCCAACATAAATTTGAAAAGACATTTGTAGACCACTGTGTGTCTGTGAAGAAATATTATAATGGTGAATCCATCATACTTTTGTTGTATGTTAATGATATGCTCATTGTTTGGAAAGACAAGACAAATATAGCTTCTCTAAAGAGTGCATTAAGCCAATCTTTCGCCATGAAAGATTTAAGTGCGATAAAGAATATTCTTGAAATGAATATTGTTCTGGACTGGGCCGGGCTGGCCCAGAAGCATTGATAAGGCCCAATCCAAACGGACTTGCTGGGGGTCACGCCGACCAAAGGATCACAGTCGTGCCCGACGTACTCCCTGGGGCTACTTGCTCGACCTCCTACTGTCCAGCTCGACCTCAGCTCGAGCACCTCTCCTAGGGCAGACTCAGTCCACTGCACCCTCGCCTGGGTCCCGAAAAGACCGCGTCCTCGTCCGCCCGCACTTCACGCAGCACATCCAGGAAGGAGACCACGTGCGGGTCTCCACTACACACGTAGAACCTGGAAGTTCCTTCATTGGGCCAAACCTGCCCGGCCCAATGAAGGGACCTTGGCCCAGCGCTGGGGGCTATAAATACCCTCTGTTCCCAGAGGGTCAGGTATTCATCATTCTACCCATACTCCTACTATTGCCTGCTCGTGCTCTTACTTACTTCAGCATCGGAGTGTCTTACAGGTACCCCTCCCCCCCCCCCCCCACCTCGTTCAAAACTTCAGCTCGGAGCCAGCCGTGATGGTCCAAGTCTGATCAGGTTAGATCAGTGGCGCCGTCTGTGGGAATCTAGCTTCCCCGTCTTGCAAACTCAAAGACCAAAGCTCAAATTCAACTACCTGTCATGGCTGATCAAGCTCGCGATGAGCAGAACTTCCGTGTCGTCGACACTAATAACGGCACCGCGGACAAAAACGGACACCTTGATAACGCCGGCAACCCCAGCCACAACACCATTCCTGCGACAACCGCCCCCGGAACTTCCTCCTACAGGGACGGAGCTACTGCATCACCTTCCTCGCTCCCACCACCACTCGAAGACGACCCGGCGGCCCTCGCGCACTACAGAGCCGCCCGGTTCCAGGAAGTCCCCGTCCCCTCCGGGGCGGATGCCACAACACAAGCGTTGTTCGCAGCAATTAATCAAACAAACTATCTCATCTTCGCCCAAGGAGAGAGACTAAAGGCGCTTGAAGACGAGCGAAGACCCCCGAGGAGGCATCGGAGACCACATACTCCCCCTCCTCGAGTGACTGAAGCTCGACACCCATCTCCCCCGCGGAGACATTACAGGGAGACCTCTCGAAGCCAATCTCCCCGGCCAAAACAGAAACGGCCTTATCTGGAGAGGCAGCCCATCATTCAGGCCGGAGAACCCAATCGTGACCCAGTGATACTAGAAAGAAGGCACTCCGGAGACGGACGTGTAAAATTCAACCACCGAGCATCCCGCTCGAGAGAGACTCTGCACGACCTGGACTGTCGTGCCAGACAATATTACAGGTCCCCATCTCTGTCTCCGGAGAGAAGCGACGAGGACGACCCCCGCGGTCCCCTGTCGCAGGCTATTATGGAAGCACCCATCCCCCCGGGCATGGAGAAGCCCCCACACTTGAAGGAGTACGATGGAGTCGCGGACCCGGTCGACCACATAGACGGGTTCGAGGCTATGCTTCATTATCACAACGTCGGGGGCCCCATCAAGTGTCGTCTATTCCGAACGACTCTCAGGAAGGCGGCAATGGACTGGTACAAAGGACTCGCCCCGGGATCAATTACCTCGTGGCGGAACCTGAAGAACCAGTTCATCAGTTCCTTCACAGCTTCTCGGCGGCACCCGAAGACTGAGGCGGCTCTCGAGGCCATCATCCAAAGACAGGATGAAACCTTGAGGGAATTCATCAACCGCTTCAACCGGGAAGCAATACAGGTCCCCTGTGCGGACCATATGAAGAGATATTTGCTGGAGAGAGGCCTCCTCCCCGGCACGGAATTCAGAAAGGCTGTGGGTATCGAGCCACCTCGGACATTCGATGCCCTCCTCGAAAAAGCCCGAGCATACATGGACTACGAAGAGAGGGAAGCGGCCAACAGGGCCCGAGATTCCAGGACTCGTGGTCCCAACAACAGCTCGCGCCAAGAAGCCCCTCCTCGACGAGCCTGGGAGAAAAGGAAGGAAGACAGACCCCGGGAAGTCCGGGAACAAAGAGGACCCTCGGGGCATTTCACCGAGTACACTCCGCTCACAGCTTCCCGCGAGCGCATTCTGACGGAGTGTGCCAGCACTGATTTCAAGGATGGCGGTGTCAAATGTCCCCGACCTGCTCCCGCCAAGCCCGGAGTAGATAAAAACAAATATTGTCAGTACCATAGGAGCCACGGTCACCTGACCGAGGATTGCGTCCACCTCAAGGACGCCATTGAAACCCTCATCAAGGGAGGGAGGCTCGCGCAGTACCGGCGAAGCGACGCTCCCCGTCGTGACGCCCAAGAAACCAGGGAGCCAGAAGAAGACGCCCGACCATCTGACGAGTCGGTGCCCATCCAAACTGCCTTCTCCGTGACCAGGCCCGAGGATTTCGACTTCCCCGAGCACCTGCAAGAGCCACTTACAATGCACAGCAGGTGGGAATACTTCCCCTCCGCCCTGGTCATCAACGGCGGCGGGTTCAACGACTTGACCATCAATTCAGCCAAGAGGAAGCTGGACGAACTGGTCGACGCGGCTCCCCCGCAAACAGTGGCGTTCGAAAGGGTGAAGGGCAGGTCAGAGCCCATCACCTTCTACCTGGAAGAACTCCCCGGCGGAGCCCCGAACGCGGTCATCCCCTTACTGATAAGGGTAAGAATGGCCAATTTTGATGTACATCGCATCCTGGTCGACAAGGGAGTTCCGTCGACGTCATGTACAGTCAACTGTTCTGAACCCTTCAGCTGGACGACTCACATCTTTCGCCATATGTGGGTTCAGACTTACAAGGTTTCAACGGCTCGACCTCCAAGCCTTGGGGATATGTCAAACTTCTGGTTACGTTCGGCGAAGGAACGGCTACGAGACAAGTCAAAGTACTCTTCCTAGTCATCGAATGCCCGTCTCTATACAACTGCATCTTGGGGAGACCGACACTAGCAGAGTTGACAGTGGTACCCTCGACCGTCCACCTGAAGATGAAGTTCTACACCAAGAGGGCACGAGTAGCTACTATCCAAGGAGACCTAGCCGCTGCCCGCAGGTGCTTCAACGCCGCTTCCAAGGGACGTGATACTGTCGACATAGGGACCAGACCAGCCAAAAGGACAAGACAGGAGCCCGACAAGAAAACATCCCCCGAGGAAGAAGTCCAGAAAGCTCCACCAAAAGTTGATTCCATAGCTCTGGACACTCGCTTCGACCAGGACGAGCCATCCAGCGGCGAGCAAATCCCACTCCGACTAATACCGGACGGGGATTTTGAACTCGTCCCCCTCGGCACAGACCCGACCAAGGGAGTGAAGATTGGCAAAGACCTCCCCGACCTGGCCAGGAAGCAAATCAAGGCCTGTTTGCGCGAGAATGCCGATCTGTTCGCCTGGAGCGCCGCGGAGATGCCCGAACTCAACCCTGAGGTCGCCTGTCACCACCTCGCCATTGATCCAGCCGCTAAGGCCGTAGTACAACGTAGGCGTAGGAAGTCTCCAGAAAAAACGGAGGCTGCTGAGAAAGCTGTAAAAGACCTCCTAGAGGCAAATTTTATTTCTGAAGCCCGGTATTCCACCTGGCTGTCAAATGTTGTACTCGTTAAAAAGAATAATGGAAAATGGAGGATGTGCGTTGATTATACCGATCTCAATCGGGCTTGCCCGAAAGATGCTTTTCCTTTGCCTAACATAGACATGCTGGTCGACAACTCGGCCGGCTACAAAACGTTGTCGTTCATGGATGCCTACTCGGGCTATAACCAAATCCCGATGGCTCTGGGCGACAAACACTGCACGACATTCATGACCAGCTCGGGCAACTATTACTACAACGTAATGCCCTTCAGACTGAAAAATGCCGGGGCAACTTACCAGCGCATGATGAACAAAGTTTTCAACAAACAGATCGGCGACATGCTCGAGGTGTATATGGACCACACGATCGTCAAGTCCCGGGCGGACACCGACCACGCAGAACACCTCAAGACGGTCTTTGCCCAAGCAAGACAATGTAAAATGAGGTTCAACCCCGAGAAATGTACGTTCGGGGTTAAGGCAGGAAAATTCCTTGGATTCTATCTAACAGAACGGGGAATTGAAGCCAACCCCGATAAATGTCGGGCTTTCTCCGACCTACCAACACCAACGTCGAAGAAGTCGATACAAATCATGAACGGCATGCTCACGTTGCTATCCCGCTTCGTCGCGAGATCCGCTCAGTACGCCCTCCCCTTCTTCAAACTCCTTCGAAAGGAAGCAGCCTTCGAATGGAATGAGGAATGCGAGCAGGCACTACGCCACCTAAAGCAAAGCCTATCTCAGCCGCCCGTGCTATCCCGACCTGCTGACGGGGAGCCACTGTACTTGTACTTGGCCGTTTCGAACGAAGCCATCAGCGTGGCCCTCGTCCGCGAGACCACCGACGGACAGAAGCCCGTCTACTTCACGAGCAAAGCCCTGCAAGGACCCGAAAGCAGATACCAACAGATAGAAAAGGTGGCCCTGGACCTCGTCAACGTGGCGAGGAGGCTCAGACATTATTTTCTGGCCCACACGATCATCGTGCGAACCGACCAACCGGTGAGGCAACTCCTGGGTCGACCTGATATGGCGGGCAGAATGCTGAAATGGTCCTTGGAACTCTCCGAATTCGACATTCAGTACGAGAGTAGGAAAGCCTTGAAAGCGCAGGCCCTGGCCGACTTCGTCGCGGAAATGACCACTCATGACCTACCCCCAGAGAAGGAACACAAGTGGACCATCTTCGTCGACGGAGCATCCGGCTCATCCGTAAGTGGCGCAGAAATCCTTTTGGGAAATGAAGAGGGTGTAGTGATCGAGCACTCCCTAGCTCTTTCCTTCCCGACGTCAAACAACCAAGCAGAATATGAGGCCCTGCTCGCAGGATTGAGGTTAGCCGAGGACCTGGGAGCCCGCGAGGTACAGATCTACACCGACTCCCAACTCGTCGCCTCCCAAGTCCAGGGGAATTACCAAGCCAAAAACGACAACCTCATCGAGTACTTGAACTTGGTCAAAAAACACATGACAAAGTTCGTACGGGCGGAAATCTCACATGTTCCCCGCGAGCAAAACACGAGGGCAGACATATTGTCCAAACTCGCGAGCACGAGAAAGAAAGGCGGGAACAAATCCGTCATCCAAGAATCTCTGGCACGCCCGAGTATCGAAAGATCCTCGACACCAGTCGAGGTCCATGCCATTGGAGACGCCTCGTCCTGGAGGACCCCGGTTTACAATTTCTTGACAAAGGGCGAACTTCCATCAAACCAATCTAAGGCGACCGTCACAAAACGGAGAGCATGCTGTTACGTGGTGCTCGAGCACAAACTGTACCGCAGGGGATTCTCCATCCCCCTTCTAAAATGCATAGACGAATCCACAGTCCCCGAGGTACTGCGGGAGATACACGAAGGGATCAATGCCCAGCACATGGGCGGTAAGTCCTTGGCGAGGAAAGCCCTTCGAGCAGGATATTACTGGCCGACAATGCAGCAGGATGCCAAGGAGCACGTTAAGAAATGCGACAAGTGCCAGAAGCACGGCGACATGCACCTCGCCCCGCCTCACGAGCTGAGCATACTATCGTCCCCATGGTCGTTCGCTTGGTGGGGTATGGATATCCTCGGACCCTTCGTGCAAGGGACTTATCAAAATAAATTCATAATCGTGGCCGTCGATTACTTCACGAAGTGGATCGAGGCTGAGGCCCTCGCGAAGATCACCTCGCACAATATCCTCCGATTCTATAAAAGAAACATCCTCGCCAGATTTGGGATTCCGAATGCCCTGGTGACCGACAACGGCACCCAATTTACCGACCACGGGTTCCAAGACTTTGTCACCAGACTAGGGACAAAACAACACTTCACTTTGGTCGAGCACCCTCAAACTAACGGGCAGGCCGAGGCCGCGAACAGAGTCATCCTTCGGGGACTCAAACGCCGACTCGGCGAAGCAAAGAGGGGATGGGTCGAGGAACTCCACAGCGTCTTGTGGGCTTACCGCACTATGCCCCACTCAACGACGGGCGAGACCCCATTCTGACTAACATACGGGACCGAGGCCGTCATCCCGGTAGAAATCATGGAACCATCCAGACGGACAGAGAGCCCCCTCGAAGAAGAAATGAACGACGAGGCGCTAAGGGACGAGCTCGACTTGGTCGAGGAAATCCGATCTGGTGCGGCCCTGCGCGAAGCCACTCTGAAACAACGAGTGGCTCTGCGACACAACGACAAGGTCATCAAGCGCGAGTTCGAAATCGGCAGCCTGGTATTACGAAGGAACCAGAAAGACTCCCGCGAAGGGAAGCTGGCCGCGAACTGGGAAGGACCTTATCGCGTCCACGGCACCACCGGTACCGGGGCGTACTACCTCGAGCAATTAGACGGAGAGCCATTACCATGACCCTGGAACGCTGCTAAACTAAAGCAGTACTATAGTTAAAAACTACCAACGACACCTAGGACCCTCGACCGTCGATACCCGCGCTCGGTCAACGAGGAAAATACGTCCGACTCTGTAGAGAGGCTAAGGTACGGGCCCGACCTACGTCTAAACCGCACAACATCATTCAACAAACGAGACCAATCGATAGTGCCCGACGTGGACACCTCCACCGAGCTCCACCGTCGTAGTACCTGTAGGGTAGAACACCCAACTCGTGATGGGCAGTTCACGCCGCGGGCAAATAACCCCGATCCGGGCGATATACCCGAACGAGCGGCTCGTTCCGCACGCCTGAGAATCTCGAAGAAACTCTGGGCCATCTAAAAAAGGGTCGAAAACAAATCTCTCCTCTCGAGGTCATCACTCTGATAAATTTGGTCATCGAGTAGGGCCCGAACGAAAGACTTAGGCAAGTTTGCCAACAAAGTCACAGCCATACACGGGCACGACCCGGGCACATAACTCGGGCCAATTATGTCGCAAAATACATAGAATACATACACGGGCAAACAGTCAAATGGAAACAAATTTATTCAATACGCCCGTAGGCAACAAAGCAAATAAATATAAACCGACCAAGAAGGCCGACGATGTTCAGGAAGTACAACCAACGGGCTCGCAGGCCCAAAAAATACGAACGGGCACGCAGGCCCAAAAAAATATCAACAAGGCACGCAGGCCCATCATCATCTTACAATTCAGTTTCCCCGGAGCCATCATCACCGACAACAGGAGAGTCAGGCGGGGGCACGATCTTGCCATCCACGATCTGAGATATGTAGCCCGTCTCTTCAGTGTTCAAATCGGGATTCAGTAAGGAGAGTTGGCTGACCGCGGACTCGAACCCCTCCTCCATAACACCGACACAATCCGCTTCGAGGAGCCGGATACGGGCGACCAGCTCCGATCGACTCCTCAAAGCGGCTATATCCTCCGGCTCATCCTCGGCAGGAAGCATGGCGGCCTTCAGGTCCTCGATCTCTCTGGCGAGGCGCCCGATGTCGATTTCCAGACGCTCCCGATCCGCACGGAGAAGCTCTCTCTCCTCGGCTAGTTTCCCCGAGTTCTCCTTCTCCAGAGTCAGCATCTCTGTCTCGGCAGCCAGCAGCGCGGCTTGCTCGCGGAACATCTCCTCGGAGCGCTCCAGGGCAGCCTTTAACTTTCGCGAACTCGAGGTGAGGGCCGCTTTCTCCTGTTCCAATTCTTTGATGCGGTCAGGATCCTCCCCTTCCTCGGACAGCACAACGACCATTTCAGCCATCTTCACTAGCCCGGCCATATTGGCGGCCAGGTGCCTCCTCCGGTCCTCCTTGCTCATCCGCCTGATGGCCTCAGCCTCATCGGCAGTCACGGACAAAGGGAACCCCTCAAAGAAACCCTCCTCTTTGAAGCAAGGGGGCAACCCGAAGGACCTTACGGCGCTGGAATCCTCGCCGACCACTGGCCCACTTTCCACCCGGTTCCTTTTCCTTGGTATCAGGTCGATGTGTGGCTCGACCTCTTGGACCTCCGGGGTCTCTTCCGAAGCAGCCCCCGAGCTAGGCGGCGAATCCACCCTCACCGCATGAGAAGCGCCCGGACTATGCGGCAGGCCCATCCTCGTTGCTTGAGGAGCTTTCACCACCCTCTTGTTCGCCCTCCAGTCACAGGACAACTTCAGGAGCCTCTTCCGTCGTCCGGCCATCGAACCTGCACGGAAAAAAAAAGAAAAAAAAAACGGGTTAGTGCCGAGCAAATAAGCAAACAAATGACAAGCAAAGAAATTCAAATGATAAACGACCTAGCAGACGCGCAGCCTGCCTGAATGACTGGCACTCCACGAGTGCCTTCGTATCAATCGGTTGGGCCTCGAAGGTCGGATAACCCTCCTCGTCCAGGACATCTTCCCCCTCCCTCGTGGCCCATCTGGCGGGGTGGAAGCTATCAACGTACCGACAAAGAGTGTCGTAAGCCTTCTCGTCCTCGGAACCCATGTCGCCCGCAGACGTATGATAATACCTAGTACCGTGCTCATAATGCCTAGAGATCCAATACACGGGAAACTTGGCCGTGCGTCCCAACACCGGATGCCCTTCGTTGTCTAAAAGTGCCTCCCCGTCATCGTCGCTTATCACCGCTTCCTCCTCGTACAGGGACTCTAAAGCGGCTGTGGTAACCGGCCTCACGACATACCACTTGTCTTTAAAACCCCGCACGGAGTCCATGTACATCCTGAAAAGTCTCTTCGACTGTTTTAGGGAAACCCAGCTATGCTTTCCTCCCAGGGACTGGCGCTGCAGATGGAAGACTCTGAAGAAGAGGGATATAGTCGCCCCAATCCTCAGAAAACGACAGGCCAGCTCAAACGCCCGGATAAAGGCGAGCGAATTTGGATGTAGCTGTGACGGGGCCAGCCCCAAATGGCTAAAGACCCCGACCTGAAAGTCGCTGAAGGGCAGCTGCAACCCAAGGTCTTTAAATGCAATTTCATACATAGGGAAACTGTACTCGGGGAACACCGAGCAAATCCGAGCAGTGAAGGTCGGTCTAGTAACGACGAAATTCTTTTGAAAACCGGGCTGGTCGTGGCCCGCCTCAAGGACAGCGTATGGCCTTCGGCTGCGCCGACTATAGACCGAGGCGATTCCTCTAGGCTCGAAACCCACCCAGTCCAACAGAGGGTCCTCTACGGTGTCGACCAAACTCACAGTCTCATCGGCACTTTATTCTTCCCTTTCGGGGCGTCTTGAAGAGCACAGTTCGTCCGCCATGGTTACCTACAGAGCACGGGAAATCAGTCAATTGGGCACGAAACCATATGCTCGTCATAACGGACAAGATGAAGTGCGCGACAAACCACGTCGCTCCACGCGCGACCACAAAGTTGGTTTGAAACAAAAATAGCAGTCGCCTCCCCGACTTCCAGATACCTCGACGGGGACTTCTACAAGCCGCCTAAATAAACCGACAACACGGTCACTCGCGAATACGTCGACCCAGGGTATGAACATGGCGAGCAACATCATAAAGCCTAAAGCTAGAGCTATGAGTATACCGGGCACGATCACGAATTAGGCGCCCTGGATCATGAAGACCCCGGGCAGCACTGCAGATTATAACCTAAACTATGTATCTACCGGCCACGAACATGCGTTTGCCGACCTCATGCATGAATTTGTCGGGCTGAACATAAGTTTTCCGGGCTAGTCCCACGCGCACAGCCTCTAAAAACGTCTAAAACGATGAAAATCACGTATCACAACAGAAAAACAGAAGAGACGAGTCACTTACGTGGAATCAAAGGAGGAAATTTGACGACGGAGAAACGAAATCTGCAACAGAGATCACGGCGGTCCTGTGGATGTCTGAGAAGAACAGCAATAGCAGAAACACAATGAAGAGGAGAAGCGCGAAGAGTGAAAACACATTCTGGGGCCCAAGGACCCTATTTATAGTGATGACATGGAATACCAAACGTCACCTCAGGCAACCACAGAGTTTCTCTCCTCGACGCACGACTCCCTAGGCGATAATGACCCTATCCTCCATAGGGTGGCCGCTCAGTTCCCAAAAAGACCTCACGTGCCCGACAGACGTAGCCCGCTGAGAATCCCTCGAGCATTCCTCGAAGGGAACCAGCCCGCGAACGTGATGCGGGGCACCCCCTCGAGCACCCCCATGAGGAACTACATCTCTTGCCCGGATATGGGACCCCACGACGAAAGCGACCTAAGATTAAGTCATGGCTCCTAACCCAAAGAACCACGACTTGGGGGGCTCCTGTTCTGGACTGGGTCGGGCTGGCCCAGAAGCATTGATAAGGCCCAATCCAAACGGACTTGCTGGGGGTCACGTCGACCAAAGGATCACAGTCGTGCCCGACGTACTCCCTGGGGCTACTTGCTCGACCTCCTACTGTCCAGCTCGACCTCAGCTCGAGCACCCCTCCTAGGGCAGACTCAGTCCACTGCACCCTCGCCTGGGTCCCGAAAAGACCGCGTCCTCGTCCGCCCGCACTTCACGCAGCACATCCAGGAAGGAGACCACGTGCGGGTCTCCACTACACACGTAGAACCTGGCAGTTCCTTCATTGGGCCAAACCTGCCCGGCCCAATGAAGGGACTTTGGCCCAGCGCTGGGGGCTATAAATACCCTCTGTTCCCAGAGGGTCAGGTATTCATCATTCTACCCATACTCCTACTATTGCCTGCTCGTGCTCTTACTTACTTCAGCATCGGAGTGTCTTGCAGGTACCCCCCCACCTCGTTCAAAACTTCAGCTTGGAGCCAGCCGTGACGGTCCAAGTCTGATCAGGTTAGATCAAATATCATTCGAGATCGTCCCAAATGAATGTTGTGGATGTCACAAGAATATTATATCAAGAAAGTCCTTGAGAGGTTCAATATGCATAATGCTAAACATGTGCATGTCCCACTACCTGGTTATCTGAAACTTAGTAAAACACAATGTCCAAGCAATGAAGAAGAAAAAGAATAAATGAAGAAGGTGCCCTATTCTTCAGTTGTGGGTAGCCTTATGTATGCAATGGTTTGCACAAGACCAGACATTGCTTATGTTGTAGGAGTTATGAGTAAATTCCCGTTGAATCCGGGAAAGGAACATTGGAATGCTGTGAAGTGGATACTAAGGTATCTAAGAGGAATTGTCAAAAAATGTTTGTGCTTTGTAAATGAAAAACAATTACTCATTGGATATGTAGATGCAGATATGGCAGGAGATGTAGATTCAAGAAAGTCTACTTTTGGTTATTTAATTACTTTTGCATGGGGAGCTGTCTCATGGCAATCACGATTACAAAAGTGTATTGCTTTGAGTACCTCAGAAGCAGAATACATAGCAATCACTGAAGGTTGTAAGAAGATCATGTGGATGAAGAAATTCCTATAAGAGTTGGGTCAAAACCAAGAAAGTTATGTTCTCTATTGCGATAGTCATAGTGCAATTCTTCTTAGCAAAAGCTCGACATACAATTCAAGGTCAAAACACATTGACGTAAGGTATCATTGGATTCGTGATGTGTTGGAGAGTAAATTGTTGAAAGTAGAGAAAATTCACATCAGTGATAATGGGGCAGACATGATGACAAAAACTCTACCAAAATAGAAGATAGAGTTTTGCAAACAAGCTGCTGGATTGGCAGCAACCCCAAACTAATCAAGGCCATTCCCTTATGGCTGCAGGAGGAGAAATGTGGGTCCATCCATCACCACATGGTCAATATACATTTGACAAAATGCAAGGTTACATGTGATGACATCTAGCAAGGTTTATGGTATACACTTGTTATGGTACATGTCTTGTAAAGTACACTTGTTATGGTGTATGCTTTGCAAAGAACACTTGTTATGGTGCATGCCTTACAAGTACACTTGGTGTTTTGCATGGAAGACAAAATACAAGTGTCTTCATGCATGTAAGGGACCTTGCCTTGCTTCTCCTATAAATAGGACCATAAGCAATCATTCAAGACACACAACTATAAGAGTAGAACAACAAGAAGCAAGAGAGAAAGAGAGCCTTGCGCAAGAGAGAAAATTTTTCATAGAGAGTTTTATTTGTGAGAAAAATAGTGAGCCAATTTGTGAGAGTGTTTCTTACAAATTGAGAGATATATTATAGTGAGTTCCACCTAGGAGTGAAGTTGTTGTATTCCCATAATCATTATAGTGAAAGTTTATGAGGCCTAAGAGTCCCATATTTTTTTTCCTTTCTCACATTGAGAAGGTTTTATACGCTAAAATTCTTGTGTCATTGCGCTTATATTTTTCACGTTTTTGCTTGTGCCTATTTTGAGTTTACGGAGGAGGAAAATTATTGGGGTTATTTCTCAACAGTTAAAAGGAATGAGATGTAGAAGAGTATGATCGGAGTATTACGGTGGATGTGCGAAAATGTTCAGTGGAGGGGAGCACGATTACCAGTTAGGGCTTGGATGGAGGGAGTGGTTGTGTTGTGGGTGAATTGTGGAAGGAGGAATACAGATTTTGAAACAGTTTCGTTTCAGGGAAGCAGTGAGAGTGATAATATTTTTAATACTAATTTTGTTATTATAAGATATACATTTTTTAATCAATAATTTAATCTATTAAATATTTATAATATAAGAAAATTAATGGCTCTAGAAAACATATATTTGCCCTTGTTTGTAATTTTGCCACTTCTCTAAAATTGGGGCAATTCTGGTCTAAAAAATACTTTTTACAACTAATGATGTCATATTGTTCCATTCCAGTTACATAGTTATTGTATTATGTCTTTGTTTGCTAGGATTAGTTCAATAAATGATGTCACATGGTACTTACTAGTCAAATACACGTGCGTTCACAAGAGTTAAAATTATTTTATATGGTTCAATTATATTCAAATGCATATTAAAAGAAATATTTATGCATTTTTTTCTTCTTAAAACTAATTGGTTGTGTCCCACACCATATCATAAAATATTCCAATAACATTTTCAACATTAGAAATAACTATTTACGTGAATTTGATAGTATCTATAGTTGATAATAGATAGGTACGAAGAGGATTGCAAAAGAATCTAATGCTTTAAAAATTAGGATTGCAATACATGGTATAATGAACACATGATATAATGAATTTAACTTCAACAATGGTATTTAACTTCAAGAAGAAATTATACTTGAAGTAACATGCACTATCAGTTTTTTCAGTACACTTTATAGTGATGTTGATGTTGATATTGTTGGCGATTTTGTATCACCAATGTATTTTAGTAGTAATGTGATTTCTAAAGGCCGATGCAATTATGCGTTAAGTTCGGAGACGAGTTAGGAAAGTGCGGAGTGCACGCTCGTCGAGCCAATGCATAATTGAATACGAATAATTGAAACGGGGTTCCAAGGGGCGAAGCCCCTGGCGGGGTGCGGGGCAGCGCCCCGCGGGATCCAAGGGGCGGAAGCCCCTGGCTGGGGTCTTGCGCCCCGTGCAAAAAATTTGAATCCTTTCCCCAACGGACATAACTGTTTCCCAACTGACATATTCGTTTCGAACAAATATGTCTCTTCGTTTTCAATTACTGTTCTCCTATATAAGGAGTCGTTCGGCCTCGGTCTCGTACACAGAAAAAAAAATGTATCCTTCTCTCTATAATTACAATTCGTTTTCTTTTGTCGGAAACAAAATTTTTTCGAGAATTATCCCCACAAAGATTTCGTGAACCCAAGCAAGAATAGGGTCGAAATACTTTGTTCGGAAAGTGTACGAACACGATTCTTCGAAGTTATCCAGGATTATCACACTCTAAATATCTAACAGATATTAGAGAAAGATTTAGATAAAGTCGTCCACTCAGACACTTTACTTATCATTGTACCATTTACTAATTGAGCAAGCTACTTAATTTTTATTTTGTGAACTTAAAAGATAAATTTATTTTGATTTAGTTCTAGCTGCACCTCAAGTTAAGATCTAAATAAAAGTCCTTTAGCTTGTTTTGAGAGAGAAATTGTGACACAATCTTTTATCCAAGAGTGAATGCTTCAATACTTCATCAGTGTAAGAAAAGTACAAATTTCAATAGTGAGGGGTATGATAGGTGATGTGGTCAAAGACAGTTTTTTCTCTGCGAAGTTGAAAGTAAAAAACAAAACATAAAATAAATAAAACAAATAGTTTTATGAGGGAAATTATGTAACAGTGATAAGAGCTTTTATTCTTCTTGAATGAAATTATGGAATCTAGAAGAATATAAAAGCTGTTTGTTTTATAAAACTATTTTTCTAATATGAAATATAGAGCTTGAAACATGAAACATGAAAAGAAATTATTTTTCTCCTCTTTCTCTACGTTAATCATCTCTCTTACAAACAAAAATCACATACATGGATCAATGGGAAATCAAGAAGGAGAAAAAGGTGCCAATCGAAATAGGGGATATAACGGCGCTATGGCGTTTTTGCAGTTTAATGATGGTGTGCGGTGTTATGGTGATAGATCTGTGGTTGCGTCAACACGGAAAATGCTTTATTGCGTCTTGTTATGTAGAAATCGAATTTTAAAAAATGGCACAAAGGAAAAGTATCGGGACGAGTCGCGTACTACGTCGCTTTCTTTAAGACGTTTCGTCGTACTGTCAATATTAATGCAAAGCAGTCGAGTTTCGACGACGCCTCCAGGATAAAACAGCCCGTTCAATTACGACAATTACTTGCACTATAATTAGTCGTTCGTAAAATGACACATTCGGATGATAATTAACCAGTCTTAGTATCTGGACACGAAGTGATCCAGTCGAAAATAAGAGAGAAGAAAATTATAGATGAAGTGAGTGATGAGAGAGAAGAGAGAAGAATTGTAGAAGTCAATTCTGGAACTGCCCAAATGAACCGAAACAACTTAATTTATAAGTAAAAAGGTCCAACTGAATGGAACATGTCTAGTGGGAGAAAATAGTGGGAGAGGTGGAATTGGCCCAGTCAATAACCAGTGAATAATTAGGTTAAGACTTGGTCTTTTGGAGGGCAAGCAAAAACCAGTCAATAATTAGGTTAAGACTTAGTCTTTTGTACATGACACATCACCATCTATTAATTAATTAATAATAATATTAATATTAATTAATTTCCACTCTTTTGGGACTAAAATGAATCTTTTAAAATTCACTTTCATGCTAGTTCTTACTTGTGCTCATTTATTGCCCATTTAATGTCAATAAATTATTCCAGCTCCCATTCCAAGTTTACATCATACCAAGATTTCCAACAATCCCCCACTTGAATTTAAAAGGTGATTTTTTAGAAGTCCGTGAAACGTTTCTAAGATTGTGCATAAGCAAAGGTGTCTACAACTTGAACCTTTGCGTAGCAAGTATGATTCTGATTCAACAAGAGTGACATTATTGTCTTGAACTCTATCTCAGACATCAGACCCGCACACAACCTTTTCTTAAGGTGTATTCTAATAGCCCGTGCTTTAATGGCCCTGCACGTATATCCCGGTTTAGTGAAGGCTCTAGGAATCCTGCCTCGTAATTCCATGGGAACCGGCCTAAGTTCCACAATCACATAGGCGAGTCTATCAAGAGTACTCCTGTAGCCTAGGTACTCCCTCATATAGAGTATAGATCTCATTAAGAGTTTCTATTATCTCATCCTCTTATTACTTCAGGATTCATGCTTTACTTGCATGATCATCTCATATTACTCATAACTTGTTATTATCCATTGAACCTATTTCTTGGGATCTCCAGTCATCTAGGTCGGGTTACCATAATGAGCAACTCATTTCTTTATAGGAATTAGTACCATCCTTTTGGATGTATTGTGGACTTTCTCTCTAGCTAATCCTTTCGTCAAAGGATCTGCTAAATTTTCATCAGTGCGTATATGATCCACTCTTACAGCTCCTTTAGAGATACAGTCTCTAACAGTGTTATGCTTCCTTCTTATTTGACGTCTTTTACCGTTATAATAACGGTTCTCAATTTTTGCAATAGCCGCGGTACTATCGCAGTGGATCAACACAGCTGGCATAGGTTTTTCCCATAAAGGGATCTCAGCTAGCAAGCATCTCAACCAACTTGCTTCTTCACTAGTTGTGGCTAGTGCTATCATCTCAGATTCCATTGTGGACTGAGCTAGAATAGTTTGTTTCTTTGATTTCCAAGATACAGCTCCTCCAGCTATGCTAAATATATAGCCACTAGTAGCTTTGGAATCATCTGACAAAGTATTCCAATCTGCATCACTGTACCCTTCTAGTACAGCAGGAAACTTATGATAATGTAGGCCGAGATCCATGGTCCTTTTGAGGTACCTCATGACTCGTTCAATAGCTTTCCAGTGCTATTTACTCGGTCTACTCGTAAACCTGCATAACAATCCTACGACATATGCAATGTCGGGTCTAGTACAATCAGTGGCATACCTAAGACTGCCAATGATGCTCGCATACTCTGATTGTCTGACACTTTCTCCAGTGTTCTTAAATAGTTTCACACTTGGATCATATGGTGTGCATGCAGGTTTACATTCAAAGTAATTATATTTATTTAAGATCTTCTCCACATAATGTGATTGATCCAAAGAAATTCCTTGTTCGGATCTCGTGATCTTGATGCCAAGGATCACATTTGCTTCTCCGAGATCTTTCATATCAAAGTTGTTGCACAACAATGATTTCACATCATTAATGGTCTGAATGTTAGATCCAAATATGAGTAGATCGTCAACATAAAGACATATGATAGTTCAAATGCGGTTCTCAGATTTATAGTAAACGCATTTGTCACTTCCATTCACTTTGTACCCACTTGATATCATTAAGTTATCAAATTTTTCATGCCATTGCTTAGGAGCTTGTTTTAGTCCATACAACGACTTATTTAACTTACAAACCTTGTTTTCTTGTCCATAGATTACAAACCCTTCTGGTTGTTCCATATAGATTTCTTCTTCTAAGTCACCATTTAAAAAAGCTGTTTTTACATCCATTTGGTGTACTATTAAGTTATAAATAGCAGCTATTGAAATAAGTACCCTAATGGATATAATTCTAGTGACAGGAGAAAAGGTGTCGAAGAAATCTATATTTTCTTTTTGTCTAAAACTCTTGGCAACAAGGCGAGCCTTGTATTTATCAATAGTTCCATCAGGTTTTAGTTTTCTTTTCAAAACCCATTTACAACCAATTGGTTTGCAACCAGGAGGCAAGTCTACTAAGTTCCAGGTCTTATTGGATTCTAGAGATTCTATCTCATCATTGATAGCCTCTTGCCATAAATCAGCATCCAGAGAGGACAAGGCTTCTTGAAGATTCATTGGATCTTCTTCTACATTATAAGCCGCATAGTCAGGCCCATAGTCTTTAGAGACTCTTACTCGTTTACTTCGTCGAAGTTCTGTTTCTATATTGTCGTTGCATTCTGCGCTTCTTATCACAGGAGTGTGACTCGATTGTGTGCCCCCACTATTTCTCAATTTGAAGGGAAATTTGTCTTCATAGAATTCAACATCATTTGATTCTATGATCACTTTTGCTATTAGGTCATAAAACCTATATGCTTTACTGTTTGCTGCATATCCAATGAAAACACATTCATATTCTCTACTAGCGAGTTTAACTCGCTTCGGATCCGGAATTCTGACATAAGCCAGAGAGCCCCAAGTTCTCAAATAAGACAAGTTTAGTTGTCTTTTCTTTAATATCTCGTAAGGAGAGATCTTACATTTTGACTTGGGGATTCTATTCAGGACATAGCAAACAGTCAATAAAATTTCCCCCCACCAGTGAGGTGCAACACCAGAATTCATCATAATTGCAACGACAAGTTCAGTAAGAGTTCTATTCTTTCTTTCTGCTTTACCATTCATTTCAGGAGAATATGGAGCAGTCGTTTCATGTATAATTCCATGTTCTTTATAAAAGTCCTTAAATAGATCAGAGTCATATTCAGTTCCCCTATCACTACGAAGTCTCTTGATCTTCTTACTAAGTTGATTCTCAATTTTGGTTACATACAACTTAAACATATCAAGTGCTTCACTTTTATTCTTCATTAAGTATACATAAGTATAATCAGAACAATCATCAATAAAGGTGATAAAATAATGTTTACTGTTCCTAGTCAAAGTTCCATCTAATTCACATATATCAGAGTGTATAAGATCTAGGGGATCAGATTCTCTTAGAATTGATTTATGCGATGTCTTAATTATCTTAGCTTGAGTACAATATTCACATTTATTTGAATCCTTGACATTTAGTTTAGGGATCAGGCCTAAGTTGCTTGCATTATACATAATTCGCTTATTAACGTGACAAAGTCTAGCATGCCAAATATTAAAATCACGCAGAAAATAAACAGAAGGACAAATTTTATTCAAATCAACATTTAACTTAAACATGCCATCAGTGGCGTACCCTTTCCCAACAAAAATACCATTCTTAGTGATGGTGTACAAATATGCCCCTATAGTTTGACTAAACCCAGCCTTATTTAAAAGGAAACCAGAAACAAGATTCTTCCTAATTTCAGGAACGTGCATGACGTCCTTCAAGATCAAGGTCTTTCCTGAAGTGAACTTCAGTTCAACATCTCCAATTCCAGCAACATTAGTGGTGTGGGCATCTCCCAACAACACTTTCTTATCTTCAGTATTCATGTATGTCTTAAATATAGCACGATCATTACAAACATGGCGAGAGGCGCCAGTGTCTATCCACCATCCATCGCTTCCATCAACCATGTTGACTTCAGTGATCATAGCAATGAATTGCTCATCAGTCAGGTTTACCTGTGTATTTGGGTCAGTAGCAGATTTAGGCCTGCTCTTACATTTCTTAGCCATATGACCCGGTTTCCCACAATTGTAGCAAGTGAAAACCGGAGCATCATTTCTCTAGGATGGTGGTTGCTGCCTAGGAATTGGAGTATATGGGGCCCTAGAGGGATTCCCATTTTTAATTCGGTTCACAGTATTACGGTTCTGATTCTTTAAAGGTTTGCCCGTAGGCTTCAGAACCGCACCGAATTTATTTTTGTTGTTTGAAACAACTAAGACTTCATCTTTCTGATCTTGTCTTCGAGCTTCCTCTTCAATTCGAAGGCGGGTAATCAAACTCTCGATTGAAAATTCTTTAGTTTTATGTCGGAGTAGGTTTTTAAAATCTTTCCAACCAGGAGGCAGCTTGTCAATTATAACAGCAATTTGAAATTGTTCATTGAGGGGCATACCTTCAGTTATGATTTCATGAGCAATCTTCTGTATCTCGTGGCTTTGAGCTTCCACATACCTTTCATCCACCATTTTGTAATTCAAGTAGCGACAGACAACATATTTTTTTTTGCACCAGCTTCTTCAGTATCATATTTCTTCTGCAGAGCCTCCCATACCTGTTTAGCAGTCTTGTAATTGTTGTAGTAATCATAGAGATCATCAGCAAGACTGTTCAGAATGTGATTTTTGCAGAGGTAGTCATTTTCTTGCCATAAGGCGATTTCTTTTTGGAGCTGTAAGTTATCTGCCGCAGCTTTAGCAGCGGAGTCTAAGTCAGACGTTTTAGAAGTTTCGTCTGATTCCACGGTTGACTTACCATTACTTAGTTCGTTTGATCCAGATGGAGCAACAGGGATATCCTCAGTCAGAACGTAGGCAACCTTCTTTAAAGTTAAGAAAAATTTCATCTTAGCTTGCCAACGTTTGAAATTGGAACCCTCAAACTTAAATGGTTTGTCAGAGACAGAAGCGGCAGCGCTAGTACCGATAATTTCCTCAGTAGCCATGGCAGTTATGAAACCGTCTTAAAATTGTAGAAACCGGATTTTAAAAAATGGCACAAAGGAAAAGTATCGGGACGAGTCGCGTACTAGGTCACTTTCTTTAAGACGTTTCGTCGTACTGCCAATATTAATGCAAAGCAGTCGAGTTTCGACGATGCCTCCAGGATAAAACAGCCCGTTCAATTACGACAATTACTTGCACTATAATTAGTCGTTCGTAAAATGACACCTTCGGATGGTAATTAACTAGTCTTAGTATCTAGACACGAAGTGATCCAGTCGAAAATAAGAGAGAAGAAAATTATAGATGAAGTGAGTGATGAGAGAGAAGAGAGAAGAATTGTAGAACCGAGTGATGAGAGAGAAGAGAGAAAAATTATAGATGAAGTGAGTGAGAAGAGAGAAGAGAGAAAATTATAGGTGAAGAGAGAGAAGTGAGTCAATTCTGGAACTGTCCAAATGAACCGAAACAACTTAATTTATAAGTAAAAAGGTCCAACTGAATGGAACAAGTCTAGTGGGAGAAAATAGTGGGAGAGGTGGAATTGGCCCCGTCAATAACCAGTGAATAATTAGGTTAAGACTTGGTCTTTTGGAGGGCAAGCAAAAACCAGTCAATAATTAGGTTAAGACTTGATCTTTTGTGCATGACACATCACCATCTATTAATTAATTAATAATAATATTAATATTAATTAATTTCCACTCTTTTGGGACTAAAATGAATCTTTTAAAATTCAATTTCATGCTAATTCTTACTTGTGCTCATTTATTGCCTATTTAATGTCAATAAATTATTCTAGCTCCCATTCCAAGTTTACATCATACCAAGATTTCCAACATGTTATAATAATATTTATCGTATGATTATGTTGTTGTTGTTGAGAGGATATGTAATGCTAGACGATTTAGCGAAGATGAGGTTAATAATTTGTAAGTTTTGATCTATGAATGTTTCGCTGCTATGTGAATGTGTTGCTATGTGATTATTCTGGAAAGGTTTGAAAAGAATTTAATTATTCTGAATTACATATAACTTTCAAGGTAACACTTACGGTGCTATCGGAGTTAACAATGTTATCTAAGACCATGTGCAATGGGTATGTTGAGTTTGAACTCAACATACAAAATCTCCTCCAATGGGTGTTGAGAGAGGTGTTGAGTGTGTGTTGGAAGAGAGAGGTGTTGAGAAAACTCAACACAATTGAAAGGGATAAGTGCAGCCACGTGGCTGTGCTTGATTGGCTGACCAGATTTTTATCCATTTAATACTTTGAACTCAATTATTTCGTTGCAAATTAATTTTTTTTTATTTTTTTTTTTACCAAAATTCATGATTTTTTTTTCTCTATAAATAGAGACTTGGTTCATTTGATTTGGACACAGAAAAAAAAACTAAGTTTTTCACTATCTTAATTTTATTATTAGTGTTTATTTTGAAGTTAAGTGTCTTTTTTTAGTGAAATGGATCCCAATAATCATTTTAACACTCAAAATTCTGCTAATTTTCCATTTAACCAAAATCCCAACAATTTTCCAAATCCCAACAATTATCAAAATCCCAACTATTATCAAAATCCAAATCAATTTTCCAACCAACATCCTCAAAACATACCTAATTTTGGTTTTCCACCAAATTTCAACCAGACATCCTCTGTTCCAAACTTTCAAACATATTATGGATCTATGCCGAGAAATCCATCTCAAACACCCCCGTTTAATGGTTATGTGACAATGGCGAATGCAAATTTTCCAAGTGGTGGTGTACCTGAATTTCCCGAGTTTTCAACACAACTAACTATTGGTGGCATGATTGTTTCTAATGAAGTCGGTCCGAATTCAGAGGATTCAACTCCTAAGAGCAGGAAAACTCAGCAACCTGCATGGAACACTGAACAAAATTTGGTTCTAATTAGTGGGTGGATTAAATTTGGAACAAGCAGTGTTGTCGGGAGAAACCAGAAAGGTGAAACATATTGGGGTAAAATTGCTGAGTATTGTAATGAGCATTGCTCATTCGATCCTCCGCGTGATGCACCTGCATGCCGAAACCGTTTTAATTATATGAACAAAGTGTTGGGTAAATGGATTGGCGCTTATGATGGCGCTAAGCGTATGCAAGGAAGTGGTTGGTCGGAGAATGATGTTTTGGCAAAAGCGCAGGAATTATATGCATGTGGGAAGAATGTTAAATTCACTTTAATGGAAGAATGGCACGCTCTCCGTGATCAACCACGTTATGGTAGTCAAGTAGGAGGAAATATTGGCTCAGGAAGTAGTGGATCTAAGAGATCTCGCGAGAGTGATGCATGTGGCTCAAACACTGTAGAATCCAGTGCTCGTCCTATAGGAAGGGAGGCAGCTAAAAAAAAGGGTAAAAAGAAAAGCAAGGAATATGCCTCGGAGGTGGTGGACAAAGAATGGGCTGAATACAAAGAATTCAAGACGAAAGAGCTTGAACGATTGGACAACATAGCGTTGATGCAACAGCAGGCTAACAATATAGCCTTGGAGAAGACTAAAACCAAGAAAATGAAGATGTATCTAAAGCTAACTTCCGAAGAGCATCTAGATGACCGGAAGAACCAGCTGTTGAAAAAGTTGGAGGCAGAACTATTTGATAATTAATTTCAATGAAGTATTTGTCAGTGTTGTGTTTGCTTTAATTATTGTTGTTTCAATATGCCAGTGTAGTGTTTGCTTTAATTATTGTTGTTTCAATATGCCAGTGTAGTGTTTGCTTTAATTATTGTTGTTTCAATATGCCAGTGTAGTGTTTGCTTTAATTATTCCTTATCTGATAATTAACTCTATACAATAAATTATTTCGAATCCGTCAGTGGTCCACCACCCAATTCGAATCTATTCCTTATCTGATAATTAACTCTATACAATAAATTATTTCGAATCCGTCAGTGGTCCACCACCCAATTCGAATCTATTCCTTATCTGATAATTAACTCTATACAATAAATTATTTCGAATCCGTCAGTGGTCCACCACCCAATTCGAATCTATTCCTTATCTGATAATTAACTCTATACAATAAATTATTTCGAATCCGTCAGTGGTCCACCACCCAATTCGAATCTATTCCTTATCTGATAATTAACTATATACAATAAATTATTTCGAATCCGTCAGTGGTCCACCACCCAATTCGAATCTATTCCTTATCTGATAATTAACTATATACAATAAATTATTTCGAATCCGTCAGTGGTCCACCACCCAATTCGAATCTATTCCTTATCTGATAATTAACTATATACAATAAATTATTTCGAATCCGTCAGTGGTCCACCACCCAATTCGAATCTATTCCTTATCTGATAATTAACTATATACAATAAATTATTTCGAATCCGTCAGTGGTCCACCACCCAATTCGAATCTATTCCTTATCTGATAATTAACTATATACAATAAATTATTTCGAATCCGTCAGTGGTCCACCACCCAATTCGAATCTATTCCTTATCTGATAATTAACTATATACAATAAATTATTTCGAATCCGTCAGTGGTCCACCACCCACATCCATTTATATATAGGGACTCATACATCCATTTATGTACCAATATCCCAAATCCCATCCAATCTAGCTACCTCCAATATCACAAAAAAATGGATCCATCACAATATCATTTTGATATCGCAGCCTACAATCAAAATCGTGAAATTGAAGAAAATTATATAGTCAATCGATTTAGAGAGCGTAGAAACAAAATATCGGAAGATAATGCACCTCGTAGTAGAAAATATCTCAATAGAGATCATGCAGCGGCAAACCAAAGACTGATTGACGACTACTTTGCCAATGAGCCTACATATGACGATGCAATGTTTCGTCGTCGGTACCGGATGAAAAAAAATGTTTTCCTTCGAATCGTTGGGGACCTTTCAAGTAGTGATAACTACTTCACCCAACGAGTTGATGCAGCCAATAAAGAAGGTATATCACCCTTAGCAAAATGTACCACAGCAATGCGAATGTTAGCATATGGTGTGGCAGCAGATGCGGTCGATGAGTACATCAAAATAGGAGGTACTACAGCATTGGAGTGCTTACGTCGATTCTGTAAAGGAATCATACGCTTGTACGAGCAAGTGTATCTGAGAGCACCAACCCAAGATGACCTGCAAAGAATACTGCATGTTAGTGAAATGCGGGGGTTCCCAGGGATGATTGGGAGTATTGACTGCATGCACTGGGAGTGGAAAAATTGTCCTAAAGCATGGGAAGGACAATTTACTAGAGGGGATAAGGGAACCACCACAGTTATTCTTGAAGCAGTTGCATCTCATGACCTATGGATCTGGCATGCCTTTTTTGGATGTCCGGGAACGTTGAACGATATAAACGTTCTAGACCGGTCACCAGTGTTTGATGACGTGGAACAGGGAAAGGCTCCAAGTGTGAATTTCTTTGTGAATCAACGTCCATATAATATGGCATACTATCTAGCTGATGGTATCTACCCTTCTTATCCAACTTTCGTCAAATCGATTAGACTTCCTCAAAGTGAACCCGATAAATTATTTGCAAAATTTCAGGAGGGATGTCGGAAGGACATCGAACGTGCATTTGGAGTGCTCCAAGCTCGATTTAAAATCATCTGTGAACCAGCTCGCTTGTGGGACATAGCTGATTTGGGTATCATCATGAGGTCATGCATCATATTACATAATATGATTGTTGAGGATGAACGAGATTCATATTCTCAACGTTGGACCGATTTTGAGCAGTCTGGGGAAAGTGGATCTAGTGCACCACAACCATACTCGACCGAGGTGTTACCCGCTTTTGCAAATCATGTGCGTGCTAGATCAGAGTTCCGTGATCCAAATGTTCATCAAGAATTGCAAGCCGATCTAGTGAAGCACATATGGACAAAGTTTGGAATGTTCCGTGATTGAATTATTTGTGTGTTGTATTGCATTTTAAATTATTTGTATCGTACTAATTACGTTACTTGTGTGTTGTATTGCATTTTAAATTATTTGTAACGTACTAATTACGTTAATTGTGTGTTGTATTTTAAATTAATTTAAGATGATTTGTATCGTATCCAATTATTTAAATAAATTTTGTTTTTATTACAAAAAATTAAAAAATAAATTATTAAGTATTTATTATTTTAATTTAATTTTAATCGATAATTGTAATTTTATGTAATCATAAAAATAAAAATAAAATTTAAATAAGAATATGAAAATAAAAAGTGGTGGGGTAGGGTGTTGAGTGAAAAACCATTGGAGAGGGTAAAAGTTGAATGAGTGTTGAGTTATTAGGTGGAAGAAAGAGAAAATGATGTAGAGTGTTGGGAGTTGAAAAAGTGGGTGTTGAGTTGAAAAACCATTGTAAATGGTCTAATATGACAGTTGAAAATGAAAAGCTAGGTGTTTATGACTAATATCATGTTTCCATTATATGTGCTGGGGCTTAAATATCAGGGTTCAAAATTGCCTTCTCATGAAATGAACGATTGTTTTTTGCTACAATTTTTAGCAAAGTTCAGTATTAATCGACATGGAAATTGTTCGATCATGCTTTATTTATATATTTATTATTTATGATAAAAAATAAATTAAGATTAATTCACACTTCGACGACTGCAATAAGAGTTGCAACACCAATACCAACGAAATCACGGAAGTTTTTATACGACAACGATGAGACTACGACACTTATGAAAATGATAATTATCATGGATTGCAATTAAATGAATTGAAATTTTAGATTCAATTGGACATACTGTTATGAAAAAATCCTTTATTAATACAACTTTATTAATCACATTGATATGAATTTTGACATAGTTATGTAGAAGTATAAAACTTTTATCGTATACTTTTACGAGCTTTGACTCAATTAAACTATAAAACTTTGTTAAATATATTGTTTATGTGCTTTGACCAATTATGATAAATAAAGCAAATTAAGCATACTGTTATAAACATATTGTTACGAATTATGAAGAAGTATTTGATTCCAATTATACAGAAGTATTTGATTGCAACTAAGCATTGGAATAGATAAATTACGCTGAAGTATAGAATACCAGTTTGTTAATTAGTTCACAAGAAAAAGAAATAAACTGTCACATCGATTGTCTCATGGATGCACATTTGTTTTTCAACATTAAAAATCATTTTACTAAAAATTGTTTATATTATAAATCATATTTAAATGTTTGTGTAAATCAAAATTTAAATCTATTTGTCTCATCGGATTTTTTTAGTAGTAATAAAAGGAAATGAGTTCTTTGACAAATTTGTCAAATGTCAATTTTTTAGAGTCTTTACTATTTATATAATTGCTATTTGAAGAAATATTTCTATAATTATATTTAATTGTTTTTTAATATTTAATTAGTTATATTCTGGTAAATCCAAAAAAATATTTTTATTTGATTGATCAATTACTTATTTTTTAGGATAAAATAGGTATTGTAAAATGTTAATCCTACTAAATAAAATTTTGAATAGATATTAATTGTAACATTTGTTTTCAATGCAAACATTTTGTTTATTGTGCTCTGATGCAATGTATCTAACAAACATAAAAAAAAAAATCTGATTCTCATATTTTTCTTCATCTTTTTCGTCTCGCTGTTCACACCGATTTTCACTTTAAATCTGAAGACGATGAAGTCGAATTCGAAGAATCATCCATCGATTCAGCTTCACTCTGATGACCTCCCTCTTAATATCTTTCCACTGATCCCAATCCAAACCCTAACCCTAACCCTGACAATCTCTTCTCCCTCTCTTAATTCTACTCCTTTCATCAAAGAACAAAATTGTTATTTTCTCTTCTCTAAAACCTTATACATCGAAAAGAAGAGCGATTTGTATTTTGGTGAAGATGGGATTAACGTTCACGATGTTGTTTAGGTTTTCATCTTCTTCAACCTTCTTCTTCGTAATTTCTATTTCTCTTAATTTCTATTTTTCGATTTCGTTTATCAATATGAGTTTCGTTGCTCGCACTCGATGATTCTGTTAATCTGAATCGATAAATTTTTCGTGAATTTTCGTGTAGTATTATAACCTAATTATTATCGTTATTTAATTTTGTTTATTTTTCAGTTATTTAGATTTGTTCGCTCATGGCGATGAACTTTCAAAAGGATATTCCATCTGACATGTATCAATAATCGGTGATGATAATTTTTAATATTTTTATTCAATTATTTTCTCATTTTTATTCAATTGTTTCTACTGTTTTTAGATGTTAAAGTAATTTGTTTTTTATTGATTCAGCTTAATTTCAATGTTTGTGTTGAATATAATTGTTATTGATTTTTTGGTGTTAAACTTGCTACATAATTATTTTACTCATACTGCAAGAGAGTTGGAACTAATGCTGGTGTCTTTGTCTTATAAATATTTCGACTCTGATTTTTTTTGTAGCTTGAAGCAACTGATAAGAAATCATACCTTGATATGCTTAGGCTGTTTGCACATGGAATATGGAGTGACTACAATAGAGTAGGTATATTAATTATCTTTCTCTCCCTGCACGCGTGTGCAGTGGGGTTTTTCTTCCATTTGCTGAATGTTTATTTTTCTTTTCCCAGTAGTATGTTGTTACCATTAGCACACTTAATGGGAACTGTTCTTTGTTGCACCATTACATGTGATTTGTGATTTTTGAAATTATTATTAATTTGATGTCTGGATATTCATGTCTTGAGATATTAAGTTGTAACTTTTATAGAGATTTCCATAGATAGAGGGGGCATGTTATTACAACAGTAAAGCGGCAAGTAAAAAGTAAAGTATTATTTTATCGGGTGATATAGGTTATATTGTGTCGTGCCTATAAAGATTGGTTATCGAGTCGATGTTCAACAATTTCTCGTTAATGAGTTTGGAGGTTTGAATGGAAAGGGTAAAAATTATCAACACAAAATAAATGTAAACAAAAATAAAATAAAAAGGAATATCTTATCAAGAGTGCATATATACTACTTCTCACAGACACAATGCATCTCGTTCGGCCATGCACACTAGTCCAATAACTTTTGTTGCTTTCTCTGAACAACTTCAAATGACTCTCTCTTCTTGGCCTTATTCCTTTATTGATCCAACAATGCATTTTGGAGCTTTTATTCCTCTTGCTCCATCAATGCTCAAATACCTACAAAATGAATACAAAGCTATCAAATGATACACTATATACACAAAAACGCACTATACAAGAACTAAATGAATTTACACATAAAGTCGGGTTATTCAACTGATATTAACAACAAAGAGTCGATAAGTGCAATAAAAAATATATCCAAAAATAACTACAATTTTCACTTATCAAACTCTCCCCAACTTGAAATTGGTTATCCTCAAACAAGGCCAAACAAACTTAAAGCAGCAAAAGTAATCAACCAAAGAATCATGAATTAACAAGTTTGAAAAATAAAAACAAATGTATGGTTCAAACAAAAACGTACAAACAAGGCAAAACTTACCATAATTCTACAATGTGACATGTAAATGAAACAAATCCTAAGTACAAAAAACATACTAAACATTATAAAATAAAACAAGTTCAATCATGAATCACACCTAGTAAAAATTCATCAATAGATGAAAAATACACAAAGGTGAGGATTTGACACTCATCCACAATCTTTTAAACAATAGACTAAATTATGCATACATCTAAAAATTCACATTGAAAATATATAAAATAAGAATCACAAGGATTTTTCAAGGTTGTAATGTGGCTTGGTTAGCAAACAAGGGATAATTTTTAAAGCTAATCGAAACAAAAACTTTCCTAAGCCTAAGGGAGTGATCAACTCACAAAGTTTCAAACAGAAAATTCCAATCAAACTTCTTATTCATCCCAAATTTCAAACCAACACACATCACTTATTAGTAGAATATTATTCCATACTCTTTTTAGTTTTCTTTTTCCAAGACTTTTTCATCTTTTTTCTTTTGTTTTTCTAATCTTTCTTTTTCACTTTTTTTCTTTTTCTTTTCTCAACCTCATAGCAACCAACATATAAATGAGCAAACATTACTCTCTCCAACTTGAATTCAACCAACACCAATGAGTGAATACTACCTACTTTTAAGGCAAGGAAAAATTTCAAACCAAAAACAATGGTTGAGGGTTCAAGAAAATAAAAGAATCAACATCCATATAAAAATATGAACTAAACACACACAGACAAGCATTTAGCAAAAATAACATGGACATTGAAAAAAAAAACCTTAGATGGGTTAACAAATAATCATACACTCACAAGGTGAATTGACTATTTGGTTAGTGTGATACGGTGGGAGAACTGACTTGAGGTTTTGCGTTTGTTTTCGCAAATGTTTCGGTTGAGCAAGAGTCGCCACCGACTTTTTATTTTATCCTAAGGAAAGGTTAAAAAGCACAGCAAAAAACCTTTGAGATGTTTTCTTGGGTTCGGGGATTAGATTATAGAAAGGGAAGGTATTAGCACCCTTTCTATCCATGGTTATCCATGGGCTCTTAGTTACTTGCTTAGATCACTTGCCTTGTATTTTCAATTGTTTGAAATGGTGCTTTCAATTGTTTGAAATGGTGCTTTGTGTGTGGGTTTGAAAATGTTTTGAAAAGAGGCCATTATGGCGGCAACCTTTGTAATGATTCATGTTTGAATGTATACAAAGATGTTTTCGTCTTTTGAAAAGTTTTCAATGTTTTTGAAAGTTGTTTTGAAAGCGTGTTGTGATGTGTGTTTTGAAAAAAAAAGGCAAGGATTGTTTTGCAAGTTGGTCAAGTAACCAAGAGCTATCTACCCTAAATTTCTCAAAGATCTTTCCTATGTTTTAACCCTTTTAACAGTATTGTTCCACCATTGTATTTGGTGGACAATCTTGTGTTAGGATGTTAACGGGACATGCGCGGGTCATCGTTTAGACCATGAATGCAATGGTGCCAAGTGTCTTTGGCAATTTTCTTTCAAGGGACTTGATCATTTTTAGGCAACTTTCGAAAGCGTCATCGAGGGACTATGATCATTTGATTTGTTTTGTTTTGCCAAAGACACCCAACATGCAACATGGCCCATTATTGAAGGCAACAAGTGGAGTAACCTTAGGGGTGCAAGTGTGATTGGTGTTGTCCATTTTTATGCTTTTTTGTCTTTGAATTAGGTCAAGCTATTTGTTATTTGATTTTTGCATACAAACCCTAAGTCTATCATGGCATATTTAGAAAGCTTTAAAGTGCGGAATTTAAAATCCTAAATTATTACAACATAATTATGGGATGGGGGGTACAAATGTTCAAATGGGGATATTTAGCAAGAAATTTAAATCTAAACTATTACAATCCAAATTGAATATACAAGTTATTTAATTGTACAATAATTAAATAAATACAATAAATATACAAGATGCAAAAAATGATTTTTATATGTATGTAAAAGTATTTTCCATGTGACATAAATAAAAATAAAAAGAGTTAATTTTTGGGTATTTTTCATGTTTTAGGGCAAAACCCTAATTTTGTAAATAAATAGTGTTTATTATTTATTATATATAATATTTATTAATTATATACAAAAATAAATAAAAGAGAAGTATATTTGTAAAAAGTATTTTTGATGTCATATATTAATAAAAATAAAAGGTATTATTTTTACATTTTTTGTCCTAAATATTTAATAAAGTATATACAAGTATTTGTATTATATATTAAATATACTAAATATATACAAAATGAAATATTGAATATTTACAAAAAGTATATTTTGAGAATATGTTTTCAAAAAGGTAAAATAAAATAAAACTGAAAATAAATATATTTTATATTATTTTTTAGTGTCTTTTAAATAAAAAGTATACATATTTATTTACATGTTTATGTTTAATAAAGCAAATAAATGTAAAAAAAAAGTATAAAATAAATGTGAAAAAATATTTTTTATGATTTTTTATGTTTTGACAAAAATATCAAGTCAGAAGAAAAAATAAAAAGTCAAAAATAATTAAAATATCACATAATGGGCCAAGGGGGTGTAAGTGAAAAAAAGTGGTGTAAACAGAAAAACAAAACTCAGGCCCAGCCCAAGTCTATCTTCTTCAACCTCCAGCCAGTTTGTTTGAAATTCGCGCGCCTCCTTGCTTCAACAACAAACTCCTGATTCTTTGATTTTCAGCCAAAACTCACAACATAAACTATGTAGAGCATTAAATCACGAATTCATACATATAAAAAAGTTGTTCTAACTCTCAGAAATGAGAGAGAATTTCTTCTCCCCCAATTTTTAACCTAAGTTTTTTCCAATGTTCATGTCTTAAATTCTCTCAGCACACACAATATAAATGGAAAGTGAGGATATGTGTGGCTTCAGGGACATGAGTAGGACATAACTTCTTCACAAACCTAAGCCTAGATATGCTTGGATAGAGAGATAGAAGTTCAAATTCTTACCTGTTCAGCTTGAATCGTGTACAACAATGGAGGCACTTTCAATGAATTTTGAGGACTTGTACAGCTTGCTTGAGGTCCAGGGATGCTTCCTCTATGCTTGGTGTGCTTTGAATCCTTCTGAATCAAGCTATGGAAGTCAACCTGCAAGAGAGAAAAGTGAAAATGGCACGCTTTGCTAGAGGTGTTACAGTCTGTACCTAAGGCTTGGGATAGTTTATATGGATGTTATAGAATGTGTTTGAGCTGGTTTGGATGAAAACGCACGATGGAATGATGCTGTGGGATTCAAGTTGCAGAAAAGACTCTATTTTTTACAGCAAGAAGCTATTTCTGTGAATGAGGAGGTATTGAAGGTGGTTAGGTCGTGCCTTAGGTCTGTTAGGGAGTATGAAGTGTGTTCACAAAGTTGGCTTGAGTTGGTTCTTGCAGGAATGTGAATTATTGTTCAAAATGCAAGTTTTCTTCCTTCTTAAGCCAAAAATGCCAAGTTAGGTTACAGGCTCATACCGGCCCCTCAAACATGCTGCAAAGTTTATTCTTGATCAGTGGGATATGTCCACACATTTGTGCCTCAGAGATTTCCTTGTACTTCAAAGATATGGACTTTGACATAAAGTGGATCTTTTCAAAAATGGCTAAAATGCTTTTTCCATTTTAAGGTTAATCTTTTGTGTAATGGCTTAATAAACAAGATAATGCTAGGACACAAAGGTTTTGCATTAAATTATTGAGTGTGGATGAGATAAAAGGCCTGTAATCTAGCTTGGAACATGCTGACTTGAAAATGGCAATGTTATGAACATGTAATTGGCTTATGAACAAAGTGACTTTTGCCCATCTTCACAAATTCGATTCTCCCTAACCACAAGGGTGTTTGAGAAGTTATTGGACAATTTGGAAAGCTTGGAATGTGTACTACAATCCATCTTTGTAATGCAAGTTAAAATTCCAAGTGGAAGCATGTGAAAATTGGCCATGAAGTTAGGCAAAAAATCCTGCCTAAAATAGGTCAAAAAATTTCTAAGTTAAGAATGTGAATTTTTTTTATTAATAACCAAGTATTAAAAAAATATTTCGCAAATAACCGGGTTTCGGAAAAAATTACGCAAATAACCATGTTTGAGATGGCTCCACAAAGGAGGAGCCAAGTCATTTGGCGCATGCACCTAGGGTTTTGCCCTAGGCGCCATCTCACTTGGCGCCTCCATTGGCTTTTAGCCAAGTGAGATGGCGCATGCTCCTTAAAAAGGAGAGGAGGCGCCATCTCACTTGGCGCCTAGGGCAAAACTAGGGTTTTTTGCCGTTTTATAAATAATTCGTCCGTTTCTTTGAAATTTCTCACACTTTCTCGCACTGTATTTTTATTTTGTACTCCCTTATTTACGTAATGACGTCGCCTATGATTTTTAGCAGAGATGGTTACGTTATATTCTCCGCCACGAAACCCGCGATGAAAATGAAATTCTGGCACATTCACTCCATGGAGCGTCTGAAGCGGGAGTTGATGCGGTGGCTAGATGGAGACATCGCCGAGGGGGAAAAAATTCGAAGGATCCAGCGAAAACGAACAACAACCTCGCATGCGACAGGAAGACCTAATGTGTGGTTGGAGGAAGTCAAAACAGACAGTGATGTAATGCTGATGATGCATGGGTCAGATGAAATTGTGTTAACAGTTGTAATTTCCTAGATTGATTATCGTTAATCATTGTTGTACGCGAAAACCCTAATTTAATTTCCTAGATTGATTATCGTTAATCATTGTTGTACGGGAAAACCCTAATGTAATTTCCTATATTGAATTTCTTAAATTGTGTGAACAGTTTTATTAACGGAAAACCCATAATGTTTACAACACAAATATTGAAAAGATTTATTGTATTACAAAATTTATGTGGTCGAGCCAGACGCCCGATTCGGACAGTTTTTGCGATTGTGTCCGACCTGACAGCATAAACCACACTTTCTTTCCAACCTGTCAAGATCGTCCATTTCTGTTGTTATGCGCCTGCTTTTGGGACGACCCTTCTTGTTCCTTCGCATTTGGTCATTGTGCCAAACTATATCACCGCTGTATTCAGGCCAATAGTCCGGTTTTGCCACCAAAGGAAAGTTGTTGTTGTAAACAGTGAGCAACGTTTCAGATTTATAAACGTTTGAGAGCAGTTGAAGCGCGTCTTGATGGGTATGCGCACAAGCGGCAATGACATGAGAGCAAGGCATACGAAAAGCTTGAAACCTGCCACAATCGCACCATTGAGAAGGTAAAATGACCCTGTATTCCTGTCTTGCCAGGCCTTCATTGTGGTCAATTGTCTCTTTCACAATGAAGTTGTGGCTATGGCGGTCAAACCGTGTAACCATGTGAGTGTTGGCTTTAGCACTTTCAGCCTTAATGTATTTCATACAGCTTTCACTCCATAGTTGTCCTGATTGCAAGACCGAATACCATATTTCACCTCTTTTGGCAAATAACGCAGCCATCCTAAAATACGTGGATTTCACCAAGGCAGTGATGGGGAGGTTTCGTATGCCCTTGAATACCCCATTCATTGATTCAATAAGATTTGTTGTCATATGCCCCCATCTTTGGCCATTGTCGTATGACCTAGTCCACTTTTCGACCGGTATGTTGTCGATCCACGTACCGGCTTCTGGGTTAGACAAACGGATCTCGTTGCGGTAATATTTGAATGTGGGCTGTGTCAGTGCGTATCCCGCATTCATCACCGCTTTCCGCAATGTTTTGTCCTTGACCTCCCTCGAGAAATTCTGGACGATATGCCTGATGCAATAGACATGCGTAGAAGGAGGGTCATGCCAACCATTTGCCGGATTATTATAGGCACTTTCAATAGAGGCATGTCTGTCCGAGATCAAACATAGATCCGGTTGAGGAGCCACGTGTGTACGAAGATTTTTCAGGAAAAAGCTCCAAGCACCACCGGTCTCCCCCTCGACAAGGGCAAACGCAACGGGGAAAATGTTATTGTTGCCATCTTGTGCAACTGCCATCAAAAGAGTGCCTTTGTACTTGCCATACAACCAAGTCCCGTCTATTTGTAGAATTGGTTTACATGATGCAAACCCTGTGATGCATGGTTGAAATGCCCAAAAGACGCGACTGAATATTCCGTTGCCATGTAGAACACTACCATCTTGGGCGTAAGCGGGCAATGTTTCCAGAACATAAACACTACCTGGAGAATATGTCTTTAGTGCATTGAGGTAGCGGGGAAGTTCTCGGTATGACTCCTCCCAGTTTCCATACACCCTTTCAATCGCCTTAGTCTTTGCTAACCACGCCTTACGGTAAGACGGAGTGTAGTTAAAAACTGTGGTGATGTGGGAGATGATTGTTTTCACCTTCAAAGAAGGGTCGTTGCTCACCAGGGGTAGGATTTCTTGACAGATTAGATCATGGTTGAGTTTTCGGTGGTCTTGTGATTGAGTGGAACTTACACAAGTATGGGTTGTCATGGAACCTATGACCCAGCAGTCACCCCTTAGTCTGTATGAAGCGGTCAGCTTGAACATGCAGTCAGGGTGGACACACTTGATCTTGTACCTTTCCGGGTTTACACGATCCACCTTATAATCAACTGAGTTGAGCATGTGAAATTTTTTGATGGCCCTTATGCATTCCTCTCTATTACGAAACTTGTCCTTCTCTTTTAAATTTTCATCTGATTGCATATACGGTTGGAAAAACAAGTCCGTAGAAGGTTCATCTCCGCCCATGTTGAAGTTTGTCATGTGCGTAGGTGGTGTGTAGATTTTGTCGGTAGGAATACTTGGGATGCCATCATCGTCAGAATCGTCGTTCACCATTTCATCGAACTCTAACTCGTTATCTTCTTCTTCATCATCAACTGCATCCACCTCGGCTTGCTCATTCTCCAAAGGATCAACCTCCTGTGTCACCGGAGGCTCTACCTCCTGTGTCACCGGAGGCTCTTGAAACAGAACGTACAACTCAATAGAGTCGTTTCCAGAATAGACATGGCTGGAAATCATGTTCTGGAAATCCTCGTCATCTTGAATTGCAACCTTATAAAATATGACTTGGTTGTTTCCAAAAAAGACTGGACTCTGATAAAATATCTGGGATATAGGGCCTCGTTCAAGTTTGGCCTCCAATCTTTTCTTAAAGTAGGAGAAATTTGCTTTCCCGTTTAAGAGAAATCGGACATTGTCGGTGTTTCTAAACAAAAACCCAACTGTGGGACACATGTATGTCTCACCGTTGAAATGTGCTTTGACAACAAATTGTGGTGAAGAGGCCATTGTGTAGAATTGTTTTAGGTATGAAGGTGGGAATGTTTTGGGTTTATTGATTATATGAAGGTATGAATGCTGGAATGTTTGAAGGTTAGATGACTGATTCGAAGGTTGGAAAATTTTACAGTTTATGTGAATGAATGTTATGTTCAACCTAAGGCAAAATATTTCAATTAAGTAAGTGATGCAACCCCCCAAGGCTGCCAATCGTATTACATGCATGGGCTTATGCTGCCACCTAGCCTGGCCCTATAATACACACATTAATGTTTTGTCTAAGCCTGCCACCCGTCTACTCCAATAGCCTTGCATGCAACAGAGAAAGGAATCCCAAAGGCTGTCACGTAGCCTGAGACAATGCTGTAAAACGTGACACCTCTTATTCGCCAAATGGGGTGGCGACAACATTCATTTTTGTACTATTTCGCCAAGTGAGATGGCGCCTCCCTTACTGTCCAATCGTATTACATGCATGGGCTTATGCTGCCACCTAGCCTGGCCCTATAATACACACATTAATGTTTTGTCTAAGCCTGCCACCCGTCAGCTCCAATGGCCTTGCATGCAACAGATAAAGGAATCCCAAAGGCTGTCACGTAGCCTGAGACAATGCTGTAAAACGTGACACCTCTTATTCGCCAAATGGGGTGGCGACAACATTCATTTTTGTACTATTTCGCCAAGTGAGATGGCGCCTCCCTTACTGTCCAATAATATTACATGCATGGGCTTATGCTGCCACCTAGCCTGGCCCTATTCTTCACACATAAATGTTTTGTCTAAGCCTGCCACCCGTCAGCTCCAATGGCCTTGCATGCAACAGAGAAAGGCATCCCAAAGGCTGTCACGTAGCCTGAGACAATGCTGTAAAACGTGACACCTCTTATTCGCCAAATGGGGTGGCGACAACATTCATTTTTGTACTATTTCGCCAAGTGAGATGGCGCCTCCCTTACTGTCCAATAATATTACATGCATGGGCTTATGCTGCCACCTAGCCTGGCCCTATTCTTCACACATAAATGTTTTGTCTAAGCCTGCCACCCGTCAGCTCCAATGGCCTTGCATGCAACAGAGAAAGGCATCCCAAAGGCTGTCACGTAGCCTGAGACAATGCTGTAAAACGTGACACCTCTTATTCGCCAAATGGGGTGGCGACAACATTCATTTTTGTACTATTTCGCCAAGTGAGATGGCGCCTCCCTTACTGTCCAATAATATTACATGCATGGGCTTATGCTGCCACCTAGCCTGGCCCTATTCTTCACACATAAAAGTTTTGTCTAAGCCTGCCACCCATCAGCTCCAATGGCCTTGCATGCAACAGAGAAAGGCATCCCAAAGGCTGTCACGTAGCCTGAGACAATGCTGTAAAACGTGACACCTCTTATTCGCCAAATGGGGTGGCGACAACATTCATTTTTGTACTATTTCGCCAAGTGAGATGGCGCCTCCCTTACTGTCCAATAATATTACATGCATGGGCTGCCACCTAGCCTGCAAGAGTGACACCTTACATTATTTGTAAATGCATGCATGCATATGTGTAACTCCCTAAGCATGCAAATGTGACACCTCGCAGGCATGCAACCACTACATCAGAATTAGTTGCCTATAAATACATACCTTATGAAACATATCTCACACCCACACAACTCTCACTCTCTCACTCTCTGCTACGAAATATTTCTTAAGTCATACTCCTTATTTCTTCCTAAGTCTTTCATTCACTCAAGCGTTCTGAAGAATGGCCCTTCTAACAATGGGAGATACTCACAGAGGCACAAGGGAAAACATTGCTGCATTTGTAAGTCTCTTCTTTGGTTATACATTTTTCATACTTTAAAAAACGTGTTGTTCATCTTAATTAATCTTACTCTTGTTTAATTATGATCTCAGGATACACAAAGATTCAGAATCCGTTCGCACAAATACCTGGCCCCCGACCCTTTTATCGTCCCTTATCTGGAATATGCAGGTTTTGGACACGTGATAAAGATCTCCAACTGCACCATTGACTCCAAATTCATCCTTGCAATGTTGGAGAGGTGGAGACCGGAGACCCATACATTTCACCTACCAATAGGTGAATGTACCATCACTCTCGAAGATGTCTACATACTACTGGGCCTCCCTATTGACGGTAAAGCGGTGAACGGGTCGGTTCAACAACCCAACTCACAGTGTGAAGAACTGTTGGGTAGGGACATGGTAGAAGGTGGTGGAGCAAGAGGGCAGGGAATACTACTCACTGACCTGAAACGGCATTATGCAAGTATGGAATTAAATGAAAATTCCTCAGAAAATGACCGAGTAGTAAAAGCCCGAACGTATATTATGATACTTTTTGGTACTTTTTTATTTCCCGAAAGTACGGGAAATAGTGTAAATTTCATGTACTTACATTTACTAACCAATTTTGATAAAACTAGAAAATTTAGTTGGGGTTCTGCAGTATTAGCCCACCTGTACAGTTCCTTGTGCAAAAACGCAGTCAAGGAAAAATGTACATTTTATGGGTGCGCATTTTTACTACAAGCCTGGGGTTGGTGGAGGATGGAGTCCTTAAACCCCATCAACAACAACACTTTTGGTTTCCCTTACGCAACAAAGTAAGTCATTAAGTTATAGCATTTATAACTATTCTTCTCTTTCCAAAATATATGCTAAAAATAACATGTTTCTCATTTCCTATAGGTACTGCGTGAGGGGTATGGATTACGGCAAGAATCCCAGATTCAATGTCGCACTCTACCGGAATCTGTTGGATCACCTAGGCCCAGATGACGTAAGTCGTAGCTTTTAACTTTTGTTCATTTTATTTATTTATACATTACTTTTGCGCTTACCTGATTTAAATTTTATCGCAGTTCGTCTGGAGACCATATTTGGGTTTGGACCATTCTCCAAATCCAGAGGATGCAGCAACTTGGACTGCAAAGACTGCACTCATTCGGTTCAACATTGTGGAGATGCACCACAGCGACCGCGTGAAGATGCAGTTCGGAATGATCCAAGAGATACCAAGTGACCCAACAGATTTGTCCCCCTGGCATCTAAAAAGGGTCGACGCCCAGTGGAATCTAACCAACTGGAAAGACTTTGCTCCAGAATGGTGTAAAATGTGGCAAAGGCGTCACCGCTACATCTTGCAATCCCCTGTTTTCCTTACTCAAGGTAACATGCGACACACCGATCAATATATGTCGTGGTACAGGTCGGTTAGTAACCCAGATATGCACGTGTCTCATCCGAGGTACTTGGTTGACCCACGCACACAATGGGCACAACCCTCGATTCCCCACCAACAAACCCAAAATCCTTCAACCTCAAACCCACCCCCAAGAAGAAACAGACCAACAAACACACAACCACATTCCCCACCACAACACAACTACAACCAAATGCCGTACTACCAACCACAGTCACCGCCAAACTACCAATACCCAGATATGCCTCAAACCCAACCACAATACCAACCCCAATACCAGCAAACCCACATACCCCATACACAATTTCAGTCTTCCACATATCCCAATATGGGGCCCTCAACATCCAGCCTTAGCCCTGATATGGGAATGTCAGAAGATTACGACCAACCCGACCAAACCTACCATCAACCACCATATCACCAAACAACCCAACATCCACAGTACCAAACACCCCAAGATCCATTTCCTTTCTACCCCCCATACTCAGACGACCAATGCTACCGACCAACCATGGAACCCCACCCACCGCCAACACGACCAAACTTCGAGGGCATGGGTAACCGACTGTACCAGAGCGGATCTTCGAGATATGGAGATCTTACTGATTTTATGGATTCGGATCGCATTGACTTCGCTGGGCCATCGACCTTGCCGCAACAGGAAACGAGACGGCACCCAGCAAGAGAAAGGCGAGGACGGGGATGCGGAACTGGGGGTCATTACCGGGTTCCTGGGGATCATTGATGTATCTTTTTTTTTTTCAGTATTTTTTGTATCTATTTTTTTACTGTTATTTAAATGTAAAACAGTTGAATGTAATTATTTTTTTTCAAATAAAAAATCAATTTTGGTTATCTCTGTCTAATACGCAACGCGCAGGAAAGGAAAAAAAAAATTTTTTTTTGACCTAATTTTGCACATAGGCGCCATCTCATTTGGCTTAGGGCTTGCCATTTGCCCTTAGGCGCCAAATGAGATGGCGCCTCCCTTATAAAAATAGGAGGATGCGCCAAATGAGATGGCTCCTCCTTTATGGAGCCATCTCAAACATGGTTATTTGCGTAATTTTTTCCGAAACCCAGTTATTCGCGAAATATTTTTTTAATACTTGGTTATTAATAAAAAAAATTCTAAGAATGTTTTGCACCCCTATTCCAAAAATTATAACTTGAGCTACAAGCTTCTTTTGAGAAAACTTTGTGAATCAAAGTTGTATATTTTGTAATGGACTATAACTTTCATGTTTTGAGTTTTGTTTGAATCCAAATATATCTTGATGAAAAGATGGGACAAAGTTAGGAAAAAATAAGGGAATGTCATAACTTAGAAAAATTCTAAGTTATGAAATTTCTTCATTTTAAACCCTAATTTGTAATTTTTGGTTTCTTGATGAACAAGTTTCATAATTTGACATGTTTTGATGAAAAATGAATCTTGGCACTTGATTTTGACCAAAAAGTCAAAGTTTGACTTTTCAGTATACAATCAAATTTGATCAGTTGATGGTTTCCTGGCTTGCTACAGGTCTTGATCTTCAGTCTCTTCATGCGGATATGCCCTGGCTAGATACAGGTATCGAATATACAATCAAACGCTCACATATATGCCCTGGCTAGGTACAGGAATCGAATCTGGAACTTCAAAAGGTTGCTTACAGACGTGCCCTGGCTGGATACAAGTATCGAATCTCTAAAGTATTCATGCAGATATGCCCTGGCTAGATACAGGTGTCGAATCCACAATCAAATACTCACAGATATGCCCTGGCTGGATACAGGAATCGAATCTGGAATTGGTCGTCTACAGATATGCCCTGGCTGGATACAGGAATCGAATCTGGAATTGGTCGTCTACAGATATGCCCTGGCTGGATACAGGTATCGAATCTCTAAACTATTCATGCAGATATGCCCTGGCTAGATACATGTGTCAAATCCACAATCAAATACTCACAGATATGCCCTGGCTGGATACAGGAATCGAATCTGGAATTGGTCGTCTACAGATATGCCCTGGCTGGGTACAGGTATCGAATCTGGAAATTGTCGTCTACAGATATGCCCTGGCTGGATACAGGTATCGAATCTGGAAATCAATCACTCACAGATATGCCCTGGCTAGATACAGGAATCGAATATGGAATTGTGACAGTTGATAGTAATCATCTTCGGATTGTCCTTTTTTCCTGAAAAGGCAAAACATCAGTTGTATGCAATGTCATGATGTATGAAATGCATGATGTCATGATGTTTTTCAAGAATAAATGAGATTGTGTGATATGATGCGTATATGCATGCGTCATGGTGTATGATAATGTGATGAATGTATTTTTGTCTAGGAAAATAAATCCTTGACGACTGTCGGGAGTTTGTGGAATCCTGGGCTGAGGTTGAAGAGTGGAGTTCTTCGTTTCCGCTGAGGATGATGGTTGCAAGAATAAACCGGTAGGAGAAGATGACTCCGTTGGGGAATAGGAAGAACTTCTCCGAGGACGATCTTTCCGTGGTAATTAGCTGAGGATAACCCAGTTATACCCTGGTGGGGAAATAACCTTTGAATAAAGTCGGGGAGAGACGTATGTACTCTGCAGGTGATAAGCTTCCAGAATCTACTGGGGATAAGCTTCCAGAATCTACTGGGGATATGGATTCCACTTTCCTGGGGAAACTTTGGACTGTACTGGGGAATGGTTCCACTGGGGTGTCTGTATTCCGCCGGGGAACAAATCTTATATTAAGACTGCCGGGGATGCTTGTTGAGGAATGCCTATACTCCGCTGGGGAATGTTGAGATCTTCTGGGGATACCCAACTTCCTTAAGGCTGACAGTAGACTAACTCGGCTTGGGGAGAGTATCGCTGACTTGCTGGAGATACTGTGCCTTTTCAGGGCTGATGGGGGACCAACTCTGCCTGGGGAGAGTAATGCTGAATCTCGTCTTATTCAACGGGGAGTGAAGGTATCCTGGTTACGTTCTTCAGCCGAACCTACTTTGGTACCTTGGTGGACAAAGCAACTAGATCGCTTAGACAATTCTTTATTGCCCCTGTTTCTGATGTCATCTGTAATTAGTCCTTTGTTTCGCATGCAAATATTCATGATTAGCAATTAATGTCAAATGCATATATCAAAAATGAACATTGGACGTTCTTTGCAAAACAAAACAGAAAAAGGAAAAAACGATGGGTAATTTGTCTGAAAAATTGAACTTGTATTGATTTTGAAATTTGCCTGTAAATAGGCGTTTTGTGTACAGGAGGCTGACGTCCTAGTAAGAGAACGCCGCCGAGCAAAATAGAGTTTATACAATTTTGTGAAAAGGAAACAAAACAGCTATGTGAAAAAAAATCTCACTGGGTTCCAACTCTGCTATCGCCTTTATGTCTTCAAGCGTCTCATCACTCTGCTGCTTAGTTGAAGATGAAGCTGATTGATTGGAGTCATCTGAGTCCGATAGTTGATGCCGAATTCTGGATGCAAGGTGATCCAATGAGACATAGTATTACGCTTTATCCCTAACTTTTGCCTGGACCGCCCTTTCGGGTTTTCAGTCCACCGGGATACCCATTTTTGCCCAAGCCGCCTTTTCAGGTTTTTGACTTGCCGGGTGTACAGATTTTTTCATTTCGTCCCTTATTTTTGCCCGAACCCTTTTGGTTCGCTGGGAAGCCCTTATTTTTGCCTAGGTGTGTCAACCTAGCGGGTCTTTAGTTCATGCGTAGTATCTTTTTACTATGTCTGCATTGGCGGGGTGAGGAAGGTCGTCACCATCCATGGTGGTTAGAATCATCGCTCCTCCTGAGAAGATGTTCTTAACCACAAATGGCCCTTCGTACGTAGGGGTCCATTTGCCCCTGGGATCACCTTGAGGTAGAATGATGCGCTTGATTACTAGGTCCCCAACTTGATACTCTCGTCGTCTGACTTTCTTGTTAAATGCCTTGATCATCCATTTTTGGTACGTCTGACCATGACAAATAGCGGTGAGTCTCTTTTCGTCGATTAGGTTTAATTGATCAAGCCGAGTATGGATCCAGCCGTCTTCACTCAAACCTGCATCCTTCATTATCCAGAGAGAGGGTATCTGGACTTCAATAGGCAAGACTACCTCCATGCCATAGACCAAGGAAAAGGGAGTTGCCCCTGTTGACGTCCATGCTGAGGTACGGTACCCATGAAGAGCAAACGGTAACATTTCGTGCCAATCTTTGTAGGTCACTGTCATCTTCTGCACAATCTTCTTGATGTTCTTATTCGCCGCTTCTACAGCCCCATTCATCTTCGGTCGATAGGGAGAAGAATTGTGGTGCTGTATATTGAATTGCTCGCAGAGCTCAGTGATCATCTTATTGTTAAGATTGGTACCATTATCCGTAATGATCCTCTCAGGTACACCGTATCGATAGATCAGGTTGTGTCGAATGAACCGTGCCACGAAGTTTTTGGTTACGGTAGCGAAGGAAGCTGCCTCGACCCACTTTGTGAAGTAATCAATCGCTACTAAGATGAAGCGATGCCCGTTGGATGCTGTAGGTCTGATTTCGCCGATCATATCAATGCCCCACATTGCAAAGGGCCAAGGTGCTGTCAAGATGTTCAGAGGGACCGGAGGAATGTGCACCTTATCAGCATAGATCTGGCATTTATGACAAGTTCGAGAATGCTGATAACAGTCGGCTTCCAATGTGGACCAGAAATATCCTGCCCGAAGGATTTTCTTTGCCATGGTATGTCCACTGGAATGTGTTCCGAAAGTACCTTCATGTAGCTCTGCCATGATCCTTTCTGCTTCAGTCTTATCCACACAATGCAGTAAGGTTGAATCATGGTTTTGCTTGTAGAGAATTCCATTGTTGAGGAAGAACTTTGCCGCAAACCTTCTCAGGAACTTCTTGTCATTAACATATGCGCCTTCAGGGTATTCTTGAGCTTTAAGGTACCTCTTCACTTCATGATACCAGGGTTTTTCTGTTACCTCTTCGGTCTCGAGATCGCAGCAATGTGCAGGTTCGTCCAACTTCCAGATAATGATCCGGGGGGCCTCGTTGTCCCATTTGACTTTGAACATAGAAGACATCGTAGCCAGCGCGTCCGCTAACTGATTCTCCTCTCTTGGGAAATGTTCAAAGGTTATTTCCTCGAAGTGGGGAATCAACGTCAGCACATACTCCTTATAAGGAATAAGATTTGGGTGTTTCGTATCCCACTCGCCTCTGATCTGATTGATCACGAGAGCGGAATCTCCGAAGACACTCAAACTTGATCCTTAAGTCAATTGAAGCTTGAAGACCCATGATACATGCTTCATACTCGGCCATGTTATTGGTGCAGTTGAAACATAGCCGGGCGGTGAGTGGAGTATGAGTGCCTTTAGGGGATATGATCACAACGCTGATACCATTACCCAAAGCGTTCGAGGCTCCGTCAAAGTGCATAGACCATCGGGATCCTTCCTCAGGTCCTTCATCCGGTCCAGGTACTTCACAATCAGTCACTACCATGATATCCTCGTCTGGAAATTCAAAGTTCATCGACTGGTATCGTCCACTGCCTGGTGTGCCAAATGGTCTGCCAATACACTTCCCTTGATTGCTTTCTGAGTCGTGTACTGGATGTCGTATTCTGTCAAGATCATCTGCCATCTTGCTATTCTTCTGGACAAGGCAGGCTTTTCGAAGATGTACTTTATTGGATCCATTTTTGAAATCAACAGAGTAGTGTGAGTCAACATATACTGTCTCAGCCGGCGAGCAGCCCATACCAAAGTGCAGCAAGTTTTCTCGAGCAGTGAGTATCGGGTCTCACAGTCGGTAAACTTTTTTCTAAGGTAATAAATGGCGTGTTCTTTTCGGCCAGACTCGTCATGCTGCCCCAGCACACACCCCATTGAGTTGTCCAGTCCTGTCAAGTATAAGATTAGAGGTCTCCCTTCAACTGGCGGCATAAGAATGGGTGGTTCTTGGAGATACTCTTTGATTCTTTCGAAAGCGGCCTGACATTCATCGTTCCAACGTACTACTTGATCTTTCTTCAGCAGCTTGAAGATTGGTTCACAGGTAGCAGTTAGATGCAAGATGAATCGGGCAATGTAGTTCAACCGTCCTAGAAAGCCTCTGACTTCTTTCTCTGTCTTGGGAGTTGGCATCTCTTGTATGGCTTTCACTTTGGCAGGGTCCACTTGAATGCCTTTGTCGCTTACGACGAAGCCTAGCAATTTTCCAGATCTCACCCCAAAGGTGCACTTGTTTGGGTTCAACCTCAGCTTGTACAACTTCAGACGGTCAAACAGCTTCCATAGATGGTCAAGGTGTTCCTCCTCAATTTGGGACCTTGCAATCATATCATTGACATACACTTCGATCTCATGGTGGATCATATCATGAAATAAAGCAACCATGGCACGTTGGTAGGTTGCCCCAGCATTTTTCAACCCAAAAGGCATGACCTTGTAGCAAAAGGTGCCCCACTGAGTAACAAAAGTGGTCTTCTCCATGTCTTCAGGAGCCATCTTGATCTGATTATAACCGGAGAAGTCGTCCATGAAGGAGAACACTTTATGCTGAGCAGTATTGTCAACCAGAACGTCGATATGAGGCAGAGGGAAATCATCCTTAGGGCTTGCCCTGTTCAAATCCCTATAATCAACACACATTCGGACCTTACCATCCTTCTTCGGCACTGGAACCACGTTGGCAATCCACTGAGGGTAAGAAGTCACTGCTAGAAACCCGACATCAAATTGTTTCATAACCTCAGGTTTGATTTTCTCGGACATTTCTGGATGCATACGGCGGACCTTCTGTTTTACCGGAGGGCATTCTTCCTTGGTAGGCAGGTGATGAACCACAATGTCGGTATCCAACCCAGGCATGTCTTCGTAAGACCAGGCAAAGATTTCCACATAGTCATGCAGCATCTGAATCAACCGTTGTTTCACACTGAGCTCTAGATTGGCACCAATCTTGACTTCCTTTCTGCCTGTCTCAGTACCCAGATTTACCGTTTCCACTGGCTCTTCATGTGGCTGAATGGACCTCTCTTCCTGGAGTAGCAGTCTCGCAAGTTCACCAGGCACTTCGCAATCATCTTCACCTTCGTCTTCGGCTAAGTTGATCAGATTTTCAAAGTCATAACTGGCAGTAGCAGAGTCGTTACCAGTGAGATCCAGAGTGGATTGGAACCTGTATAGGTGAGTGTGTGTAAATATAGCTGTTTTGAAATATATAATAAAGAAAGAAAAGGAGCGCAAGATTTTGAAATGCAACAAACGTCCAATGTTTTTATTAATGATATATGAAAATGACACACAAAAGCCCTCACAAATGAAGCCACGGTGCCCCGGGTAAGACACCGAGCCATAAAAGTTTCAAAATATTGTCTGTTACAAATTCAAAACAAAAGAGTTCATTACTGAGTGACAAAAGTAATAGGTGTGAAGTCTTTGGCAGTCCAGTTGCTTGGTCCACCGTCGGTTGTTGGGTAGATCCAGCTGTCGAATTCAGATTCCTCCATGTCGTCTTCAATAGCATTTAATCCCGGGTTGGTGATGAACACAGGAGGTCTTCCAATCCTTGCCTTACGAACAGCCCTCTGAGCTTCTGCAGTGAAGCCCAAACCAAACTTGTCAGTCTTTGGAGTGAAATCAGGAAGTCGGCCCCAGTTTGCGTACTCACCCTTCTCAATAACAGCCCAGGCATCCTTTAAGGAAGCCATCTTCAAAGGAGGGTCTTCAATCACAGTTTCAGCTGATGCCAGTGTCTGAGGCACCTCTTCAAAGTGCTGGAATGGAGTCTCAATGAATTCCCCATCCATTTCTATGTAGCGGAACGAGTTGAGGTGGCTGACCATATACTCTTCCTCCCCCTGAACTGTCACAATTTTCCCTCTGACCGGGTACTTCAGCTTCTGATGTAGTGTGGAGGTCACAGCTCCAGCCTTGTGGATCCATGGATGACCCAGCAAACAAGAATAGGATGGTCAGATGTCCATCACATAGAAAGTAGAATCAAAAACTTGAGAACCAACCTTGATTGGAATGTCAACTTCCCCATGTACCATCCTTTTCGAACCGTCAAAGGCTCGGACAATAATGTTACTAGGCTTGAGCTCCAAACCCTCACAATCCAACCTGTCTAGGGCCTTCTTGGGTAATACGTTCAATGAAGAACCGGTGTCCACCAACACATGGGCAAGAGTAGTGCCCCTACATTCAATGGAGACATGCAGGGCGTCGTTATGGTTCTTTCCTTTGGCAGTCAGATCGGTGTCAGAGAAGCCCAACCCATTATCGGCAGTCAAGTTGGCCATACAATCAGTAAATTGATCAGCAGACGTTTCTTGTGGCACATGAGCCGTCTTTAGGAAGGAAATCAGGGCCTTGGCATGGGCCTCTGTACACAACAACAGTGATAGCATATAAATCTTTGATAGGGTGTGCCCCAACTGCTCAACTACATTGAAATCACTCTTCTTAATGATCTTGAGAATCTCTTCCATCTCTTGTTGGGAAGCTTCAACATTGGTTGTCTTTGGTGCCTCCGTCAGGGCAGGCAAATCAGTAGCAATCCCTTTGCCCCGAGCGTCAGATGACTCAGCAGCAGGGGTAGAAACAGGAACTTGATCAGGAAGGGAAGCAGGCACACTTGCAGGTGTGATGACAAGAGGTCTCTGAATAGCTGGTGACGCAATATCTGGTGAGAACAACCTACCACTGCGAGTAACTTTGGCAGGCCCGGTGATGTTACTGACGCCGGTACTAGTATCAAACTCTTGCTTTACTCCGAGCACATAAAAATCTGCCCCATAGTGCCACGGGACAGCTTTGTCGGATGTATAGGGGAGGGGCCCCCGAACAGTGATGATGATAGGAGCAATCTTCTGAGTGGACATGATTTTGACAGGCTTCTTTGAAGGAGCCTTAGGAGGGTTGTTGAAAATAGTAACAATAAACACTTCTTCAGCAGGGACAGCAGGAACAACAATCTTCTCGAACAAGATCTCTTTGCTATCCATCAGGTTTTGGATGCCTGAATTCAGCAAGGGACAACCAGCAGGTGAAACAGCACATAGATGGAAACCTTTACTACATCCCGGAAATAAACCAGCTAGCAACAGGTTCCTTTTGACGGTCAATAATGGAGTAACAATCTCTTCCACGGAGGCTACATACCGGTCTTCTTCCACAGCATTCACTCCATGCTGGGGCATGGGAGCAGTCACAACATTGGGCCTTTCGGGCGCCTCGAACTGTATTTCTTTAGCATCAATAAGGTCCTGAACCTTATTCCTCAGAGCCCAACAATCGTCCGTAGTATGCCCCGGGCTATCAAAGTGATAAGCGCAACGGGCGTTGGGGTTGTACTTTGGAGAAGCTGTGTTCACTACCTTTGGAGCTTCTTTGACAGTTACCAGATTGGTCGACAGTAGTTGCGGCAAAATCTGAGACAGGGTCATGCTGAGTCGAGTGTACTGCCTTTTGGGTCTCTCACCCCTTGGTTGGTTATACTGCTGAGGAGCAGCAATAGGATTTGAAATTACCAACGCGTTTACAGTTTGGCGGCGTTCCGGTTTGTTCTGTCTCCTTGGACCATAAACAGCACTAGCTTCCTTCTTGAAAGGCTTCTTTTCAGTACTCGAGGAGGCACCTTTCTGTATCTTCCCCGACTTGATACCAGCTTCTATCCTCTCACCAGTTAAGATCAGATCTGTAAACCCAACAGAAGAATTACCAATCAGGTGGTTGAAGAATGGACCAGACAGGGTCCCTAAGAACATATCCACAAGCTCACGGTCAGTCAGCGGTGGCTGCACCCTGCCAGCCAGGTCTCTCCACTTTTGCGCATACTCCTTGAATCCTTCGCCCGTCCCCAGTGACATACCCTGGAGTTGGGTACGCGTGGGAGCGAGGTCGGAATTATACTGATACTGCTTATAAAATGCAGTAGCCAAGTCCTCCTAGTTTCGAATACTGGCTCCATCCAGCTGATAGAACCATTCGAGTTGATCCCCTAAAAGGCTATCCTGGAAGAAATGGATCCATAGGTTCTTGTATGCAGTGTAAGGTTGGATCTTCCTTACATATGATCTGAGATGCATCTTCGGGCAGGACAGCCCGTCATATCTTGCAAAAATTGGCACTTTAAACTTCGGGGGGATCACAATTCCAACAATTAATCCCAAATCTTCGAAATCTAAGCCGGGAACTCTCTGCAGCTCCATAGCTGCCAACCTGTCTTCCAAGTTTTTGTACTTATCATCGGAGGGTGGGTATTGTTGCTCTGAGTAGTCTTCGTCTTCTTCAGCCTCTTCTTCTTCAGCTTCGGATTCGGAAGGTACCGCAACCCCTTTTCCTTTACTGGTTCCCTCTTCAGACGTAGGGGGAAATTCAAGAACTCTTCTGGATTCACCCTCAAACCTTCTTCCCAGGGTAGCCACCTTGACTCTTTTCTTCTTCTTTTTCACTTGCCCTTTGTTCCCAAGCAGGGCCTTTAGATCCTCCTGACCCTTTGCCAAGGTCATCAGGAGATGTTGAAACTGTGAGTTTTGATACTGCAAGTCCTTGACCGTCTGTTCGAGATCCATCTTACTGAAATAAACAGCAGAAAGATAAGGAAACCTGGTGTGGAGACCTGCTTATGCGCATGATGAATGGTATGCTTATTTATGCAATGCATTCAAGGATTTAGAAAATTCAAAATTGTTGCAAACAAAAAGAACACACGTCATATTAATAAGAAGAAATTTTGTCAGTACATAAATGCCCCATGGGCCAAATATTACAAAAAACTTCTCAAGGTAAAAAGACGTTGCACATCCTCTTTGGTGCGATGTAGGTGTTGAGGGTCTCTTCCTCATGGAGTCGGCGGGTAAGCTCCAAAACCTTCTTCTCACTGGCGTAGAAGCTGGCTTCAAAAGTATTTCGTTCCTCCTTGAGTTGGATCCAACTCTTCTGCATCTCCTCTCATGATGTTGGCATGTCAGGATATAGGATGGTGTAGGGAACCTCTCCTTCCTTAACGGGCTCTTTAATCACAGGGAGAACATGAGGGTAGGGCATCATTAGACTTTGGGCTCGAGTTCGTACCCACTTGAGATAAGGCTCAAGAGGGATGGAGTTCTTGTGCCCCAGTGTCTTGTTGTCTACCTTGTTGGGCATCCTCCAAGCTCTGATGAATCTTTGGCGAAGTCCTTGCGCATCGTTGTCGAAGTCAAAAACTAGGTCAGGAATTAACATGTCGTGAGGGCCATCCCTCCGTGCATATCCAAATTGTCTCAAAGCTAGACAAGGGTTGTAGGTAATGCCTCCTCTAATGCCAAGCAATGGGTGAGGGTCATCAACCGTTGTGACCACCTTAAGCCTTGGTCATTCTTCAAGACAAATTGTGGAAGGTGCGAAATAAACCACCTTGCAAGGAGAGGAGTACAGCACATGAGAACACCCCTCTTTCTCATTGTTCGTGTGTAAAATGAGTGAAGAATGTCCCCAAGCAATGTTGGTATTGGATTCCGGGATAAGAAGATCTTGACGGTGTTGACATCTACAAGCTGGTCAGGATTTGGGAACAGGACCAACCCATAAATGAGGAGTGCCACAATTTCTTCAAAGGCTTGTAGATCCAATGAATTCCAACACTCTTGTGCTTTCTCAAACAAGAATTTTGCCAAGAAGCCTTTGACGCCGCTTCTAGTTTCCCAATGCCCCTTGATGTCAGATGGTTTCAAGTGTAGTGCTTGAGCAACATCTTCAGGCTTTGGTTCTTTTTCCGTACCGTTGTAGGGTAGTTGATTAAGAATAGGAATTCTCAAGAGTTGAGAAAATTCCTCCAAAGTGGGCACCAATTGATAGTCGGAGAATGTGAAACAGTGGTGAAGGGGGTCAAAGAACTGGAACAACACCTTTACCATGTCCTCTTCAATGCTGGTGTTGACTAGGCTGAGCAGTCTACCATGTCTTTCACTAAAGGGAGAGCTTTCCAGAATTCTGGATGTGAGCTCCTTGAGTTGAGGAGGGATTCTCACAAGGTTGACTTGGATAGTTTTCCTGCGAAGAATTTCCATGACCTACAAAACAAGAACAAAGATGAAGATCCAAACCCTTGAAATGGTTAGTGGATGCATATGATGCTTTATGATGTTCATGATGTATGCACAAAACACATGTACAAGCAATTCACACAAAACCCTAGTTTCAGGCTTGCATGAGGTTTCATAGGTAAGTACCCTCTTGAGTGTAGTTGGCTTAAAAACCTGTCCTATAAATAGTAACCGGGTTCTAAGGAGATCAATATCATTGGATTATTTTCCATGTTCATTGTTTTGGTTTAGCCACTTAACTAGCGACCAAAATATTCCAAGAAAACAACCCTCAATGAGTGTAGTATCGAGTATCTACCAACTTCGGACTGCACCAAAGCCGGTCATCTCACTACCCCTAATAAAAGGCCAAGATGGTCAAGTAAGGTTCTAGGTCATTAGTGCTTAGTGACATCACTCAGCGGCCATGTACTCTCCTTGATTAAACTCAAGGGTTACCGGTACTCACAAATATGTCGCACTAATATAGCTATTGCTTCAACCGTGTCGGTATACCCCGCACAGTTTCCACAATGTATTGCTATCTATGAATGTTTCCCCAAATCCGGGTGTAGGATTTCAAGCCCAAACAAGAGAACCAAAATATAAAGCAATCAAACAAACAATTAGTCATGCAAGAGGGTGATCTAATCCCTAAGGTTACTCCACTTTCAAATTTTCCCCAGCAGAGTCGCCAGTTCTGTGATACGGTGGGAGAACTGACTTGAGGTTTTGCGTTTGTTTTCGCAAATGTTTCGGTTGAGCAAGAGTCGCCACCGACTTTTTATTTTATCCTAAGGAAAGGTTAAAAAGCACAGCAAAAAAACTTTGAGATGTTTTCTTGGGTTCGAGGAGTAGATTATAGAAAGGGAAGGTATTAGCACCCTTTCTATCCATGGTTATCCATGGGCTCTTAGTTACTTGCTTAGATCACTTGCCTTGTATTTTCAATTGTTTGAAATGGTGCTTTCAATTGTTTGAAATGGTGCTTTGTGTGTGAGTTTGAAAATGTTTTGAAAAGAGGCCATTGTGGCGACAACCTTTGTAATGATTCATGTTTGAATGTATACAAAGATGTTTTCGTCTTTTGAAAAGTTTTCAATGTTTTTGAAAGTTGTTTTAAAAGCGTGTTGTGATGTGTGTTTTGAAAAAAAAAAGGCAAGGATTGTTTTGCAAGTTGGTCAAGTAACCAAGAGCTATCTACCCTAAATTTCTCAAAGATCTTTCCTATGTTTTAACCCTTTTAACAGTATTGTTCCACCATTGTATTTGGTGGACAATCTTGTGTTAGGATGTTAACGGGACAAGCGAGGGTCATCGTTTAGACCATGAATGCAATGGTGCCAAGTGTCTTTGGCAATTTTCTTTCAAGGGACTTGATTATTTTTAGGCAACTTTCGAAAGCGTCATCGAGGGACTATGATCATTTGATTTGTTTTGTTTTGCCAAAGACACCCAATATGCAACATGGCCCATTATTGAAGGCAACAAGTGGAGTAACCCTAGGGGTGCAAGTGTGATTGGTGTTGTCCATTTTCATGCTTTTTTGTCTTTGAATTAGGTCAAGCTATTTGTTATTTGATTTTTGCATACAAACCCTAAGTCTATCATGACATATTTAGAAAGCTTTAAAGTGCGGAATTTAAAATCCTAAATTATTACAACATAATTATGGGATGAGGGGTACAAATGTTCAAATGGGGATATTTAGCAAGAAATTTAAATCTAAACTATTACAATCCAAATTGAATATACAAGTTATTTAATTGTACAATAATTAAATAAATACAATAAATATGCAAGATGCAAAAAATGATTTTTATATGTATGTAAAAGTATTTTCCATGTGACATATAAATAAAAATAAAAAGAGTTAATTTTTGGATATTTTTCATGTTTTAGGGCAAAACCCTAATTTTGTAAATAAATAGTGTTTATTATTTATTATATACAATATTTATTAATTATATACAAAAATAAATAAAAGAGAAGTATATTTGTAAAAAGTATTTTTGATGTCATATATTAATAAAAATAAAAGGTCTTATTTTTACATTTTTTGTCCTAAATATTTAATAAAGTATATACAAGTATTTGTATTATATATTAAATATACTAAATATATACAAAATGAAATATTGATTATTTACAAAAAGTATATTTTGAGAATATGTTTTCAAAAAGGTAAAATAAAATAAAACTGAAAATAAATATATTTTATATTATTTTTTAGTGTCTTTTAAATAAAAAGTATACATATTTATTTACATGTTTATGTTTAATAAAGCAAATAAATGTAAAAAAAAAGTATAAAATAAATGTGAAAAAATATTTTTTATGATTTTTTATGTTTTGACAAAAATATCAAGTCAGAAGAAAAAATAAAAAGTAAAAAATAATTAAAATATCACATAATGGGCCAAGGGGGTGTAAGTGAAAAAAATGGTGTAAACAGAAAAACAAAACTCAGGCCCAGCCCAAGTCTATCTTCTTCAACCTCCAGCCAGTTTGTTTGAAATTCGCGCGCCTCCTTGATTCAACAACAAACTCCTGATTCTTTGATTTTTAGCCAAAACTCACAACATAAATTATGTAGAGCATTAAATCACGAATTCATACATATAAAAAAGTTGTTCTAACTCTCAGAAATGAGAGAGAATTTCTTCTCCCCTAATTTTTAACCTAAGTTTTTTCCAATGTTCATGTCTTAAATTCTCTCAGCACACACAATATAAATGGAAAGTGAGGATATGGGTGGCTTCAGGGACATGAGTAGGACATAACTTCTTCACAAACCTAAGCCTAGATATGCTTGGATAAAGAGATAGAAGTTCAAATTCTTACCTGTTCAGCTTGAATCGTGTACAACAATGGAGGCACTTTCAATGAATTTTGAGGACTTGTACAGCTTGCTTGAGGTTCAGGGATGCTTCCTCTATGCTTGGTGTGCTTTGAATCCTTCTGAATCAAGCTATGGAAGTCAACCTGCAAGAGAGAAAAGTGAAAATGGCACGCTTTGCTAGAGGTGTTACAGTCTGTACCTAAGGCTTGGGATAGTTTATATGGATGTTATAGAATGTGTTTGAGCTGGTTTGGATGAAAACGCACGATGGAATGATTCTGTGGGATTCAAGTTGCAGAAAAGACTCTGTTTTTTGCAGCAAGAAGGTATTTCTGTGAATGAGGAGGTATTGAAGGTGGTTAGGTCGTGCCTTAGGTCTTTTAGGGAGTATGAAGTGTGTTCACAAAGTTGGCTTGAGTTGGTTCTTGCAGGAATGTGAGTTGTTGTTCAAAATGCAAGTTTTCTTCCTTCTTAAGCCAAAAATGCCAAGTTAGGTTACAGGCTCATACCGGCCCCTCAAACATGCTGCAAAGTTTGTTCTTGATCAGTGGGATATGTCCACACATTTGTGCCTCAGAGATTTCCTTGTACTTCAAAGATATGGACTTTGACATAAAGTGGATCTTTTCAAAAATGGCTAAAATGCTTTTTCCATTTTAAGGTTAATCTTTTGTGTAATGGCTTAATGAACAAGATAATGCTAGGACACAAAGGTTTTGCATTAAATTATTGAGTGTGGATGAGATAAAAGGCCTGTAATCTAGCTTGGAACATGCTGACTTGAAAATGGCAATGTTATGAACATGTAATTGGCTTATGAACAAAGTGACTTTTGCCCATCTTCACAAATTCGATTCTCCCTAACCACAAGGGTGTTTGAGAAGTTCTTGGACAATTTGGAAAGCTTGGAATGTGTACTACAATCCATCTTTGTAATGCAAGTTGAAATTCCAAGTGGAATCATGTGAAAAGTGGCCATGAAGTTAGGAAAAAAATCCTGCCTAAAATAGGTCAAAAAATTTCTAAGTTAAGAATGTTTTGCACCCCTATTCCAAAAATTATAACTTGAGCTACAAGCTTCTTTTGAGAAAACTTTGTGAATCAAAGTTGTAGATTTTTTAATGGACTACAACTTTCATTTGAGTTTTGTTTGAATCCAAATATATCTTGATGAAAAGATGGGACAAAGTTAGGAAAAAATAAGGGAATTTCATAACTTAGAAAAATTCTAAGTTATGAAATTTCTTCATTTTAAGAATTTTTTTTATTAATAACCAAGTATTAAAAAAATATTTCGCGAATAACTGGGTTTCGGAAAAAATTACGCAAATAACCATGTTTGAGATGGCTCCATAAAGGAGGAGCCATCTCATTTGGCGCATCCTCCTATTTTTATAAGGGAGGCGCCATCTCATTTGGCGCCTAAGGGCAAATGGCAAGCCCTAAGCCAAATGAGATGGCGCCTATGTGCAAAATTAGGTCAAAAAAAAAATTTTTTTTTTCCTTTCCTGCGCGTTGCGTATTAGACAGAGATAACCAAAATTGATTTTTTATTTGAAAAAAAATAATTACATTCAACTGTTTTACATTTAAATAACAGTAAAAAAATAGATACAAAAAATACTGGAAAAAAAAAAGATACATCAATGATCCCCAGGAACCCGGTAATGACCCCCAGTTCCGCATCCCCGTCCTCGCCTTTCTCTTGCTGGGTGCCGTCTCGTTTCCTGTTGCGGCAAGGTCGATGGCCCAGCGAAGTCAATGCGATCCGAATCCATAAAATCAGTAAGATCTCCATATCTCGAAGATCCGCTCTGGTACAGTCGGTTACCCATGCCCTCGAAGTTTGGTCGTGTTGGCGGTGGGTGGGGTTCCATGGTTGGTCGGTAGCATTGGTCGTCTGAGTATGGGGGGTAGAAAGGAAATGGATCTTGGGGTGTTTGGTACTGTGGATGTTGGGTTGTTTGGTGATATGGTGGTTGATGGTAGGTTTGGTCGGGTTGGTCGTAATCTTCTGACATTCCCATATCAGGGCTAAGGCTGGATGTTGAGGGCCCCATACTGGGATATATGGAAGACTGAAATTGTGTATGGGGTATGTGGGTTTGCTGGTATTGGGGTTGGTATTGTGGTTGGGTTTGAGGCATATCTGGGTATTGGTAGTTTGGCGGTGACTGTGGTTGGTAGTACGGCATTTGGTTGTAGTTGTGTTGTGGTGGGGAATGTGGTTGTGTGTTTGTTGGTCTGTTTCTTCTTGGGGGTGGGTTTGAGGTTGAAGGATTTTGGGTTTGTTGGTGGGGAATCGAGGGTTGTGCCCATTGTGTGCGTGGGTCAACCAAGTACCTCGGATGAGACACGTGCATATCTGGGTTACTAACCGACCTGTACCACGACATATATTGATCGGTGTGTCGCATGTTACCTTGAGTAAGGAAAACAGGGGATTGCAAGATGTAGCGGTGACGCCTTTGCCACATTTTACACCATTCTGGAGCAAAGTCTTTCCAGTTGGTTAGATTCCACTGGGCGTCGACCCTTTTTAGATGCCAGGGGGACAAATCTGTTGGGTCACTTGGTATCTCTTGGATCATTCCGAACTGCATCTTCACGCGGTCGCTGTGGTGCATCTCCACAATGTTGAACCGAATGAGTGCAGTCTTTGCAGTCCAAGTTGCTGCATCCTCTGGATTTGGAGAATGGTCCAAACCCAAATATGGTCTCCAGACGAACTGCGATAAAATTTAAATCAGGTAAGCGCAAAAGTAATGTATAAATAAATAAAATGAACAAAAGTTAAAAGCTACGACTTACGTCATCTGGGCCTAGGTGATCCAACAGATTCCGGTAGAGTGCGACATTGAATCTGGGATTCTTGCCGTAATCCATACCCCTCACGCAGTACCTATAGGAAATGAGAAACATGTTATTTTTAGCATATATTTTGGAAAGAGAAGAATAGTTATAAATGCTATAACTTAATGACTTACTTTGTTGCGTAAGGGAAACCAAAAGTGTTGTTGTTGATGGGGTTTAAGGACTCCATCCTCCACCAACCCCAGGCTTGTAGTAAAAATGCGCACCCATAAAATGTACATTTTTCCTTGACTGCGTTTTTGCACAAGGAACTGTACAGGTGGGCTAATACTGCAGAACCCCAACTAAATTTTCTAGTTTTATCAAAATTGGTTAGTAAATGTAAGTACATGAAATTTACACTATTTCCCGTACTTTCGGGAAATAAAAAAGTACCAAAAAGTATCATAATATACGTTCGGGCTTTTACTACTCGGTCATTTTCTGAGGAATTTTCATTTAATTCCATACTTGCATAATGCCGTTTCAGGTCAGTGAGTAGTATTCCCTGCCCTCTTGCTCCACCACCTTCTACCATGTCCCTACCCAACAGTTCTTCACACTGTGAGTTGGGTTGTTGAACCGACCCGTTCACCGCTTTACCGTCAATAGGGAGGCCCAGTAGCATGTAGACATCTTCGAGAGTGATGGTACATTCACCTATTGGTAGATGAAATGTATGGGTCTCCGGTCTCCACCTCTCCAACATTGCAAGGATGAATTTGGAGTCAATGGTGCAGTTGGAGATCTTTATCACGTGTCCAAAACCTGCATATTCCAGATAAGGGACGATAAAAGGGTCGGGGGCCAGGTATTTGTGCGAACGGATTCTGAATCTTTGTGTATCCTGAGATCATAATTAAACAAGAGTAAGATTAATTAAGATGAACAACACGTTTTTTAAAGTATGAAAAATGTATAACCAAAGAAGAGACTTACAAATGCAGCAATGTTTTCCCTTGTGCCTCTGTGAGTATCTCCCATTGTTAGAAGGGCCATTCTTCAGAACGCTTGAGTGAATGAAAGACTTAGGAAGAAATAAGGAGTATGATAGACTTAAGAAATATTTCGTAGCAGAGAGTGAGAGAGTGAGAGTTGTGTGGGTGTGAGATATGTTTCATAAGGTATGTATTTATAGGCAACTAATTCTGATGTAGTGGTTGCATGCCTGCGAGGTGTCACATTTGCATGCTTAGGGAGTTACACATATGCATGCATGCATTTACAAATAATGTAAGGTGTCACTCTTGCAGGCTAGGTGGCAGCCCATGCATGTAATATTATTGGACAGTAAGGGAGGCGCCATCTCACTTGGCGAAATAGTACAAAAATGAATGTTGTCGCCACCCCATTTGGCGAATAAGAGGTGTCACGTTTTACAGCATTGTCTCAGGCTACGTGACAGCCTTTGGGATTCCTTTCTCTGTTGCATGCAAGGCCATTGGAGCTGATGGGTGGCAGGCTTAGACAAAACTTTTATGTGTGAAGAATAGGGCCAGGCTAGGTGGCAGCATAAGCCCATGCATGTAATATTATTGGACAGTAAGGGAGGCGCCATCTCACTTGGCGAAATAGTACAAAAATGAATGTTGTCGCCACCCCATTTGGCGAATAAGAGGTGTCACGTTTTACAGCATTGTCTCAGGCTACGTGACAGCCTTTGGGATTCCTTTCTCTGTTGCATGCAAGGCCATTGGAGCTGATGGGTGGCAGGCTTAGACAAAACATTTATGTGTGAAGAATAGGGCCAGGCTAGGTGGCAGCATAAGCCCATGCATGTAATATTATTGGACAGTAAGGGAGGCGCCATCTCACTTGGCGAAATAGTACAAAAATGAATGTTGTCGCCACCCCATTTGGCGAATAAGAGGTGTCACGTTTTACAGCATTGTCTCAGGCTACGTGACAGCCTTTGGGATTCCTTTCTCTGTTGCATGCAAGGCCATTGGAGCTGACGGGTGGCAGGCTTAGACAAAACATTAATGTGTGTATTATAGGGCCAGGCTAGGTGGCAGCATAAGCCCATGCATGTAATACGATTGGACAGTAAGGGAGGCGCCATCTCACTTGGCGAAATAGTACAAAAATGAATGTTGTCGCCACCCCATTTGGCGAATAAGAGGTGTCACGTTTTACAGCATTGTCTCAGGCTACGTGACAGCCTTTGGGATTCCTTTCTCTGTTGCATGCAAGGCCATTGGAGCTGACGGGTGGCAGGCTTAGACAAAACATTAATGTGTGTATTATAGGGCCAGGCTAGGTGGCAGCATAAGCCCATGCATGTAATACGATTGGACAGTAAGGGAGGCGCCATCTCACTTGGCGAAATAGTACAAAAATGAATGTTGTCGCCACCCCATTTGGCGAATAAGAGGTGTCACGTTTTACAGCATTGTCTCAGGCTACGTGACAGCCTTTGGGATTCCTTTCTCTGTTGCATGCAAGGCCATTGGAGTAGACGGGTGGCAGGCTTAGACAAAACTTTTATGTGTGAAGAATAGGGCCAGGCTAGGTGGCAGCATAAGCCCATGCATGTAATATTATTGGCAGCCTTGGGGGGTTGCATCACTTACTTAATTGAAATATTTTGCCTTAGGTTGAACATAACATTCATTCACATAAACTGTAAAATTTTCCAACCTTCGAATCAGTCATCTAACCTTCAAACATTCCAGCATTCATACCTTCATATAATCAATAAACCCAAAACATTCCCACCTTCATACCTAAAACAATTCTACACAATGGCCTCTTCACCACAATTTGTTGTCAAAGCACATTTCAACGGTGAGACATACATGTGTCCCACAGTTGGGTTTTTGTTTAGAAACACCGACAATGTCCGATTTCTCTTAAACGGGAAAGCAAATTTCTCCTACTTTAAGAAAAGATTGGAGGCCAAACTTGAACGAGGCCCTATATCCCAGATATTTTATCAGAGTCCAGTCTTTTTTGGAAACAACCAAGTCATATTTTATAAGGTTGCAATTCAAGATGACGAGGATTTCCAGAACATGATTTCCAGCCATGTCTATTCTGGAAACGACTCTATTGAGTTGTACGTTCTGTTTCAAGAGCCTCCGGTGACACAGGAGGTAGAGCCTCCGGTGACACAGGAGGTTGATCCTTTGGAGAATGAGCAAGCCGAGGTGGATGCAGTTGATGATGAAGAAGAAGATAACGAGTTAGAGTTCGATGAAATGGTGAACGACGATTCTGACGATGATGGCATCCCAAGTATTCCTACCGACAAAATCTACACACCACCTACGCACATGACAAACTTCAACATGGGCGGAGATGAACCTTCTACGGACTTGTTTTTCCAACCGTATATGCAATCAGATGAAAATTTAAAAGAGAAGGACAAGTTTCGTAATAGAGAGGAATGCATAAGGGCCATCAAAAAATTTCACATGCTCAACTCGGTTGATTATAAGGTGGATCGTGTAAACCCGGAAAGGTACAAGATCAAGTGTGTCCACCCTGACTGCATGTTCAAGCTGACCGCTTCATACAGACTAAGGGGTGACTGCTGGGTCATAGGTTCCATGACAACCCATACTTGTGTAAGTTCCACTCAATCACAAGACCACCGAAAACTCAACCATGATCTAATCTGTCAAGAAATCCTACCCCTGGTGAGCAACGACACTTCTTTGAAGGTGAAAACAATCATCTCCCACATCACCACAGTTTTTAACTACACTCCGTCTTACCGTAAGGCGTGGTTAGCAAAGACTAAGGCGATTGAAAGGGTGTATGGAAACTGGGAGGAGTCATACCGAGAACTTCCCCGCTACCTCAATGCACTAAAGACATATTCTCCAGGTAGTGTTTATGTTCTGGAAACATTGCCCGCTTACGCCCAAGATGGTAGTGTTCTACATGGCAACGGAATATTCAGTCGCATCTTTTGGGCATTTCAACCATGCATCACAGGGTTTGCATCATGTAAACCAATTCTACAAATAGACGGGACTTGGTTGTATGACAAGTACAAAGGCACTCTTTTGATGGCAGTTGCACAAGATGGCAACAATAACATTTTCCCCGTTGCGTTTGCCCTTGTCGAGGGGGAGACCGGTGGTGCTTGGAGCTTTTTCCTGAAAAATCTTCGTACACACGTGGCTCCTCAACCGGATCTATGTTTGATCTCGGACAGACATGCCTCTATTGAAAGTGCCTATAATAATCCGGCAAATGGTTGGCATGACCCTCCTTCTACGCATGTCTATTGCATCAGGCATATCGTCCAGAATTTCTCGAGGGAGGTCAAGGACAAAACATTGCGGAAAGCGGTGATGAATGCGGGATACGCACTGACACAGCCCACATTCAAATATTACCGCAACGAGATCCGTTTGTCTAACCCAGAAGCCGGTACGTGGATCGACAACATACCGGTCGAAAAGTGGACTAGGTCATACGACAATGGCCAAAGATGGGGGCATATGACAACAAATCTTATTGAATCAATGAATGGGGTATTCAAGGGCATACGAAACCTCCCCATCACTGCCTTGGTGAAATCCACGTATTTTAGGATGGCTGCGTTATTTGCCAAAAGAGGTGAAATGTGGTATTCGGTCTTGCAATCAGGACAACTATGAAGTGAAAGCTGTATGAAATACATTAAGGCTGAAAGTGCTAAAGCCAACACTCACATGGTTACACGGTTTGACCGCCATAGCCACAACTTCATTGTGAAAGAGACAATTGACCACAATGAAGGCCTGGCAAGACAGGAATACAGGGTCATTTTACCTTCTCAATGGTGCGATTGTGGCAGGTTTCAAGCTTTTCGTATGCCTTGCTCTCATGTCATTGCCGCTTGTGCGCATACCCATCAAGACGCGCTTCAACTGCTCTCAAACGTTTATAAATCTGAAACGTTGCTCACTGTTTACAACAACAACTTTCCTTTGGTGGCAAAACCGGACTATTGGCCTGAATACAGCGGTGATATAGTTTGGCACAATGACCAAATGCGAAGGAACAAGAAGGGTCGTCCCAAAAGCAGGCGCATAACAACAGAAATGGACGATCTTGACAGGTTGGAAAGAAAGTGTGGTTTATGCCGTCAGGTCGGACACAATCGCAAAAACTGTCCGAATCGGGCGTCTGGCTCGACCACATAACTTTTGTAATACAATAAATCTTTTCAATATTTGTGTTGTAAACATTATGGGTTTTCCGTTAATAAAACTGTTCACACAATTTAAGAAATTCAATATAGGAAATTACATTAGGGTTTTCGCGTACAACAATGATTAACGATAATCAATCTAGGAAATTAAATTAGGGTTTTCGCGTACAACAATGATTAACGATAATCAATCTAGGAAATTACAACTGTTAACACAATTTCATCTGACCCATGCATCATCAGCATTACATCACTGTCTGTTTTGACTTCCTCCAACCACACATTAGGTCTTCCTGTCGCATGCGAGGTTGTTGTTCGTTTTCGCTGGATCCTTCGAATTTTTTCCCCCTCGGCGATGTCTCCATCTAGCCACCGCATCAACTCCCGCTTCAGACGCTCCATGGAGTGAATGTGCCAGAATTTCATTTTCATCGCGGGTTTCGTGGCGGAGAATATAACGTAACCATCTCTGCTAAAAATCATAGGCGACGTCATTACGTAAATAAGGGAGTACAAAATAAAAATACAGTGCGAGAAAGTGTGAGAAATTTCAAAGAAACGGACGAATTATTTATAAAACAGCAAAAAACCCTAGTTTTGCCCTAGGCGCCAAGTGAGATGGCGCCTCCTCTCCTTTTTAAGGAGCATGCGCCATCTCACTTGGCTAAAAGCCAATGGAGGCGCCAAGTGAGATGGCGCCTAGGGCAAAACCCTAGGTGCATGCGCCAAATGACTTGGCTCCTCCTTTGTGGAGCCATCTCAAACATGGTTATTTGCGTAATTTTTTCCGAAACCCGGTTATTTGCGAAATATTTTTTTAATACTTGGTTATTAATAAAAAAAATTCTCATTTTAAACCCTAATTTGTAATTTTTGGTTTCTTGATGAACAAGTTTCATAATTTGACATGTTTTGATGAAAAATGAATCTTTGCACTTGATTTTGACCAAAAAGTCAAAGTTTGACTTTTCAGTATACAGTCAAATTTGATCAGTTGATTGGAAAATTCATCTGTCAATCTTTTGCATTTGGGATCTTTTGAACTTGTTGAATGTGTCAAGACCATGCCATTGAGTCCTTGAGTCCATATGTGAGCTTGGTTTGCCATTGGCTAGGTCAAACAGTCAAAAATTGCCTTTGTGCAGTCAAAACCCTAAAAATGACCATTTTGCCCTTTTGGTGATCTGATCAAATTTCTTGTGGAATTGTGATCCAAACTTGATCAAATGGTCCATATGAGTTCATAATGTTGATGTGGGTCAAAAATCATGAGGTTTGACTGTCAATTGACCACAGTTGACTTTTTCCCCAATACAGCTGATTTCTAGGTCAACTGTCCAATTGACTGGGCAAAGATTGGAATCAAGGCTTGAAACTTGGTATGGATAAACTTGTGAGTCCAACATGAAGCATGAAAGTCACTTTGGGAATTTCAGGTCAAAACATCTTTGTGCAAACTCAAACCCTAATTTGGGTCAACAGTGCACAGAGGAGTCTTGAGCAGAGCAAACCCTAACTGGATCTTGAGCTCCAAGGGTCTTGTGGTGAGAAAATATTGATGAAATGGGAGGGCAAATTTTGGGGTACAACAGTTGCCCCTGTTCAATCTTCTTGAACCTGAAGAGTTAGATTGGCAAGTTTGCCTTTCGCGACTCGAGGGTAAAAGGAGATTGGACACTAGAGTGCCCAAAAATTTGCACTCGCATAGTGGAGTATCAGCAATGTGATGTCGGGAATGGGCTTATAGATGCCATTTGGAAGTGTAAGAGATAGTTGTGGAGATGGGCTTAAAGATGCCATCGGGGGTGTCGATCGCGTAAGAGATTCCTTAGCGAGAACTTGCGTACCTGAGAAAGAAAGATGGTTTCCTGGCTTGCTACAGGTGTTGATCTTCAGTCTCTTCATGCGGATATGCCCTGGCTAGATATAGGTATCAAATCCACAATCAAACGCTCACAGATATGCCCTGGCTAGGTACCGGAACTTCAAAAGGTTGCTTACAGACGTGCCCTGGCTGGATACAGGTATCGAATCTCTAAACTATTCATGCAGATATGCCCTGGCTAGATACAGGTGTCGAATCCATAATCAAATACTCACAGATATGCCCTGGCTGGATACAGGAATCGAATCTGGAATTGGTCGTCTACAGATATGCCCTGGCTGGATACAGGAATCGAATCTGGAATTGGTCGTCTACAGATATGCCCTGGCTGGATACAGGTATCGAATCTCTAAACTATTCATGCAGATATGCCCTGGCTAGATACAGGTGTCGAAACTATTCTTTATGGATTATAAATCAATTCATCTTCTCCTAAGTGGTATTCATCATATGATCAAATATTGGTTTTTTCTGGTGGTATCTATTGGGGGTCCGTCTCTCATTAATATGAGGTGCACCTGTTGCATGGACTATAAGGCATTGTGGATTTGAAGTTTAAACTTGAATTAGGGTTTCCTAAAGGTTCAAGCATGACATATAAATTGATTCATTTTTCTTCTCTAGGAAGCATGAAAATAGTATGAATGTTTATTATTGGTACAAACCATTCCTTTTGAGTATTCATTCAATATATTTGGTTTCAAAGTGGGTTTGCAAAAGTTTACATTTCAAAGTTCATTGAATTTTGGAAAGGAAGGTGAATTTCACTTGAAGGTCATGATTGAACTTAAATTCTTTGTTGAAGAGGAATTTATTTGAAATACTTGGAGTTTTATCATTTAAATGCAAAGGTTAACTATATGGAATAAATCAATATGTTCATATATATTCAAGTGTGCAAAAGTAAGCATCATCTAAGTATCGAGGAACCATTCAATTTCTATTCAATATCTTGGAAAATTACAAACAAATTCCACCAATGTTCATTCAATTACAAACATGCAAGTTCATTAATTCCCCTATTTCCGGCCTCTCAACCACCAAATTTTGTCAAAACTAGAGCAAACACAAACCCCTATTTCCGGCCACTCTCAAGCGCTTCCAAGCATTCCATCACACTCCTGAAGGTCCCAGGAGCCTGTTCCAATCCTTACTCACGCTCAAGCGATCCCAGGACGTGCCAACCAAGTGGCCCCAGCTTGGTAATGTTTTTTAATCTCAAACTTTTCATCCATGCTATATAAATTAATTCTAAGCATGTATATGTGTTTCTAATGACGTCTGGAACCGTTTGGAACCATCGTTTTTTTGAGATTTGATGCAGGAACAACAATCCACCATTGTTAGGGCAACATTTCGGTGAAGCTTAGAATCCATAGCTGTGGTCACTTTTAGACCAAACTAACCTCACCACCATATTCGCAAGGTCCAAATTAGTGGATCTGAGTGGTTTGATTTTGTTGTTTGAATCTTTTTATCAATAATCAATTTTGACATCTTTTTAATTAAATTTAATTAACATTTTTATTTATTAAAATTAATTAGAAACAAGTAGGTTTTAATTATTTAATTAACATTAAACTATTTTCTATGAAAATACAAAAAAAAAATTATTTTCTAACATTTTCTCTTATTTATTTCTTTGCTATTTAAAATTCCTAGAGAAATTGTATAGGCCGTTCAGTTTAAATGTAATAACTTAGATTTACATTCTTGCACTTTTTCCTAATTATGTAACTGTACCAAAGTCCTGTAATAGTTACAGGCCTTTACTTTCTCGCACTTTACTTTCCGCACCTTTATTTTTCTGCACTTACAATTATATGCTTGTATATATAACTGTTAGTAAATAGGCTTGTATGACAAGATTTAAAATCAATCATTAGATAACTCCTAACTAATCAAGATAATATAACTGAACTGAACACACTATACACATGTACACCTCTAGGGTAACCTCACTTGTTGCCTTCGGAAAATACAGTCATGTCCCTCGAACGTGGGACGCTTTAGCAAAGACCCTCAGTTAAAAGATCGTAGTCCCTCGATGACCCTTCGATGTTGCCTTCGGTAAACACTCTTAGTCCCTTACGACAAATTGCTAAAGCACCCTACGAGTTGTCTTTATGACTGTACGATGACCCGCACCTGTCCCTCAAACATCCAATGATAGGGCTTCTTACTAAATAATGGTAGGATACCACTATCTAAAGAAAGAGGAAAAGAACTAAAGACTTTTTGAGTAGGTAGATAATTCTCAGTCGCTTGCTCACAAACAAAAAGACATTTTCACACAAAACACTTTTCTAAAATGTTTTCAAAACAAACACTTTGTATGCGTTCTCAATGATACCAGAATCATTACAAAGTTTTCCGAACTTAGGCATTTTCAAAAACACATTCACAAAGTATTTTCAAAGTGAACTAGCGATTAAGAGCCCGTAGATAACTACAGATGAAAAGGGTTCTAATACCTCCCCTTTTCATAACCTACCCCCCTACTCAGAAAAATTCTCAAAGGTCTTTCCTGTTCTTTTCACCATTTCCTTTATTGGATAAAAGAAAAGTCTGTGGCGACTCTTGCTATCTGCGACATTTGCGATAAAACACAAAACTAAAAAGTAAGTTCTCTCACTGTATTATAGCTAACAAGTATGAGAGTATGTGAGTTAAAGAATCAACACCTGGCCCTTTCAAATGAGAGGGTATTTATAGCCCCCAGCGCTGGACCAATGCCTTCAATGATGGGCCATGACGAGACCCAACAAGGAAGACTACCAGGGTTTACGTGTGTATAGGGTCCAGCACGTGGTCCCCTCCTTGGTCAACTGCCCCGAGAAAGTAGGTACTGAACCCGTTATTCTCGGAGGGAAGTATGATGACGATTTGGACACGTGGGCAACATCTTCTTAGCGGAAACGTGAGGAAATTCCTAACGATCATTATGTTGGGCTGCAATTTTGGGCCTTTGACAGAGGCACTCGATTGGGCCTCCCCAACGGTGGGGCAAGAATTGGCCCAGTCCATAACAGAAATGAATAAAGTTTATCTTAAATTTCACTTCCTTGTGCTCATTTTGATATGATGAACCACAAGAATGAAGATTTAGAGTGAAAAACTTGATTGAGGTTGAAAGAGTTTTCAGAGAAGGTTTATGGAAGGTTTTTGAAATGAAGGTGATCATCCTGGTCATGTTAGTTGTTGCTTTAAGGAATTTGACGCTAGATATTACTAGAAATACACATCCAATTTTAAATAAAATACTAAGGTGGCAGAACTTTTAATTTTTCCGCACTTATTAACCTGAGATGCATATCCAATTTTAACTGAAAATATAACATCAGGTCTGTTTTTCCTTTACAATATAATACCACCACTTTTGATTTTGTGGTGTATAAATTATAATGCATACCAGAAATATATTTTCGAAATTGCATAAGTGTTTTACACCCCTACGAAATAGATTAAGAAATCTCCTCATTTTAATTTCCCCTATCAGAACTCAAATTTAAAAAATTAGCAAGCAAAAGAGAATAATAAATAATCCATTTTTCCATATCTAATATAGTCAATTTTGTCACATATACATTAGTTCTTTATTAAAGGGAGCAAAACCAAAAGACCATGCAAAAAAGTTCTCTTTTGGAGTTTTTTTTTTCAAGTTCAAATTGAATCAATTGAGCTTAATTAACAACAAATCGTAACCCTTTTAGTGTTTAGTTATTTATTTATTTTTTATTTATGTTAAAATAGAAAATCTCGCTTGCCTAAAAAACACAATATTTGAATAGGTTAATACTGGTATAATAACTTTTTTAAAATATATTTTCACCCAAAACTTTAATTTTTAAAAAAAAAATTCTATTTATATAATATTAATGTTGTATAATCAAAAGTATACAAAAATAATATACAAACAGGCAATAAACTGCATTACTACACTTTCAAAATGACAAAATCATTTTTTTTTTTTAAAAACTACATTCATTGTTATATGTGATACAATATTACTATATATGAATTTTTGCACTCTCTATAAAAGATCAACAACTTGTGGTGCTAGAAAATAAAAAACATTAAAGACAAATGATATAAAAACATGTTGATATTCAGAACACGTCTCGTACTTGACCACTTTATTTGAAGTGGCTTTGACAGTCGTTTGTCCCACGATAAAACCTTAAGTCCTGAGTCCAATTTATTGAAAAACTTTAATCAAGTATACACGTACATGTTTCCCTCGTACCCACCAATACACTAGAACATCTATCGGCCTAAGAGTCCATCTCTTCTTGTGGATCAATAAAAAAATTCAGAGGTCATTTTCTTGACAAATACCCTACACATTTAAATATATCAAATAATACATCTCTAACAAAGTCATATTATTTGCATCATGGTCTTTGTAATGAAAAATCGTGTTCGTCAAATGTATTCAAAATATAGTTTGTGGCAAACAGAACAAACCTTATCAATGAGGAGGAAAAAAAATTATAAACCAATATTTAAAAATAATTTGATACTCTACTATAGATATATGATGACCTAAACCATGAATATGGACGGACATCTTTACCTAACTTTAACGTATACTTTTAATTTTGAAGAGTTACTCCACATCTTAACTATTAATTATTTTCAATTTAATGATTGAAAATATTATTTTTCTCTCTCTCCATATTTAATTACTTAATACTCCTAACTATTAAATTGAAAAAAATTAATGGTCAAGATGTTGAATAATCTTAATAAATTATTCTTGAAATAAGAATATCACTCTTTATATATATATATATATATATATATATATATATATATATATATAATGTTATGTAAATTTTTTTACTGATTAATTAAAAAATAATAATTCCAAATCAGACATTACTATATAACTTATCAATATCATCAAGAAAAAAGATCAGTGTGATAATTTTATTTTCCTTTCTTAGAGTTCAAATTTTAGAAATTAGTAAGTTGAAGAGAATAATAAATAATCCATTTTGCCATATCTTATTCATTCTATTTTGCCACATCTAATGCGAGTTCTTTATGAAAGGGGCAAAACCAAAAGACCATATAAAAAGTTGTTTGCCTTTTTTTTTCTCTTCAAGTTCAAATTGAATCAATTGGACTGAATTAACAACAAATCGTATCACTTTAAAATTGTTATATTTAATGCTTTATATATTTATTTATATATAAATAAAATAGAAAAATCTCATCTAATTAAAACACATAATATTTGAATACGTTAATAATGGGTATAATAAAGTATATATTTTTTGTATCTTTACCCATAACCCTTTAACGTATACTTTTTATATTAAAACTAAATGTATATTTTTTTATCATGCTCGACCTCAGATTTTCTACTGATTAATTAAAAAAAATTCAAATAAGACGTTACTATATAATATATCATCAAGAAAAAAAATCAGTGATAATTTTAATTCCCCTCTCAAAGTTCAAATTTCAAAAAATCCAAAACTCACTGCTATATCATAACCCATTTTTCTTCACGCTCAACGCACTCTTTCTCGCTCCATTTTTATTCACTGATTTCGAAACGAACAAAGAAAGCTTCAGAAAAATCACACTGAAAATCACAGTGAAAAATGTTGAGCTTCGTGAAGCGTGGATTAGGTTTTCTCCTCCGATTCTTCTTCCGTTCCGTTCAAGCTGCCATGAGGTGCTTCTTCGGATTCAGAGACAATTCTCGTTATTATCAGCCTGAACCTCTTCTTGCATCCACCGCTCCTTCTCGCTCTACAACAACAACGGTAACTCTCTCTCTCTCTCTCAAGAATTTTTTCAAGAAAATGTAATTGATGTTCTGTATGTGAAAATGTGAGATCAAGATTAGGTTTATAAACGGAATTAGTTGTTGATTTTGTAATGTTGATATTGTGAATCAGGATGCGGTGATATCTGAAAATCGCTTGTGCTCGTTATTATCGAAAGGTATTTCACTGTTGCGCTTTTTTTTTTCTTTTAGTTTTCTGTGGTTATATGCTGATTTATGTTTTGAATTTTTCAGAAGAGAAAGGAGATTCAGCTAGGAATGCTGCTGATGAGGTGTCTTTGAACGATGAGGTATAGCGATTTTTGTAAATGTTTTTTGTTGGCGTGATTTTAATTAGATGTTGTAGTAATAGTTGCAGTTGTGATTTTGATTGTAGTTGCATTGCAATTTTGATGACATAAAAAACAATTATGAGTTAAGTCGTAGCTCAAATTATAGTTGTATGTCGAAATCGATGATATAAGGTCGATGGGACTTCAATTGCAGCCAATGCAACTTTGACTGTAGTTGCATTGCAGTTTCGATGAGACTTCAATTGCAGCCAATGTGACTTCAATTGTAGTTGCATTGAGTTTCAATGAGACTTCAATCGCAGACAATGCGACTTCAATTGTAGTTGCATTGCAGTTTCGATGAGACTTCAATTTCAGCCAATGCGACTTCAATTGTAGTTGCATTGCAGTGTTTATGATAATTCAATTGCAGACAATGCGACTTCGATTGTAGTTGCATTGCAGTTTCAATGAAAATTCAATTGCAGACAACACGCCTTCGATTGTAGTTCATTGCAGTTTCGATGAGACTTCAAGCGCAGACAATGCGACTTCAAGCGCCTTCGATTGTAGTTCATTGCAGTTTCGATGAGACTTCAAGCACAGACAATGCAACTTCAATTGTAGTTGCATTGCAGTTTCGATGACGTCGAAAACCATTATGAATTATGATGTGGATCAAATTGTGTGCTGTGTTAGTGTACCTTTATTTGAAATAGCCCTGGCTTCAACTTGGGTAAATGAATATGTTAACTGATATCTAACTTTAATAGTATGCATTTCCACAAGTTGTTTATGGAAATGTGAATTTTGGAATATATCAATGTAAAAAAATTAAGGAGAGCAGCATAAAGTAATTGCTGATTATATAAACATTATGCGATTCAAATGAAAACATCAAATCATGACCTAATTAGAACCTTCAATTAGGTTTCTTTTTTTCAATTTTGACTAGTTATAAGTCATTAGTGTCATGTTTTTTTTTAGGAAAAGCTATCATCAAGTTATATATGTTGTTTTGCATGCATTGCCTTCAGTTAGGTTTTTTTCCTTTCAATTTTGACAAGTTATAAGTCATTACAGTGTCATGTTATTTTTAGGAAAAGCTATCATCAAGTTATATATATGTTGTTTTGCATGCATTGCCTAAAGTTGTATCTAACTATTTATACATCCTAGCATCATTTTTAAAGTGCTTCTAACATATTTGGCAGGCAAAGTTTCTTCTAGCTTGCGGTGCGATAGCAGGAACTCCTCCTGAAATTCGCAAGACATCAGCGAAGTTGAAAGTGTCACCCCCTTGCGAAAGCAATAGCCACACTTCAAGGTTTCATTCTTGGCTTCCCAATACTTCTGTCGAGAAACTTCAGCTGGATGTCGATTCTTTTGAGCACACGCCTAGCAGGTGCCCTTTCAATTGTTCCCCTGTCCTTTTCCATATTGGTATTTTTGAAATGGATGTATTGTATTGTATCTTCACTGAATGGTAGAGATGTGTTTTGGTAGTTAAAATTTGTCTATTTTTGAAATTACATAGAAGTTATAGAACTAGAACCTGAGATCTTAGTTTAATTTCTTTTGCAGCTTTGTCTTCAAGGCCCAGGACACTCAAAATGACTCTCCTGACTATGTGGAAGGGAGTTGGACTAGGAGTCCTCAAACTGCATATAAAACTAGAAAGAATGAAGCTTGGACAGGCACAGAGGCTCAGAAGAAGAACAAATCGGTGCGCTTTGAATCTGAGGATGATCTAGTATCTTACCAAAGCCCGCCAGTTGATGGTCATTTGCAGAAAAACAAGTCACCCGATAGCCAAATGACAAGTAATCGATCACCTTATCCTACACCATTGAAGTTATCTGGCAAGCTGCAAACACCTGGAACCGTATACCCTGCCTCGTTAGATGAGCTATGCGATGGTAAGCATCGTGTTCGGTCACAATTTGTCTATACAAATAGCAACGCTGGCGAGAATCTCCTGCTGACCAAGTTACTTGAAGCTCAAGGTTTTAACCCTGAGCATGATTCAAGTAAGCTGGGTGTCGAGCAAGATCATAAGCTGGAAGCAAGTTTATCTTCTTGGTTAGAACCTGCATCAATCATTACGGAAGAGGGAAACGGGGAAATGGAGTCTGCTGCTGATTTTGAGATCCTGCAATCTGCTGACACGCCTAGTATTGGAGCGGTTCCTGCTGAATTGAATGAAGATGAGGATTCTCATCTTGTTTCTCCTAAGTCGCACGAAGTCCATGGAATACCCAATACAACAAAAAAGTACAAGGAGGTATCACTTGTAATCATTACACCTTATTTGAAAGATTTTTTAAACCTAAATATTCCCTTCTTAGTTTTGCTGATTGTTTACAGGATCAGACAGTAAAATGGCATGCTACGCCATTTGAAGAGAGGCTGGCTAAGGCATTATCCGAGGAGAAACATCTCTCTCGAAGGTATCCCTAAAACATTCAGCTATTCTACATCTGTTCGTTTAAGTTGACTACAAATTTAACTCAGGTTTAACATGCTGTGACGATAAAAGATGATCAAAGAACGCCCATTTGCTTGACATGTATGAATTAGTTATTTCAATATTTTGAGGAATTTGTTATCTAAGTTTGCATAGCTGAGTTTTGCTGGTAGTTGATTCATATTATCTGAGTGTTTATATAATGATTTAATTTGCCATTTTCGATTTACAGGAAACTCGCATTTGCAAAACCAGTGGCTTGTGAGGATATTGAAGAGTGATCCACAGATAGAGGAGTGATACTCATTTCACCAAACTATGTAGCAAAAAGGCTTCACCTAAATTCATAATCAAGATCATTATGAGTTGAGATTTTTAAGGCCAATTTTCAAATGCAGTATAGGTTCATTTCTGATTTTCACCCATACTAAAAATAGTAGAAGTACATTTAAAGTATATATTTTGTTTATAGATTTTTTTTATTACCTTGTGTATAGATGATTCGATGTTACTAAAGTACTTTTTTTGGGTATAAATGTTTGCGATACTGATATCTTCTAAAATAAACTAGTAATAATAATAAAAGATATATTTGAACAAAAATAATAAATATATTTAATATTTCATATTCAAAATGATAGCCAAATGTAGTATGTTTAAAGTTAATCAATTATCTGATTCACGGGGCCTTGCCCAGGCCCTCTTTTGTTAGCAATTGTTTTTTTTTTTGTGTAGGTCTGAATCTCCAAAAAGGAAATGTTAATTAATTGTTTATATTTAAATCAAGCATATTTAACAATAAAAGTATAATATCTTTGTCAAACAAATAAAAAATAATATAACTGTTGGCTCATTTGCCATGGAGATGCTACATCAACATTAGAACAACGATGTAGGCTTTTTTCCTATAGTATAAGTTAGTATGACTTTTTTTTTTTTAATTAGAAAATGACATTTATGGTACTTTGATAGCATGTATATTAATCCACAAGAGCTACATGTAGTAGCTTTTCCATAACCAAATTCGTGTTAAGTCTAACGCCCCAGCAAACATGTACATAGAGGATAACATTATTTGAAAAAAAATTAATACCATCAATTTCATTATCGTTCCAAATTATAAAAGTAATGTGATTTTATATATACTTTTTTCTTTGATGTATCTTCTTACTTATCTTAAAATATCAATGTAGAATATTTCTGGAAGAACCATTTTAGAATCCTTTAAATTACTTTTGGAAGGATCTTTCAATAAGGTCTAATTTTTTTCTAAGACATGTAGCAGTAGCACCTACACATATGATGTATCTGAATGTTGACAACTCAGACTAGTCTTCCCAAGTATCATCAAATATCTTTTAGTTGGTGTATCTAATCATCATCAGAATGAACATCTTTAATGTTCTTCAATTAAAGGTAGGATTTCTTATATTTGATTGTATTTATACTTCGTCAGTATTAGAGAATATTGACGTGATTGTAGTAATAAGGAACGCGCTTTCTATAGTTAATGTAAACTAACACTGGTCGGAACAATAAATTCTCATTAAATGATGATTTAAACTGCTTTTATACTAATATGTCATCAAAGTGGAGTTAAGTTTTGATTCTTTACAAGCAATCACCATTAAAGTAAAAATTGTCCAAATCAATTATAAAATTTTTAAATCCTACAAATTAGTTTGGACTTACAGAAGTATTTTAATTTATCCATTTTAGTTGCTCCCACTAAAAATGCCCTAAGAAGAGAAACATATATATCATCCACCAAAATATAGTGCCAGTATGCCTATGTTTGTTAGCAGTGAAATGTCTTTATGTGAAAAAAGCAAACACACATGTAGCAACTCTCTTCGTAATTAGTGCAAACTTCTAACGCAGCAACAATGGGAAAATGTTGCAGTATCCTGTCTTGAAAAAATGTTACTCAAAATGTTAAGATTAATAAAGGAAATATATTGAGAAATTAATGTAAGTTTTCGAATATTTACTTAGAAGAAAACATGTGTTTCCCGCCAAGTGTCTGAGCTTGAACTACCTTGTATCGTCTAGTTGAGAGTACAAGTGAACAAGATACTTAACTTTCCAAGAGAACTTATACATCTTGTCTACCTCAATGAAGTATCTTATGTACATGACATCAATATATGTTGCACGATTAACAAAATAGTTGTGTTAACCAATTACAGGAAATAAGTTTTGATGACACAAAGTTGGTGACGCTCTTTGCTTTACACACTGTCATGATGAACAATATAAAATGTCAAGTGGTATGGGTGTATAATTCCTCCATCCAATTAAATATTACATGACATCCTCAGGCTCGATGAATCTCCATTCTTGCATCCTCAAGTTCAACTCCAAACATTTCAACAAGTACATCTACTATCTTAGGCTTATAAATTGGAGAATGATCCAATAGTTGACCTCTAATAGGCAAATATAATGGTCACGATACTTCGTCTATAGTGAAGGTCATCTCACTAATAGATAAATGATCTACTATCTTAGGCTTATAAATTGGAGAATGATCCAATAGTTGACCTCTAATAGGCAAATATAATGGTCACGATACTTCGTCTATAGTGAAGGTCATCTCACTAATAGATAAATGAAATGACGATGTCTCATAATATCACTTCTCAACAAACTGTATCAACAAATTATTATATATATAAGTATATTTAGTCTGTGAAACATCATTCAAACCAAATACTATCAATATATCCTAAAATCACATCTCATCATATTGCACCAATATGAATATCTTTTGGCCATGGTTGATACATTTTAATGTGTCATGCACTACAAGAAAAACTCAGATTTGTTAGAAGACTTAGCTAGGGGTTAAACCCCAAACAAAAAAAATAGCATTGTTTGGGGTAAAGTCCCTCGCAACGTACAAATTATAAAATCAAATCACTGCAGTGCGCAGGGTGTGCGTGCAGTCTCTATTTTTCAAGGTGTGCTATTTGCGAGGGGCTGCCCCACACCACATATGACTGTCTCATTTGCCAGGGAAACCCCATCGCCATTAGTCCATACAATAAATTCACGCACCCACCGCTCCAGCTCCAATATATGTTTATTAATATATGTTATTCCTCTTCTTCTCTATCCATCCATATACTGACTCTCTACATCACATTTATTTTTTCTCTTTTTCCTCTCAACATAAATCAAAGTTCATTCATTTTCTCAACTCCAACCTAATTAATTAAGGTAATTTTATTAAATGATTCACTTGTGTATCTATTTTATTTTCTGAATTAGTTAATAATCTAATTTTTGTTTTCAATTTTCAATTTCATATACCAATTGAGATTTTTTTTTATAATAACCAGGTATTAAAAATTTTTTTCGCAAATAACCGCGTTTCGGAAAAAATTACGCAAATAACCATGTTTCAGATGACTCCCCAAAGGAGGAACCATCTCACTTGGCGCCTCCACCCCTAGTTTTGCCCTAGGCGCCATCTCACTTGGCGCCTCCTCTCACTTTTAGCCAAGTGAGATGGCGCATGCACTTTAAAAGTGAGAGGAGACACCATCTCACTTGGCTCATAGGGAAAAACTAGGGCAAAATGTTGTTTTATAAATAATTTGTCCGTTTCTCCGTCGTTTCTCACACTTTCTCGCACTGTTTTGTTATTTTTTACTCTGTTATTTGCATCATGACATCGCCCATGATTTTTAGCAGAGATGGTTATGTTATCTTCTCCGCCACGAAACCTGCGATGAAAATGAAATTCTGGCACATTCACTCCATGGAGCGTCTGAAGCGGGAGTTGATGCAATGGCTAGATGGATACATTGCGGAGGGGGAAAAATTCGAAGGATCCAGCGAAGACGAAAAACAACCTCACATGCGACAGGAAGACCTAATGTATGGTTGGAGGAAGTCAAAATAGACAGCGATGTAATATTGATGATGCATGGGTCAGATGAAATTGTGTTAACAGTTGTAATTTCGTAGACGGAATATCGTGTATTTTTCTTGTACGCGCAATATTTATTGTAGCAAAATCTGTTAACGGAAAACCCTAATGTTTACAACATAATTAAGGAAAGATTTTATGTATTACAATTTTTATGTGGTCGAGGCAGACGCCCGATTCAGACAATTTTTGCGATTGTGTCCGACCTGACGGCATAAACCACACTTTCTTTCCAGCTTGTCAAGATCGTCCATTTTTGTTGTGATGCGCTTACTTTTGGGACGACCCTTCTTGTTCCTTCACATTTGGTCATTGTGTCACATTATTTCGCCGTTGTATACAGGCCAATAATCTGGTTTTGCTACCAAAGAAAAGTTGTTGTTGTAAATGTTGAGCAACGTTTCAGATTTGTAAATGTGTGACAGAAGTTGCAGCGCATCTTGATGGGTATAAGCACAAGCGGCAATGACATGAGAGCAAGGCATACGAAATGCTTGAAACCTGCCACAATCGCACCAACGAGAAAGTAGCATGACCCTATATTCTTGTCTTGGCAGGCCTTCGTTGTGGTCGATTGTCTCTTTCACAATGAAGTTGTGGCTGTGTCGGTCAAACCGTATAACCATATGAGTGTTGGCTTTGGCACTTTCTGCCTTAATGTATTTCATGCAGCTTTCACTCCATAGTTGTCCAGATTGCAACACCGCATTCCATATTTCACCTCTTTTGGCAAACAACGCAGCCATCCTAAAATACGTAGATTTTACCAAAGCAGTGATCGGGAGGTTTCATATGCCTTTGAATACCCCATTCATTGATTCAATAAGATTCGTTGTCATGTGCCCCCATCTTTTGCCATTGTCGTATGACCTAGTCCATTTTTCCACCGGAATATTGTTGATCCACCTACCGGCTTCCGGATTTGACAAACGGATCTCGTTGTGGTAATATTTGAATGTGGGTTGTGTCAATGCATATCCCGCATTCATAACCGCTTTCCTTAGTGTTTTGTCCTTGATCTCCCTCGTGAAATTCTGGACGATATGCCTAACGCAATAGACATGCGTAGAAGGAGGGTCATGCCAACCGTTTGCAGGATTATTGTAGGCACTTTCAATGGAGGCATGTTTGTTCGAGATCAAACAGAGATCTAGTTGAGGAGCCACGTATGTCCGCAAGTTTTTCAGAAAAAAGCTCCAAGCACCACCGGTCTCCCCCTCGACTAGGGAAAAGGCAATGGGGAAAATGTTGTTGTTGCCATCTTGTGCAACTGCCATCAGTAGCGTGCCTTTGTACTTCCCATACAACCAAGTCCCATCAATTTGTATAATTGGTTTGCATGATGCAAACCCTGTGATGCAAGGTTGAAATGCCCAAAACACTCGACTGAATATTCCGTTGCCGTTTAGTTGACTACCATCTTGGGAGTATGCTGGCACTGTTTCCAGAACGTAAACAGTACCCGGAGAATACGTCTTGAGTGCATTCAGGTAGCGAGGAAGTTCTTGGTATGACTCCTCCTAGTTTCCGTACACCTTTTCAATCGCTTTAGTCTTTGCTAACCACGCCTTACGGTAAGACAATGTATAGTTAAAAACCATGGTGATGTGGGAGATGATTGTTTTCACCTTGAAAGGTGGGTCGTTGCTGACCAGTGGTAGGATTTCTTGACAGATGTGATCGTAATTAAGTTTTCGGTGGTCCTGTGATTGGGTAGAACTTACAAAAGTGTGGGTAGTCATGGAACCTATGACCCAGCAATCACCTCTTAATCTGTATGATGCAGTCAGCTTGAACATACAGTCAGGGTGGACACACTTGATCTTGTACCTTTCTGGGTTGACACGGTCCACCTTAAAATCAACCTAGTTGAGCATGTGGAATTTTTTTATGGCTCTGATGCCTTCCTCCCTGTTACTAAACTTGTCCTTCTCTTTTAAGTTTTCATTCGACTGCATATACGGATTGAAAAATAAATCAGTAGACGGTTCATCTCCGCCCATGTTGAAGTTTGTCATGTGCGGAGGTGGTGTGTAGATCTCGTTTGCAGGAATACTAGGTATTCCATCATCGTCGGAATCATCATTCACCATTTCATCAAACTCTAACTCGTCATCTTCTTCTTCTTCATCAACTGCATCTACCTCAGCTTGTTCATTCTCCAAAGGATCAACCATTTGTGTCACCTGAGGCTCTCGCAGCATAATGTACAACTCAATAGAGTCGTACCCAGAATACACATGGCTGGAAAACATATTCTGGAGATCCTCGTCATCTTGAACTTCAACCTTATAAAAAATTATTTGGTTGTTTAAAAAAAACTGGATTCTGATAAAATATCTGTGTCACCGGGCCTCGTCCATGTTTGGCCTCTAATCGTTTTTTGAAGTACGAGAAATTGGCTTTCCCGTTTAAAAGAAATCGGATGTTGTCTGTGTCTTTAAACAAAAACCCATAGGTGGGACAAATGTATGTCTCACCGTTGAAATGTGCTTTGATGACATATTATGGTGCAGAGGCCATTGCGTAGGGTTGTTTGAAGGTTTGAAGGTTGGAATGTTTGAAGTTTATGAGTTATTCGAAGGTTTGTATGTTTGAAGTTTATTGATTGTATGAAGGTTTGAAGGTTGTAAGGTTTGAAGGTTGGAATGTTTGAAGTTTATGAGTTATTCGAAGGTTTGTATGTTTGATTGTTTGAAGGTTTGAAGGTTTGAAGGTTTGAAGGTTTGATTGTATGAACGTTTAAAGGTTGGAAGGTTTGACAGATTAAGTGAATCAGTGTTATGATAAACGTAAGACTAAAAATCTCATACTGAATTTCAATTAAGTAAGGATGTAACCCTCAAGGCTGCCAATAGTGTTACATGCATGGCATCCCAAAGGCTGTCACGTAGCCTGAGCCTACTCTGCAACCAATGACACCTCTTATTCTCCAATTGGGATGGCAAAACCTTTTATTTTTGTACTCTTTCGCCAAGTCCAATGGCGCCTCCCTTAATGTCCAATCGTGTTACATGCATGCAGATATGTAACCCCCTAGGCTTCCACCTAGCTTGCGCCTACTCTAAACCTACACTGTAACTTGTAAGTCTCCTCCCATCACCTCCAATAGTGTTACATGATTCAGGCATGGCATCCCAAAGGCTGTCACGTAGCCGGAGCCTACTCTGCAACCAATGACACCTCTTATTCTCCAATTGGGACGGCGACACCTTTTATTTTTGTACTCTTTCGCCAAGTCCAATGGCGCCTCCCTTAATGTCCAATCGTGTTACATGCATGCAGATATGTAACCCCCTAGGCTGCCACCTAGGCTGCGCCTACTCTGCACCTACACTGTAACTTGTAAGTCTCCTTCCATCACCTCCAATAGTGTTGTTACACGCATTCAGGCATGGCATCCCAAAGGCTGTCACGTAGCCTGAGCCTACTCTGCAACCAATGATACCTCTTATTCGCCAATTGGGACGGCGACACCTTTTATTTTTGTACCCTTTCGCCAAGTCCAATGGAACCTCCCTTAATGTCCAATCGTGTTACATGCATGCAAATATGTAACCCCCTAGGCTGCCACTTAGCCTGCACCTACTCTGCACCTACACTGTAACTTGTAAGTCTCCTCCCATCACCTCTAATAATGTTACATGCATTCAGGCATGGCATCCCAAAGGCTGTCACGTAGCCTGAGCCTACTTTGCAACCAATGACACCTCTTATTCTCCAATTGGGATGGCGACACCTTTTATTTTTGTACTCTTTCGCCAAGTCTAATGGCGCCTCCCTTAATGTCCAATCGTGTTACATGCATGCAGATATGTAACCCCATAGGCTGCCACCTAGCCTGCGCCTACTCTGCACCTACACTGTAACTTGTAAGTCTCCTCCCATAACCTCCAATAGTGTTACATGCATTCAGGAATGACATCCCAAAGGCTGTCACGTAGCCTGAGCCTACTCTGCAACCAATGACACCTCTTATTCGCCAATTGGGATGGCGACACCTTTTATTTTTGTACTCTTTCGCCAAGTCCAATGGCGCCTCCCTTAATGTCTAATCGTGTTACATGCATGCAGATATGTAACCCCCTAGGCTGCCACCTAACTTGCGCCTACTCTGCACCTACACTGTAACTTGTAAGTCTCCTCCCATCACCTCTAATAGTGTTACATGCATTCATGCATGCACCAGCTACCACCTCACTCACTCTATGAATTTTTTTTCCTATAAATACAGACCATATCATACTTCTCTCACACCCACACTCGTCTCACTCTCTGCTACGAAGTCTTTCATAATCTCTTAAACTTTCTAAGTCTTTCATAATCTCAAGCATTTTAAACAATGGCTCTTCTAAAAATGGGCGATTCTCACAGAGGCACAAGGGAAAATATTGCCGCATTTGTAAGTTTCTAATTTGGTTATACATTATTTATACTTAAGGTAATGCTATGTTCATCTTACTTAATCTTACATCTTTTACATTATTAACTCAGGATACCAAAAGATTCAGAATCCGGTCTCACAACTACCTGGCTCCCGACCCATTTATCGTACCATATCTAGAATACGCAGGTTTCAGACATGTTATAAAGATCTCAAACTGCACAATTGATTCGAAGTTCATTCTTGCAATGTTGGAAAGGTGGAGACCAGAGACCCATACATTTCACCTACCAATAGGTGAATGTACCGTCGCGCTAGAGGATGTGTATATGTTACTAGGTCTCCCTGTCGACGGTAAGGCCGTGAATGAGTCGGTTCAACAACCCAATTCTCAGTGTGAAGAATTGTTGGGCAGAGATATGGTTGAAGGTGGTGGTGCGAGAGGTCAAGGAATACTACTCACTGAACTTAAAAATCATTATGCAACTTTGGAATTAAACGAAAATTCCTCTGAGCAAGACAGGGTAGTAAAAGCCAGAACTTATCTTATGATACTATTTGGTACATTTTTATTTCCCGAAAGTACGAGAAATAGTGTAAATTTTATGTATTTACATTTACTTAGAGATTTTGAAAAAACAAAAAAGTATAGTTGGGGTTCTGCAGTTTTAGCCCACCTATACAGTTCCTTGTGCAAAAATGCAGTCAAGGAAAAATGTACATTTTATGGGTGCGCTTTTTACTACAAGCCTGGGGTTGGTGGATGATGGAGTCCTTAAACCCCGTCAACAACAACACTTTCGTTTTCCCGTACGCAACAAAGTAAGTCATCAAGTTATATCATTTATTACTATTCATCTCTTCACCAAATATATGCTAAAAATAAAATGTTTTTCATTTCCTTTAGGTATTGCGCGAGGGGTATGGATTACGGCAAGAATCCAAGATTCAATGTCACACTATACCGCAATCTGTTGGATCACTTAAGCCCGGATGATGTATGTCGTACCTTTAAACTTTTCTTCATTTAAATTATTTATATATTACGTTTTCGTTAATCTGATTTAAATTTTTCCGCAGTTCGTCTGGAGACCATATTTGGGTTTGGGCCATGAACCAAACCCCGAGGATGCAGCAATTTGGACCGCGAAGACTGCAATCATTCGGTTCAACGTTGTGGAGATGCACCACAACGACCGTGTGAAGATGCAGTTCGGAATGCATCAAGAGATACCGAGTGATCCAACTTGTTTGTCCCCATGGCATCTCAAAAGGGTCGACGCCCAGTGGGGTCTTACCAACTAGAAAGACTTTGCTTCGGAATGGTGTAAGATGTGGCAGAGGCATCACCAATATGTCTTGCAATTCCCGGTTTTCCTCAATCATGGTAATATGCGACACACAGATCAATATTTATCTTGGTACAGGTCGGTTAGTAACCCTGAAATGCACGTGTCTCATCCAAGGTACTTGGTTGACCCACGCACACAATGGGCACAACCCTCGTTTCCCCAAACAAAAACCTAACACACATCAACCTCCCACCAACCCCCCAGAAGAAACAGAACCACAAACACCCAACCAAAGTCCCCACCACAACACAATTACACTAAAATGCCCCACAACCAACCACAATCACCACCTCAGTACCAATACCCCCATATGCCTCACACCCAACCACAATACCAATCACAATACCAACACACCCGCATACCCCACACACAATTTCAGTCTTCTGTATATCCCAATATGGGCCCCTCAACATCCAGCCTTAGCCCTGATCTGGGAATGTCGAAAGATTACGAACAAACCGACCCAGCCTACCATCAACCACAGTATCACCAAACCATCCAACATCCTCAATACCAAACACCCCAAGATCCATTTCCTTTCTACCCCCCGTACTCAGACGATCAATGCTACAGACCCACCATAGAACCCCACCCACCGCCGACACGACCAAACTTTGAGGGTATGGGTAACCGACTATACCAAAGCGGATCTTCTAGATATGGAGATCTGACTGATTTCATGGATCCGGAACACATTGACTTCGCTGGGCCATCGACCCTGCCAGAGCAGGAAACGCGACGACACCCAGCACGAGAAAGGCGAGGACGGGGATGCGGAACCGTGGGTCATTACCGGGTTCCGGAGGATCACTGATTTATCTATTTTTTTATCTGTTTTATTTTTATCTGTTTTTTTAATGTAATACATTTGGATATAATTATTTTTTTAATAAAAAGTCAATTTTGTTGATCCTGTATCCAATACGCAACACACTGGACCGAAAAAAAAAGCGAAATTTTCCCTAGAATTGCACTTAGGCGCCATCTCACTTGACTTAGGGCGTACCCTAAGCACATAGGCGCCAAGTGAGATGGCGCCTCCCCTTAAATAATGGGTGTAGGCGCCAAGTGAGATGGCTCCTCCTTTAGGGAGTCATCTGAAACATGGTTATTTGCGTAATTTTTTCCGAAACGCGGTTATTTGCGAATTTTTTTTTAATACTTAGTTATTCAAAAAAAAAAAATTCACCAATTGATTCTTCTCAACGAGTAAGATTTTTGAGTAAAGATTTGAAATTTTTGAATTCTGATACACACTATATAAATTTTTTCAAATTTTTGATATAATATGTCTATCTAGCAGATTGGTTATGTATGTAAATATATTTGTTTGGTGTGTTTCTGCTTGTATTATATATTTTAAAAAACAATATATATATATATATATATATATATATATATATATATATATATATATATATATATATATATATATATATATATATATATATATATATATATATATATATATATATATATATATATATATATATATATATATATATATATATATATATATATATATATATATAATATATATATAATATATATATATATATATATATATATATATATATATATATATATATATATATATATATATATATATATATATATATATATAACGTTTAATATTAAAAACAAATTTATGTTTAAGTGTATTAATAAAAACAGTATATTTTATGTTTTGTATTAAAAACAATTTTATGTGTATTAATAAAATCAGTATTTTATTTATTAATAAAACAATAAGAAAATAACTATATAAACAGTATATATAGTATTTATGTGTATTTATAAAAAGAGTATATAATATATTTTTAAGTTACAAAAAACAGTATATATACTATATTTAGTAAAAAAACTAGTGTATAATTATAAACAATATAATTTATTTTCAGTATTAAAAACTTTTGTATAAAACAATTTATATAAAACAATTTATTTAGAAAACAATATTTTTATATTTTAGTAAAAAAAAGTAAATTTATATAATATAAAAAATATTAATTTATATAAAACAGATTATTTATTTCTTAAAACAAAAACTTTTGTATTTTTAAGTTAAAAAAAAAAACAGTATAGTATATTTATTATAAAAAACAAGTG